>PVKU01000413.1:144230-496779 GCA_004027475.1 Anoura caudifer
TGACCTTATCTGAGAAGCACTTTATCTTCCCTTCCATTCTAAATGACAGCTTTGCTGGATAGAGCAATCTTGGATGTAGGTCCTTGCCTTTCATGACTTGGAATACTTCTTTCCAGCCCCTTCTTGCCTGGAAGGTCTCTTTTGAGAAATCAGCTGACAGTCTGATGGGAACTCCTTTGTAGGTGACTGTGCCCTTATCTCTAGCTGTTTCTAGAATTCTCTCCTTCATTTTAATCTTGGCTAATGTAATTATGATGTGCCTTGGTGTGTTCCTCTTTGGGTCCACCTTCTTTAGGACTCTCTGAGCTTCCTGGACTTCCTGGAAGTCTATTTCCTTTGCCAGATTGGGGAAGTTCTCCTTTATTATTTGTTCAAATAAGTTTTCCACTTGTTGCTCTTTCTCTTCCCCTTCTGGTACCCCTATAATTTGGATGTTGAGACGTTTGAAGATGTCCCGGAGGTTCCTAACCCTCTCCTCATTTTTTTGAATTCTTGTTTCTTCATTCTTTTCTGTTTGGTTGTTTCTTTCTTCCTTCTGGTCCACACCGTTGATTTGAGTCTCAGTTATCTTCCCATCACTATTGGTTCCCTGTGCATTTCCCTTCATTTCACTTAGTGTAGCCTTCATTTGTTCATCTAATTTGCAACCAAAATCAATCAATTCTGTGAGCACCCTGATCACCAGTGCTTTGAACTGTGCATCTCGTAGGTTGGCTATCTCTTGGTTGCTTAAAAGTATTGGCTCTGGTGCTTTGATTTGTTCTTTTGTTTGAGCCATTTTTTTTGTCTGATCGTGCCTGTTACATATGAAGGGCGGGGCCTTAGATGTTCACCAGGGCAGGGCAACCCAGTCGCAGAGTTGTGACGCTATATGCAGGGGCGGGGTCAGAGAGGAAACAATGGTGCTTGCTCCTCTCTCTTGGATTTCAGTCCCCTCTGTGGGGCTTGGAGTCTCTCCCAGCACCTCAACCCCCACTAGTGTTTTCAATCAGTGCTTTTAGGCCTTATTTCCTGGCGCTGGGACCCTGGGTAGCACAGTCTGTCTTATTGCCTGTCTCATTGCCTCATTGTCCATTTTCGTCTGGTTTATCTGTGCAGGAATCTGTGACCTCGGTCAGCTGCTGTGCATGCCTTGCTGGGTCTGCTCATTGCCTCCCCATGCCCAGGGTCTGAGAACCGCTGCCTACATGCCTGGGGTGTGCCAACTGCTGCTTGCACATCCAGGACCACTAGACACTACTTTTTTCTGCCACGATCCCTCTCCACTGGCTGCCAACTCTGCCCTTCTTACCGGTCTGGGTGAATCGTTGTCAGACTTCTGTACAATTCAATTTTCTATCCGTTCTGATTGTTTTTCTGTTTCTAAATTTTTGTTGTCCTTAATTTTGGTTGTGAGAGGAGGCACAATGTATTTGTATTGGCAAAAGCCACAGCTGCAGAAAGTGAGTGAGTGGAATGATGGGTAAATGTCTCCATGTGCTTCTGATGTTTGCAGAGGGATACTAGTGAAAGAACCATTGTCACACAGTCTGTGCACTCTGGTGTTCCCACGAGCTGATGTTCCACCAATGCCCAGTCTATCTTTTCAATAAAAAAATAAATTAACGGCTTGTCCATTGATATAAACTGGAGAAAACTGAGCTAATTTCCTTCTAAGGTCTTGGGCTGTGCACAGTAAATGACTTCAGGGTCAGCGACTCTGCGGCAGAGATTTTCAACCTTGTTCATCTTACGGCACCCATAAACTAATTATTAGTACTAACATTCCGCAGCACACCAAAAAATATATTTTCTGCCAATCTGGCACACAAAAAAATGGGTATAACTTTCATTCATTCATACCAGACAGCTATTGTTGGGTTGGCTGTTTTTTTTTTTTTTTTTTCTTTTTAATTTGACAATCTCAGGGGAAAGAGGTCAATACCCATGACTAAATTGTCAGGTATTGCATGTCTTAAAAATTCTTTGCGGCACACCATTTGAAAATCACAGGTCTAAAGCAATGATCAGTCTGTTCAGAGAGGGTCAAGCTGGTTTGTCATTGGGGTCTTTACTTCTCTACCAAGCTGAATTTCTCACCAACAGGTTCTAGCAACATAGGGCAGCGACGTAAGAGGGTAGAACTAGGAGGGGCTACTTACAGGAAAATGGCTACATACTCACAACCGAAGTCAGATATAAACTACACTATTAATCTCTACTTACAGTCTATCTAGGTGTTTGGTGGGGATCCTTTTATGGTGTTGGGACAAAGTTCTGGTGGCATCCTGATTTGTAGTGATTGTTTTTACTCAGAAAGTTTCAATGCTGTTGGGAGAAAATGGCGGGAGGACTAAAGAATATGGAAGAAGTGGAAGGTGTGAACAATTTTATTTCCCAAAAATCTCTCTCCACTCTAATTCGAACCTCTTTAGTGCAACACCGTGCCTTCCAGATGAAAGTCTCTCCATTCTTGTCTATACTTTCCATGGGACATACTGACATCTTTATGGCAGATGTTTCCTATATTTGTGAATTAATATTGGTGAAGCACTTAGAAAAGTGCCCAGCAAATAACATGCACCATGGAAACTTTAGAGTTATTATTACCATCATCATCATCCAGCTTCACGTGAGTCCACATATCCAATTTGGAACCCATTGTTTACAACACACTGCCCTGCGTCTTACACCCTTTTTATACTCAAAGTGTCAAAATGAACAGGTGGTCAAAACCCCAGCTAGACGTGAGAGTGAGGCCAGAGAAGCAGTGATAGCCACTCTCTACCACTGGCGATGGGTATGGGAAAGACTCCAAGGCGATCCCCACTCCCCACCCCCGCCCTTCTACTGGCAGGTATAAAGGTATCTGGACAGCGGCGCCAGCCGGTGCAAAGGGGTTCAGGGTCTGGATCCCGGCCTGGAGGTGCAGAGTGTGCGAGGCTGCGGCGCCAGGGCACCGGGAGTAGGTCCCAGAGGCTCGGGGAGCAGGGTGCCCCCCCACCCGGCTCTGGGCCACCCAATCAGGGCGCGGCTTGGGAGCGTACTGCAGCCAATCAGAAGCGGTGGGAGCGGCGTCCTGAGTCGCGAGCCAGCCACTGCGCTGCAATCCGGAGCGAGCGCGGTGAAAAGCAGCGCGGGCCCGGAGGGGATCCGCGATCAGCCCAGCCGGCTCCACAGCGGCGATTTTCGGGCAGAAACTCGGGACCCTGCAGGCGGCATCAACGGTAACCGCACCCCGCAGAGGGAAGGCGTGCGTGCTGGGGAGAGCGGGGCCCCGCAGGTGGAGCGGGCAGGGGGCGGGCGGGTCGCGAGGTCCTAGCGCCGCGGCTGCTCCACAAACCCCTTGTGCCCGGTGCCTGCTTCGGCCGAGTCCTTGGGAGGCGCGACATTTCCACACGCTGCGGGCGTCCAGGAGTGGGAGGAGGGGAGGTGAATCGGTCTAAGGCAGGCGGGGATATAAGAGGAAGACCCCTGCGACAACTGCACTCATACGCAGACACTATTTACCAACGCTAGTCTGGGTCCCTGGGACGGTTTTGTTGTCCCAAGTCGGGAGACGACAAGTGACCCTGGGAATGGTGCCTCTGCCCCCCACCCCAAAGCCTGAAATCCTGGCCTTGGCTTTCTTCCCCTTCTTTGGGGTGTCTGGAGGCAGGACCCCAGCCAGGACTCTCAGGCGCGCTGCCCGCTGGACAGCGCCCAGAGCCGTCCTGGACCCGGCGGACCCCGGGTTTGGATGGAGTTTCTTCTGCGCGTTGCCAAGCAATTTGCCGGACACCCGCCTCTGGCTGGGATGAAGAGTTGAAGATGAGAGTGTGTTTGTGAGTGAGTGAGTGAGTGAGTGAGTGTGTACAGTGTGTGTGTGTGTGTGTGTGTGTGTGTGTGTGGCAGCCTTTACTGAAAGTAGCTGCCTGAGGGCTTGAGTGAATCATTAACTGTGGTCTTGGGCAGCTGCTGGCCTCTGCCTGTCTCTTCTTCTCCTAGGGCATGTCCTGCAGGCTCTCTGAGCCTCGCTGTCCTGATCTATAAGGCGGCAACAATGATCACACCCTCCCCATGGCGTTGTCTTGAGGATTAAATGAGGCAATGCCTGAGAAACACTGCAGTTATTGCTGGCTCTTGTTATTCACTATACTGAGTGGATGGTCTTTTAAAGAGTCAATCGCAGGTGTCCAAACTAGCCCAGCGACCATTTGGAGCTCTGAATAGCTTTCTACACTTGAAGGGAAAACATGCTATTAATGTTACTGATTGTATCATTTAAAGGTAATGTATCCCTTGAGGGGGTAAAAACTTGCTCTGTTGGAATGGTGAGAGATAAATGGATTCCAACTAGAGTCTTAGAAAACCTTTGTAACCCTTGGAAAAAATGGTATGAATGTTGTGCGAAGAGAATATCGTAGTACGTTGTTGAATGCTCGTCTTGCACTAGTATGGCTGATCTGGGGTGGGGGGGATTGGAAGGTTCTTATACTTTCTACTCATCCCTTAAACAAACAAGCAAAGGAAAGAGAGAGAGAACAAAACCCAACCACACAACAAAATGCCAGCAGCTCCTGGAAATCAAAATTGCAGTTGCCACTTTAGGTGGTTTTTCACAGGAATGACCTGGGTGGTCCCCACAGTACTTTGCCACTGTGTCATTTTCCTTTTCTTGTTTACCCAAAGAGCAAAACATTTGGCACCATTCATTTTTCTTTAAAAAAAAAAAGATTGTATTTATTTATTTTTAGAGAGAGGGTAAGGGAGGGAGAAAGAGAAGGAGAGAAACATCAATTGGTTGCCTCTCAGGCATCCCCAGCATCCCCAACCAGGGACCTGGCCTGCAACCCAGGCTTGTGCCCTAACTGGGTTTGGAATTGGTGACCTCTCGGTTCATGGGCTGGTGCTCAGTCCACTGAGCCACACCAGCCAGGGCCATTTTTCTTTTTAATACCTGAAATATCAATATGTAGTGGGCTCTTCTGGAACTCTGAACCCTCTGCTACTTAACCTCCTACCCTCTGACAAGTCTAAAAGACCTTCCTTCCCAAGGTTCCTCAGGCACTGGAAATGGGGGTCTCCTTCTCTTATCTCATCATAGTTCGCCCATTGCCTGGGACCTGAGGAAAGGTGCAAACTGCCCCAGTTCTCAAGGGTCTCCAGGGCCTTTCCCAGGAGCCTCAAGAATGAATACACCCACTTACAGAAAGTGATTGTCTTCTCAGGGGGTAGGAAGCCCACTTTCAGATGCAGATCTTTTAAGTGTCAAATTAATTCAGCAGCCCTTTCCGTTGTTACGAAGACTTTTACTCCTCTACTGGAGTGGGAGGATCTGAAAGCTTGCCGCTGGAGGAGGGAAGGAGGGAGGGGGGATGGGGGACAGGGGAATGATTGCTTATTTCTGAGCCAGATCTGCGCCTGGTGAGAACTCTGTCTCTGTGGCCAATGGCTGGGAAACCTGGACAAGTTTGCTTTTCTGAGTCAAAGTCTCCCATTCTGTAAAATGAGGACTTTTTTTTTTAATGAGGAGTTTGTTTTTTTTTTTTAAGAAATAAACTTGTTATTTGTTTGTTTTTATTTACTTTTAGAGAGAGGGGAAATGATGGAGAAAGAGAGGATGAGAAATAGTGATTGGGTGCCTCACTCACACCCCCAACTGGGGACCTGGCCCGCAACCCAGGCATGTGCCTTGACAGGGAATGAAACCAGTGACCTTTCGGTTCAGAGACCAGTGCTCAATCCACTGAGCAACCCAGCCAGGGCTAAAGAGGAGTTGTTTTAATTAATAGAAAACCCCAAGTGTAGTTCCAGGGACATTACAGGTCTGTAGCATCCAGAGGAGATCGTAAAGGTAGGAGCGATCATTCAGGAAAATAAAGAAAAAGACTTGATTGAGGGGATAACCCCTGAACTGAGTGTAGCATGATGAGCCAGTCTCTTGTGCAAACAGTGGGGGGGTGGGATTGGCAGGGAGGGTGGAGCTGAGGAGAGAAGACATTCCAAGCAGAGAGGATACGGGAGATCAAAAATGCTCCAACAGTCAGTTTAGGCTGAACAACAACCACCAAATCTCAGTGGCTTATGACAGCCAAAGTTTATTTCTCACTTATGCTGCATGTCCAGTGCGGATCAGCTGTGGTTCTGCTTCTGATCTGTTTTCATTCTGGGACTCACTAAGGCTTAAAAAACAGCTTCTTTCTGGGATGACACCGCCCTTATGGGAAAGGGAAAAGAGAAAACATGACAGAACAAATACAGCACTTAACGTCTGCTCAGAAGATGCAGCTCCCTTGCTCTTGGCCAAAGTAAGTCACATGGCCAAAGCTGAGGTCCGCGGTGTGGGAAAGTATAAACCTCCTGCAGACAGTAAAGAGGCCAACTAGGAGGGAAAGTGCAGGAGGAAAACAAAGCCAGGGCAGTGGCCTGGAGGCAGATGATAAAAGACCTGGGCCATTTGCTACGGAGGGATTGGGACGGTATCTTAGGGTCAGGGAGCAGCCACTAAAGAAAGGGTTTTAAGTTGCATCTCAACATCAGATTTTAAGGCGGAGTATTTGTAGTGGCAGCGTGGGGAGATTGGGATGGGTAGGACGAAAGGCAAAAGATGATGACGGGCTGAACTAATACAGCAGCCTCCAGTCTCTCTCACTGTCTGTCACATGACCTGAGATCCCACTGCTAGAAAATGACTCAGTTGGCACTTGAGTGGCTTGCTTGTTTACAAGTCCTCTCCTAAAATGCACATGCTCTCTCATCATAGAGTCATTCTTTTATAATATCATCTACAGCAGCAGTTCTCAAACTTTAGTGAGCACCGGAATCACCTGGAGAATCGCCTGAGGAAAAGCACAGCTATTTGGGCCTCACCCCCAGAGTTCCTGAATTAGTGGGTCTGTCGTGGGCCTGGGGACTAGCATTTCTGAGACGTGCTCAGGTGATGCTGAAGCTGCTGGTCCAGAGGCCACACTTTGAAGACCATAGAACTAAAAGGATAAATTAAGACATGGTGGAAGGAAAGACCTGAATAGAAGGGCGTAGTGGAAGGAGGAAAAGTCTGGAAGATCCCAGCATTCTATGTGGCATCTTTGCTGAAGGTCAACTCCAGCCGTGAGCAGTGGGGTAAGAGTGACAGTCTCTAGGAGTATATTAAATTTCAAGTGCAATTCTCAAAGGGAGGACATGAAAAAAGCTTGACTTCGTAGACTCTGACTACAAGAAGAGGACAAGTGCTGCTTTCATCCCCTCCCTTGTCGTTCTGCCCTGACTCCCCTTTCTGTCACTGAGCACACTCAGTTTGCCTGGGATACACTCAGGCCTGTCAGCGTCTTCCAGTCCTGACCCTCGCACTTCTTGTCGTCCTCATTTTAATTTCTGGAGCTGGGTTAGCCCACTGGGTGGACCTTTGGCTGAATTTTAAGAGTCAGACCGAGAAATTTCTCACTTCACTTGGGGTCACCTTCGTGAAGAAACATCTGCACCACGTGATCATGCAAATTGAGATCAACACCCCCAGCATAAATAGCTCCGTGAGAAACCGAGGTCTTCCTCGGTTTGGCTTATACCAGTGGGTGGAACAAGTCCCAGCAGTTCTCTCACCGGTGACTCACCACTTCTGTAATGGGAGAGCATTCCAAGAATGAACGTTCAGGAGAAAATATGTTGGTGTGTACAATGAGACGCAAGAAATAAAACATAGTGAGAGTCTGTTTCCTTTTTACTGTATTCTTCTCAGTCCTGGATGTGGCAAAAGTTTGAGCGCTACGAGGGCCCAGGTAATCAATCAGCGATATGCCTGGCCAGCAGACACCATGTGACGGCCTGAAATATTTGGAGGGTCAGTGTTATTTTGAGGGCTGGCTAGCAGGTTACCTCATTTGTTTCAAGGTGAGGTGAGTGCAAATTGGTGTGTTGGGCTGTGGATAGAAAATAGTAAAAATTCTATATATGTTAAATTTGTATAACATAAGACATGTCTTGGTGGGCCCAAGCTATAAAATGAAATGAGTGAGATTTGAAAAGACATTTTTCCTGATTTAGAGTTGGCAGAAAAATAACGCCTTAAAGGTGTGCTCTTTGGGACTGGAAAATTCCATAGGATTCTGTGTACCTCCAGGGGTGGGTGAGGGGCCTGCGCAAGGGGCCTGAGGCCAACTCTCTTGATTAGATCTGTATGTCTCCCTCTGCGGGCCATTTTGCAAGTTTCCCCTCCCCCTGCAGGCTTGGCCTTAGTGGTACCTTCTCTTGGTCAGTTCTGCGGTGAACTACATGGTTCCCCTAATCTCAGGTCTCCAGGAAACTTGGTCTGAAGTTTCAAAAGATGCAGCAGATAAAACCCTAGGCAGGAGAGAGAGCCAGTGAGGGAAAGGACTCTGACACTCGCCATGAGGGATTTATAATGCTGAACATAGTCATTAGAAAGGCTTACAATTCCCTGTTGGGTAGCATTTATCCAGCAATGTGACATGTAAGAAATATACACATCAAGTCACCAGATAAATAGTATCCTGTCTATATGTTTATATTGAATAAGTGCTGTCATATATGTGTGTACACACACACACACACACACGTATATTTTTCCCCATCTCTAGCACTTTTAGGAGGAGGGTGTCTAGCGCTATTGCTGTCTTTCTGAAATCCACTGACTTCTAAAGAGTTGGCTAGAACTGTATAGAGAGATAACAGAAGGGCAGGATTGGAAACTCCAAGTCCCTTGAATTTTTTATTCGTTGTATGTACCTCTGTGACCCCCAGCTGGCTCCATATGAACCTGGACTTGTCAGCCAGGGGACCTCATTAACAGTCGAGAGATGGTCACTGTTCTTTGTGATATTCAGTCAGAATGAGTGGGAAGCTACTTTGCAGATAGTTGA
Organism: Anoura caudifer; assembly: GCA_004027475.1. Taxonomy (NCBI): domain Eukaryota; kingdom Metazoa; phylum Chordata; class Mammalia; order Chiroptera; family Phyllostomidae; genus Anoura; species Anoura caudifer. The sequence continues at coordinate 153,068 of PVKU01000413.1, forward strand.
TGGCCCAGTAAAATCTCTAGAAGTGGCTTCATGCAAATTGAGTGTCTGCTGGGTGCAAGGCTCTGAGGAGGATGCTGTGGGGAAATAGAGAAGTCTAATGCTTAGTCTTCTGATACAGCCTCTGATCTGAGAGAGAAATGGCATAATATCTGCAAAATCACTACCAGCTGAATAACAATGGGGCCAACAGTAGGCAAATCATCAAAGGGTGTCACACCACGGTGCTGTGACTTCAGAGACAGGGACTCTTTCTCAGGCTGCGCTGGGTGGAGAAGGTTCATACAGGTACAGTCACACTGGGTTGGAGGACAGAGACTGAGGTGTCCCCAAGGGTTTTAGGGACTGGACCTAAGTTTACCGTGGCTCCGATGGTCAGCACAGGCTTCTTCCTGGTCTGTAACTGGACATCTGGAGATGGGAAGTCCGAGCTTCTTAAAATCTTCTCCCTTGACTGCCCTTCTGACCACCTAAGTAGAGTATTCTGCCGGCTTGCATCACCTCCTGACATGTGAAGAAGCCTTTGGGCAATTCATTAGCAGATGAGTAACCCTGGACTCTGACCTTCTTCACATGTTCGTTTTATTAATAGGATGCACTTTGGAGCTAAGGATGTCAAACCTCTGTATAAGACATCTAATCCTATCAGAAACTCTGTCAAACTGGCAGGCAGTAGGTCTCTTCCTGCTTGCAAAGTGACTTGGGAAGGTCAAGTGACTTGTTTAAAGTCATGCAGGGGTCCCCTGGCTCCTCTGCGTTCACTGGACCCAGCTCTACTGACACTTGGTGGTGACCAGCTTAAGTTACTTCACAGATCCTCGTAGGGAGGGAGGGTGGCCCTGAGAACCTGGGGCCCCTGAACTCTAGTTAGGATTTTCTCTGTCTACATTATACCTCCAGAGTCCCTCAACTCTAACTCCAAAAAGTCTTCGTTACTTTTGAGTCACGGGTGAGATAATTACACCTTTCCCTTGCAGGCTTAACCCTGGCTTCCCTTGAAAGAAGGTACCATTTGGTGCTGGGTCTGTGCAAGCGCACCATGTGAACGCAATGGCTTTGTCAGCACCGTACATGCCAGACGCCAAGCAATGCAGAAGGGCCATCCACAGCTTTCGCTCTGCCTGGACGTGGAAGTGAGACCCTAGATAGACCCTACCGGCTTGATAGAATCGCTCCGCCGGCTTGATAGAATCACTCCGCCGCCTGCCTGCCTTTTGAAGCTAGCTAATTACTTTTAAAAACAGTGAGATGTTTTAAATGAGCACAGATTTTGTTTCTCAGTTTGCTTTACAAACTGAACGTATTTGTCTTTCCTGACTTAAGCTTTCAAAAGGGAAAAATTATGTCATGGTTAAGTGGATGAGGCTGGGGTGATCCAGAGACGACCAGCTTATTCGATTCTATGTAGTTTAACTGATGTCCATCGTGGCACCCCACAGCCGTCAACAATACAGGTTTACTTGTGTGTTTTCCTGCCCTTGCCAAACATAAAGTATTCATTTTTCCACATCATTCCTTGTCCCTACATTTCCCTTGACTTTAAACTCTGAACACTTGAAGGGTGTGAAACATTTTTATTATTGAAAATCTCACAGTCACTATTAATAACTATCATTCATTAAGTTTTAGTATGTTCCAGGTCCTCCGATAGGCGTTTATGTACGACATTATCTGACTTAATTTCCGCCTCAACTCTGTAAGGTTGGGGAGAGTAGCATTTCATTTTACAAAGGAGACAAACAGAGGCTGGACTTCAGTAATTTGTCAAAGGTTGCAGTAGACCTGGGCTTTGAACCCCTGTTCTGATCTCAGGTCTGGCAGCTGCACTCCTTGTCACTCCTGCAGCCGGAAACAGCAGGGAAAGCACGCTGCAGAGCTAAGAGGCTCTGTCTGTCCACTCGGGCCACGCCCGCAGAGATCCTGGCCGAGGGAACACTGCCCTTGTTTTTGCTGCCAGTTCACACCATCAGCAGGCCTGTTGAAGCACACGGCCTTCTCTTCTGTGCTCTATCTCTTCCTCCTTAATGTTTCTGTTATGAAGCACCACCTAAAAACGTGGTGAGTTGGGAGTGGGTATCTGTTTGAGTAAAACTCAGCATGTCTGTCACTCACCATCAGCCTGATTGGCAGGTGGGGGCAGTGTCCTCGGCAGCAGCCCCTCCAGCTGCGCCATCTGTCGCACTCCAGGGCCCTGGAGCTCACGTGCTCTGTTCTTGGTTGGTGTTCGGTTCCCAACCCCTGTGCAGGCCTTGGGGAGGCAGTTCCAGGGAGTCAGAGTCATTTGCTGTCACTGTTAGACTCAGCTGGGTGACTTGGCTGGTCACAGCACAGTGCTCACGGGGCCAGGGGGTTTGATCCCTTGTCATCTGGATGACACTTTTCCTGTAAAGAGGACAGCGAATGTGTATCCCGTCCTTGCTGGGCACTTGGCAGAAGTGGGTCCTGGCCATAAGAAAGCTGGATAAGCCCTGGCCAGGTAGCTCAGTTGGTTGGAGTGTTATCCTGTAGACTGAAAGGTCTTGGGTTGAATTCCTGGTCAGGGCACATCCCTGAGTTGCAGGTTTGATCCCCAGTCAGGATGCATATGAGGGGTGGCCAATCAATGTTTCTCTCTCACATCTATGTCTCTCTGTCTAAAAGCAGTGAAAAAAAATGTCCTCGGATGAGGATAAAGGAAAATCAATCAATCAATCAAAAGAAGGCCAGATAAGATGCTAGGTTCATTTATTCACTTACTGGGGAACGCATGCCTTGTGGATGGAGCATGCCAAAGTGCTTATCTTGGAGCACAGACTCGGGAGCCAGAATGTCTGGGTTTGAATTGTGCGCCTCAGGCATTATTTAAACTCCCTGCCTCAGTTTCTTTATCTAAGTAAATGGGATAACAATAGTACCTACTTCATAAAGATCTTATGAGGATTGTATGATGTATTTAGTTAAATACGTTGTAAAGCACTATGAGAACAATGCCTGGAGATAGAAATGTTACACAGTGTTTACCAAATAGCATGTAAAAATAAATAGGCAGGTGATTGTTGTAAGTAAGTAGACAGTGTCATGAGAGATGAGGCTCATCTGACTACTTCAGCAAGAGTGCTCGATGCCTTATGTGCAAGTGGAATCTTGCTAAGTCTGCTAAGGGAATTAGTAGACTAAGGGAATGAGGGCCATTTTATTTATTTTAACTTTCCAGTTACAGTTGACAATCAATATTTTATTAGTTTCAAGTATACAAGTTACAAAGTGATCCCCCACCCCAATAAGTCTAGTACCCACCTGGCACTATACATAGTTGTTACACTATTAGGGAATTTGCCACTTAAAGAATGATGTGAGAAGTATGTTAGTAAACTGCCTTTTTGTGAGATGGATATGAGAGAACAGTGTGAGAGGAGGAGGGAAGTCCAGGACGACCTGGTACATTTGACCAGGGCTGCCAGAAAGATAGAGCTGCCATTGACTTGGGTGGGGAAGGCTTGATGGAGAGTCATTTTGGGGGAGGGAGAGTACTAGTTCAAGTTTGGAGGTGTTAAGTGTGAGAGGCCTGTTGGATGTTGTAGTAAAAGTGTTCAGTGGGTATCCTCGGAGACAGGTGAGAAGAAGGGGTGGAAGCATCCATGTGGTGATCCATCTGCAGAACGCAGCCGGCAAGGAATGAAAGTGGACTGACAAGGTGAGGAGCCCTGGGGCTGAGCCAGGGGCCATCCCTACTCCAGTGGGAAAGTCAAGCCGGCTCTGGTTTGTTCTGTTCTCGCTTCGCCAGTGTAACATGAAGTGTGGGTGTGTCTGTGCTGCTCTTTGGGTAGTTTATTATGTGAGCTCTCTAATGTTTAGACTTCAGTCCAGAGACGCAGGTCAGATACCATGTGACCTCTTCCTAGCTACTTCCTCTCTGAGGCTGTTTCCTTAGCTGGAGATGGGAACGGGTAGTAAATATGCCCATTTCAGACGTTTGAGGGCTCAGCAACTGCGGTGTGTTACTGATGGGCAGTGGCTCCCCATTTATCACTGTAAAACTCCCACATGGTCACGCCCACATGTGAGAAGCAAGGAGCAGTGACAGCTCACCCATTTTTAAAGCCCTTTGAATTTTCCCTGAACTGGAAACCACATTGTAATGCAGCCCATACTGCTACTGTGTTCCTTCTTTTTATTAAAAATAAAAGGTGGAAGTCAAGGAGATACTGTAATAAATTCCACACGTATATGCCAGCCACTCAGGCTTTCTCTATAATTGAAACACGGCATCAGAGGTCAAGTCTGGCCTGTGTATGTGGCAGTTGGTACATGAGCCACAAAAGCACAGCATTCAGAGACCCGAAAACGGAAGTGCGGAAAACATGGATATCCCTGGCCATGACAGTGTTCCAATATTACATAGACCACAATGAGCCAGGTAGGAAGGTCTCGCTCTTTTCTAATAAACTAACTGATCCTTCCCCGCTGCTTTCTTTGTTTATTTTTATTTTTTGTCCTCACCTGAGGATATGCCTATTGATTTTAGAGAGAGGGGAAGGGAGGGAGGGAGAGAAAGGGAGAGAAACATTGATTATTTGCCTCTCATTTGTACCCTGTCCGGGAACCAAACCTGCAACCTAGGTATGTGCCCTGACTGGGAATCGAACCCGAGACCTTTCTGTTTATGGGATGACACTCCAACGAACTGAGCTACACCAGCCAAGGCACTCCCCCCCCCCTACTGCTTTAAATTCAAGTTTTATACTTGGTTGGAAAAATGTGTCTAAGACACTTGGTTTCACTCAGCAAATGATTCTTAATCTTTTTTTTTTAAAGTCTCTTTCAAAGCTAAAGAAGACTCCAGAGATATGGAGACTCAAATTCTGATGTTTTGTGTCTCAATTTTCTAATTAGTATATCTGCTTGTTTGCATTTATGGTCGGTTTATGTGCTTTGAAGCTGTGGCTTTTCTCTTTTGCAAGAGTTACTGTCAGGGAGACGTCCGCCAGAAGAAACACTACCATTAGTGGTGGCAGGGCCACATGTATATGTGACGATGTGGTTGGTTTCTCCATCCTACCAGAACTTTTGAGAAGCCTTCTCCAGATGGCGGTGGGTGGTGTGAGGACCGAAAGAAAACACTGGAAATACCCAAGCGGACAAATTGATAGGCAAGAGCTTCCAGTGATTTTCTTTCTGGTCTTTCAGGTCGAAGAAGTAAAGAGAATAGGCATACACTGTGGGGAAATTTCCATCAGCTTGGAAAAAACAATAGAATGAATAATTCTTAGCCAGGAGGTTAAAACCCTGGGGAGCCACAAGGTCAGAGGTTCCTGTCCCATTTTTCTGTGCTGATAGCGCCCCCCCCCTAAAAAAGGAACACCTTATCCTTAAACAATAGAAGTGTCCCTGGGAAGCTGAAAAGGTACATACTAAGGGAGTTTTTAGAAATCTGATCATTTCAAAAGTATAGCAGTGGCTTGCCTTTCTGTATTTGCCAAATTTTCTTTAGCGGGAGCATACACCTTTTATAATTCAAATACATATAAATATTAGAAAAATAAATTTAAAGGAAGGAAATATACCAGGAGTGTGAGGGTGGGTGAACTGTCACTACTTGAAGGTGCTGAGTTGCTCACATTTTTTGGTAACGTGTAGATCATTTTGCCCTACAAGTTGTAACATCTGCTCTCTAAATTTGTATCTTTAAATCTATAAGGAAGTACCCACTGTCAACAGTGCCTGTCAGCCATCAACACCCGAGACCCTGCTCTGGAAAGCAGAGCCAGCCCTTAGTCAACACGTACTTATTCGGCTCTCACGCGGTGCCAAGCCCACCCAGTGTATCCCTGCTCCTGGCCCCTGCTGTGCTTGGCGACTGGAGACACCCACGTGCCCTGCCTCCGGTCAGCAGACATGAACTTGGGATGTTTCTTGTTTTCGAGGGGCCTGCTTCACCAGGATAATGTCAAGATCAGCTGGGTCCTGCTACAGCTGCAGCCCTGAGGCCCACAGTGGTGTTTTAGTGTTCGGCTGGGTTGTTTGGATTTTATGCTGTGTGTCTGTTTAGCTGGGGACGGGTGCAGGGGAGGGGTTCTTTGAAAAGGGAAGGAGATATCCTCTGCATTACTGAAAACGGAAATAAGGAATTATCAGTTCAGGGGCAGTAGAAGCCGCAGGGTCAGAAGCTTCCTTCTACTCTGCTCCGCCGGGATGATTCTGTTTTGTTTTGAAGGATCTGAAAGTGACATGAGCTAGATAAATTGTTTTAGGGTGGAGCTTCAAACAGGGAGTCCAGAGATCCCCAGGGGATTCACCAAGCAACTTTGGGAAAGGCATCTGTGAAGCACCTAAAATTATTATAAATAATGTTGCATGTATTTGTATTTTCCCAGAGACAAGGTTCTCTGGCTTAAATTGTATCTCAAAGAAGAGATCCAGTGTTTCATACATTTACTAAAAAAGATTAAGAACCAGTTCTAAGGGGAGTTGTTCAAGCTCCAGTGTGCATCTTGGCCATGGCCCTAACTAGAGAACTCTTCCTGATGGATGACGTGTGTGTGTAGTGGAAGCATCAGGGCGAATGTGTAAAACATCTTAGGGGCATCCACAGAAGTCCATGCTGCAGAAAGAATGAAGAAGGTTTCACTTCTTCAAGTGCCGGGAATCCAGAAATGCTCAACCCCAGCACTTCTGCCTAATGCTTCCTATTCGCCTTTCTCTCTGCTGACCTTGAGCCTGTGTGGAACTCCTTTAACTCCGTGTTATCTGAAGAGTTCACCGTGGAACTGAATGCTAATAACGCCTTTACCTGGTCTTCCTCTGTGGGTTCTAAGCCAGCCAGGGTGATTTCTCCCTGCAGTGGAAGGCTGCATTTGGCCCAAGCCTCCACGATGATGACAAGGGAAGGCGTTTACACTGAACTTCTGAGCATCGGTTTATCCTGTGCCCAACGTGTTAAGGATGACCTTCCCACACGTGGTTCTTCTTTCTCCTCATATCATACATTCTCTCCGGGTAACCTAGCCCAGACTCATGGCTACTAATCACCTGCCAATCTGTATTAGCAACACTTAATCTCTCTTCTTCTGGGCGCTTTACTTGTCTATTTAACAGGCCCCACAGATATCTCCCACAGGCCCAGCAAATACTCCGGGGTCTACAACTTACCTCATCATGTCCCCACCACCCTGAAGTCCTTATCTTGGTGAACAGCACTAAAAATCCACCCAGGTTTCCCAGGATCTTTGTTATCCACCCACCATGTCACTACTCCCTCAATCTAAATCAGCCCCAAACAGGCTTTATCCCCACTCTTGATCTTGCATCGTAAATGGCTCATGACAAAGTCCCTCCTCTTGAGAAGCCTGATCACTATGTTTACCAACTGGTCTTCCCACTTTGCTGTCCCCTTCCTCATTACCTCCAGAATGACCTTTCTGAAATACATGTTATTTCCTCATCTGAAACTGTTTACTTGATCTCCTTAATGCAGTCGTTATGACAAAACTCCACCTTCCCAGCGCAGCCTGCAAGGTCTGTCTGACCCGACTCCTAGCCTTCCTAACCTCTCGTCTTACTACTGTGCCGGCTCATCGCTCCAATCCAACTGAGTTACCCGTCGTTCAGAAAGCACAACATGCTATCCTTCATCTCCCCGTCTTTGTATGAACACATGACAATTTGTTACAGCTGTTTGGAGTGGGGGCTTTATAAGAAACTATTATACTTCAAGCTTCTTGGTCATGGTACAAAACAGATATTCTCTTTCTATCTCTGAATCATGCCATCCCTTCCTCCTTCTCCATTCTTAACACAGGAACCTCAGGCCATCTGTGAACTTGAGCCTCCTTTCTTAGCCCCATCTTCCCCTCACACGTGCCTTACTCTTATCTCTAGATCCTGCCCTATCTCTGATACACATTCCTGGAGGTTGGAGTCAGTGATGGGTGGTGTTCAGGGGAGGCCTGGGAATGGACCTGAGAGTCAGGGATGTCTGTTGCACACACTGTTTGGTAAGAAACAATGGTTTTGTATGTTCACAACTCTTTAAACATGGCTAAGTAATATGGTGCCCTCTAAATGACCCTATTGTATTGTCCTGTTTTGTTCTTATAGATGTCATACTGTCGACTTAGGATGTCCTGTTTCCCTGTCCCCAATTAATTTCTGTTCATCTTTCAAGCGCCTGCTCAGGTGTCACCTTCCCTGCCCCACGACTGGGCGAGGTGTCAGTCCTCTGTGTGCCAGTGGCACTGCTGGGTTTTCCTAGGGGAGCCCTGAGCCCACTGTTGTGATTGGGTGTTGATTTGCTTGTTTCCCTCTCCAGGGCAGGGCCCGGGCCCTAGTCCTCTCTCTGTTCCTTGAATTTCACTAGAACATGCCAAGCGATAGGAGACATTCAATAAATGCATGATAAAAAGCTTTCGTGGAAGTAGTGTTTATTTGCTGGGTATTTTATTTTGTTGGATAACGTGTGAAAACCACACAGGGTTTGAGACAAGTCTATTTTCCCTCTTTTAGGTGTTTTCAACATATTTGCAAACAAGTGTGTATATCAATCCCAAATTAATAAGTCATGGACACTAAAGAGAAAGGTTTTACAGTGTTGCTGCGGTCATTCAGAGAATTAGTGGCAGGGAAGATCCCAGGAAATAACCACTTTCCCCCTCCTCTGAGGTGAGTTTCAGTTTATGTCAGGTAAATAGAAAAGTTCTTCCCCGTAGAAGTTTGTGACTAGGATTAACGCTGTGTACGCTGGTCTTTTTTTGCCTTCTTTGACAAAGCTGTACTAATACTCATGAAACTTTAAACGGTTTATTATTAACCCCTTGCAGTTGGGTTTCCACTTTTGCTGCTTTATTCCGCAAAAAGCCTGTTGCCTTCCTTCTGGGTAGCTGGCCCTGACCTTGGCAGTACCTCAAGAGCGGGCATGGGCATCCCTTTGAGCAGCTAACACTCTAGTTAACATTAAGGGTCAGCAGTGACTGGCCAAGCCCCCGTAATGTCTCATTACTACTGTAACCTACCTTGAAAATTCTCTCTTGCCTTTGTGACCCCGGAGGTGTCTGTTTTTTCTCTGTTTCTCTAACCATCTGGCTCTGTCACTCTGCCCCGCCCTCTTTTCCTTCTCACTTCCCCCCTTCCCCATAGGTAGGCTGCTCCATCTTCTTCCGTCTTTCATTTCACTTCCTCTACTGATAACCTGTTCATTCTCTTTGCTTCATATATCATCTTTGTGTGTGTGTGTGTGTGTGTGTGAGAGAGAGAGAGAGAGAGACTCTAAAAATCGAACTTTTTACCTCTCATTTTCACCTGTAATTAGACCCCAAATCTACATATTCTACACCCACCTTCTTTTTCACAGTCCTTAAATCTCAGCATTTCCCAAATTGAAACTCACTTTTCATCCCCACACCCAATGAATTCCATGTTCCTAATTTCCTTAGGATGTTTACTGGGACCCAGGCTTAATTGCTGTTCCCTAGCACCGTGGTTTCTTTTGTTCTGCTGAATGAAGAATGAGCTCAAGGATTCTTTTGGCAATGGGCATTTACTTTCATTTTCTTTCCCAGTTGAGGCTTTTCCCTGAACATTTGACATGTTCCTCCTTTTTCTTAAGTGTGGGTGGTGGGGCGGGAGGGTGTGTGCAGTTGCTGGGCTGCTGGATCGCACAGCTCCCGGGGGCAGCGTTGGGAAAGGGGGCGCATTCCCATCCCATCAGATGTGAGGGGTGCCCCCTGGTGTTGTGCAGCACCGTGCTGTGGGAGTGTTGGGTGCAAGGGGATGGCGTGTAGGTAAGGGCTTCTGGGAGGGAGGGGTGCTGAAGACTGAAATGGCAAGGAAAGTGTTAAGGGGGTTGGCAGTTCAACCCAGGAGGGAAGTTTTATTTCTTCGAGAGAAGGCAGGGTGGGAGAATACAGCTCAGTGTTTTCTGGACAAATGTACATTGAGCTAACTTTATAGTAGAGCCACCCACCAAGCTTGAGGTCTGTGGCCTAGCCCTCTGTTTTCCTCCACTCCTTGTTATTCTTGATATAGGGAGCGTTGGCAGGCGCTTCTAAAATGAGGTTTCATGTTCCTGCAGCTGTACTGATTGATTGGGATGGTGGCAGACTCTCTTGTCACAACTGAACTCCTTTAGATATGGTTTCCACATGGCCTAAAGAGGTAGGTGACAGCGCCGGTCACACCGCTGCCTGCCATTTACTGGAACGACGCAGATGGCTGGATCCATCAGCCACGGCACACCTTGGCTAGTGCCTAGAGCAATGAGGTCTGCTGTTCAGGGGCCCTTGGAGCACCGGCCAGGCAGGTTGCTGCCTTCAGCTGCCCTGGCTTTGCAGTATGCGCCACATAGACACTGCTCCCATCGATGACCATAAAAATGGGGTCACCATACAATGTGCGGGGATGTTCTCTCACAAGGCATTTCCAAGCTAACTGACGCCTGGCATCCAGCCAGCTAGGCCGTTTCCTGCCTCAGGCTGAAGCTCACACTACTACTTCCTTTTTTTCCCCAAATTTCTACGATCTCCCCCTTTCTTCCACTTTCACTTCCTGAATGCCTTGACCACAGTCAGCAAGTTCTTGCCTTGTTTCTTTACCAGGCTAACTCCTACTCCTCCTTTTTTAATAGAAATAATAATGGTAGTAGATAACAATAATGGAGCACTTATTATTCACTGTGCTAAAAGTCTTACATGCCGCATCTTTCTCATCCTCACAGGAATCTCTGACACTACTAGATGAGATTCAGGGTTGGAGAGTTTAAGAGATATTCCCATAACACTTAACAGCGATGAGGGACTTGGCCTCCTGACTGCGGAGCTTGGTGCTCTGAATCAGTGTGCTGTTCATCTTCCTAAGACCCGGGTTAGACACAGCCTCTTCCCAGAGCCTCCCTAGGCTCCTCCACCCCACCCCTGTGACCTTTGGTCATTCTCTGTAGTAACCTATGTTGTCAATCATTTCAGGGCCCCCTTACAGGTGGTGGAGATAGGTGTTCCTTTGCTTTTCTGAGGTTCCCAGTATGTTAAAGACTGAAGAAATTCTGTAGTGTATTTTGAAATTCAGGAGCTTGATAACTCCAATGTTGTTATTCTTTCTCAAGATTGCTTTGGCTATTTGGAGTCTTTTGTGGTTTAATATGAATTTTAGGATTATTACTTCTGAGAAGAATGACGTTGGTATTTTGATAGGGATTGCATTAAATCTGTAGGTTGCTTTGGATATTATGGATATATCAATGGTATTAATCCTTCTAATCCATGAACATGGTACATCCTTCCATTTATTCATGTCCTCTTCAGTTTCTTTCTTCCATATCACAGTTTTTAGAGCAGTTTCTTTTACCTCCTTGGTTAAATGTGTTCCTAGCTATGTTATTCTTTTTGATGCAGTTAGAAATGGAATTGTTTTCTTATTTTTTCCTTCTGATCATTCATTATTGGTGTGTAGAAATGCAGTGGGTTTATGTATATTAATTTTTATGTGACAATGTTACTGAATTCATTTATTAACTCTAATAGGTTTTTTTTTTGTTTTTTTTTGGTTTTGTTTTTGTTTTTGGCTGGCATCTGGGTTTTCCATATAATGTCGTCTGCAAATGGTGACAGTTTTACTTACACCTTTCCAATTTGGATGCCTTTTATTTCTTTTTCTTGTCTGATTGTTGTGTCTAAGACTATATTGAATAAAAGTAGTTAATTAAAATAGAAATAATCCTTATCTTGGTCCCTATCTTAGAGGAAAAGCTTTGAGCTGTTCACCATTGAGTATGATGTTAGGTGTGGGTTTGTCACATATGGTCTTTATTCTGTTGAGGTATGTTCCCTCGATACCCACTTTGTTGAGCATTTTTATTGTAAATTGATGTTAAATTTTGTCATGTGCTTTTCCTGCATCTATTAGATGATCATATGATTTTTTCCAAGATGAGATTAGAAAAATGTTCTGACCTTTTTTGTTTATTTTTAAAAGATTTTAAAATTTATTTATTTATGTATTTGTAGAGAGAGGGGAAGAGAGGGAAACATCAATGTGTTGTTGCCTCTCATGCGCCCCCTACTGGGGACCTGGCCCACAACCCAGGCATGTGCCCTGACTGGGAATCAAACCAGTGACCCTTTGGTTTGCAGCCTGCGCTCAATCCATGGAACTACACCAGCCAGGGCCTGACCTGTTTTGTATCTTTGCATTTAACCGAATCAAAACCTTCAATGTAGACTCATACACATAGAAACTCATGATATAACATAATTTTGCTACACACAAGCTAACTACCAGCATTGTGAATGATATTCATTGAACTCTCTATGCAGAGCATTTTGGTAATGGGACATGAATTTAAGCTTGTAGGAGTTACATCTTTCAATCCTTTTTGTATATTCTTGTGACCAAATGTGTACTTTCATTTTTAACGATAAAGTCCTTCATGAGTATGAGGCTAATTGGTTTTTCTGGATTCTGTGTTATCAATTTCTCAATCCCTAACATCTAGCACAGAGTCAGGGTTTAGCACATTGTAGCCACTTAATCCTGTGAGTTGGTTGAATGAATGAGTCATTGAATTGCTTGAGAACAGTCTGCAAAGTCAGGTGATTTTGGTTGGAACCCTAGCACTATCACTTGTTAGTTCTCTGGCTTTGATCAAGTAACTTAACCTCACTGGCCTCAGCTTTTGTCATCTTTAAAATGGTGACATCAGAAATAGTACCTACCTCAGAAGGTTGGTGGGGGGAACAAAGGAGGTGACATACCGCATCTGTGGGATGACAAAGCGCACCTGCACATGCACAGGGCTTGGAGCCCGGGGGGGGGGGGGGGGGGGGGGGGGGGGGGGGGGGGGGGGGTGGTGGCTCTGTGGACATCATTGTTAAAGCAAGAGCCACTGCAGCTGCGTCCCTTCCCTGAGCCTCTGCTTCCCCGACCAGTCACAGAGATAGATTCCCAGCCCCAGGACGGTCTCCGGAGCACCCGGCTTTGTTCTCAGGGACCTACCCCTTTCCACATTCTGCTACTCGATCGACAATGATGTGCAGACTTGGCTTTACAAATAATGTTCTGCGCCTACAGAGCACTCTCACCCACATTATCTCATTTAATAATTATTCAGAATTGTAAAATTGCCTGTAGTTTTAGGAAATTCCTGCCCTTGTTATAGCATATAATTCCCCTCTCCTACTGATTTTCTTATCACCTAGGATATTTGCTCCCGTCTTTACTGAGTTTTCTAGCAGCATGTTCATTTTTCTTCAAGTCTGACATTCAACGAATCTCATGGAGAAAAGCACCATTTCAAACTCTTCTTGTTTCCAAGTGGCCAGATCTAGAGGAACCTTGTTCGGTCGGGACCTCTGCCTACTGTGTGCCCATGGATTGAAGGGCAGAATGTGGTACCATTCCTAACTAGGGATATTTTCTCTTTTCTGTGCATGTGGAGTCAGTGGGTCCTAGGATTTGAATGGAGCCTCAGAGTGAGTGCTTCTCCCACGTGGATCAGATGCTTATGTGAGCGCACTGGCCACTCCCTCTTTTGCTACAATCTCGCTAGATGACCAGATCCATTCCGTATAATGGCAACTCCCCGATTCGTAATTCTAGCCTTGAGCTCCAGACTCCCAAATCCAGTTGCTTAGTTGACATTTAACTTGATGTCTCATAAGCATCCCAAATGCATCATGTTTAAAGAGAAATGCTTAGAAAATAGATTAGAAAAAAAAGAAAGTTAAAAAGAAATGCTTATTTAACCCCCAAATTTTGACATCCTGGAAATATATACTAATTTGTAATTTTGTTAAGTATTTGGTATAAGAATAAGAATGTATTTCATTGATTCTAAGAACTATATGTGCATGTATACATATTTTAAAATATTTTATAATCTCTGAAATTAGGTGCATTTTACAATCTGGCATCTCAACTTGAATGAACTATAATAATAATGTTTTGTTAAGGTTCTCGGAAAGTCTTAGGGTTATGCCCAGGAAATATGGCTACCGTTAGGACCCAAAAGTCTTCTGTAGTCTCCTAGGAAATTGACAGTCTCATGATGGAACTTCAAAGTGATACGCTCATAACTTTAAAATATAGATGAAAAGAAATTATCCATACCAACTTTCTGCCTTCATACAGCCAAAATGTTAGCATCCCAATTCCAGATATGAAACTAAAGTAAGCCAAGATGAGTTTTACCAAGATGGAATAAGCCAGTAACTTCTAAGAGTTCAAGGTACTGGAGAGTGTTATGTTCTGCATATTTTAAAGCTTCTACCAAGGCCATTCATTAAATGTGACACACTGTTCAGGTCCTGGGGTTATCATTCAGGATCACTGCCTCAGGAATGCAGCAAAGGTCAGAGACAGCCTGTTTTTCAAGCTAAGTGTGACTGAGATCCTTGACTGTGAATGCGGAGCAATGGAGTTGTTGGATAGCATAGCCATCGGGATTGTTTATTTGGAAGAAAAAAATCACACAATAGAATATTTGTAATTAGAACCTTGGGATATATCCAAATGTGTGCACGTGCACATATATTTATACGCATATGTATTCATACACATGTGTGCATGTATGCACACATGGTTAATGTGACTTTAGAGGGAGCAAGAACAAACGTCTAGGGTTAGGGGATTCTAGTGTATGTGGCCGAAAGAGAGAACTAGGTAAGAGTTACTATGTGGAGAATCGTGGGTAGATACTGACTGTGGTTGAAATACCTCATATATTCCTTTTGGAGTTCTTTCTCATATACATTTGACTTGAGCCTGGGGTGTTCATTCTACTCACCAATTTCCAATAGAAGAGTAGTCGGTCTTTATTTATTTATTTATTTTCAAGATTTTGTTTATCTTTAGAGGGGAAGGGAAGGAGAGAGGGAGAGAAATATCAATGTGTGGTTGCTTCTCGTGCATCCCTTGCTGGGAACTGGCCTGCAACCCAGGCATGTGCCCTGACTGGGAATCGAACCGCGATGCCTTGGTTTGCAGGCCCATGCTCAATCCACTGAGCTACACCAGCCAGGGCAGTCTTTTTTTATTTTTGAAAAAAGAATATTCAAGCAAAAGAAATGGTAAAAAATAGGAAAAGCAAAGAAGCAGGGCCACTCAAGTTTCCCCTTTCAGGAACATGAAAACGCCTGTCGATTAAAATGTGTGTGTGCGCACAGGCACATGTGTGAGTGAGTGTCTGCTCTCCAGTGAGTTCTGCCCTGGTTCGGTTCAAGTGAACTCTGTTCTTTCATAAGGGAGTTGAATTTGGAAGAAGAAGGAAGAGAAGTGGTGTTCCAAGTCCTTAATCTGATATAGGTCTTTGCCATAGGGCAATAGTGCCTTCCAGGCTCCTGTTTATTCTGAGAATTTATGAAGCAAGTAGCATGGCTAATTTAACTTCCTGACTAAACTTTCAGGGTTCCCCTAACCCACTGTGACAAAGGTCTCAGAATGTAAAACCACGCTTAATACTATTTTGCGTCATTGAACCATGTCCAATTCTGAGTGGATAGTAGATACTCAGTAAGTTTGTTGAATGTCTGGTTTGAAGAAAAGTCCAGAGAAATACATAGAATCCATGCACTCTAATTTTTCCCATCCTTCCTTTCTTCCCAGTTTTCTTTCTGACATTTAGGTGCTTGTTCTTGACTGGAGAAAAGCTGGCTGAGGCCTTACTTTAGGGTTTTGGAATTGGCACTGGGATCTAATTTTGGATATAGTTTAAGTTGTTTCTGTATGAACCCTGAACAGACCATTGAATTCTGTTTGTCCGCTAGCCTCACAACCCAGTAAGATAGAGAAATTTTCAAAGCAGCTGTGTAGTTGACTACATATGGTGAAGAGATATAAGGCAGAGATGACTAAATTCTCAGATTTAAGTTTTTTAAAGATTTTATTTATTTATTTATTTATTTATTTATTTATTTTAGAGAGGGGAAGGGAAGGAGAAAGAGGGAGAGAAACATCAATGTGTGGTTGCCTCCCACATGCCCCCTAATGGGGACCTGGCCCACAACCCAGGCATTTGTCCTAGACTGGGAATCGAACTGGGGACCCTTTGATTCACAGGCTGGCACTCAATCCACTGAGCCACAAGAGCTAGGTCAAAATTTTCGGATTTAAATCACTAAATCCTTTTGGATCACTAACCTAACAAGAATTTTGCTATGGTATTATATAGCATGATATAAAATAAAGCATTGTCCCTGTTCTGAAGGGATGGAATTAATCCATATGGCATATGAAATCCTCCTTTCCTTCTCATATGATATGATTTATGAATGTTCTATAAAACTTCCAATTAATATTTTCAGGATATCAGGATAAATTCACCCTAATTTAGATGATCTGAACTGATCTTTTTTTTTTCTTCTTTTTAAAAATGAACATAAGTCAGAAAAGAATGTTTCAGGAGAGTACTCCCAATTCTGGCTATAACTGGCAACAAACCGGTCCTTCTGCAGTAAACAATCACAAAACTGGATAAAATGTATGAAGTAACTCTTTTCAGGTCTTGATGAACAGAAAGCACAACATTTTGATCCCAAGAGAAGGCAAATTCATGAGGCGAGCCCGATGAGCACCTTGGCTCTCTTCCAGGGAAGAGTTTTCTGACTGCCGAGTAGCCCGCTGGAGTCTGCTCCGAGCACAGCGGTCCTGCTGAGATGAAGAGACTGCCCAGAGTCTGGGGCAGTTGAAGCATCTGGAATCTGTAGAGCAGGGCACCAGAAAGGACAGCGCTGCATGGGAAAGGAGGAACAGAGGTGTGCCCTTAGTCTGGCTGGAGTACACAAGCATGGACTAAAACCATGTGAGACTTACCAAGAGTGGTGTCTTTGGGATTGAAAATGGGACAGAGACACCAGAGGTCAAGCAGTCCTGGGGCACATTGGCAGTCCAGCCCAGTCACAGTAGAAAGACCCCCTTAACAACTTATTAACACCTCAAGCATCCAGAAAGCATACAGAAAGTCTGTGTGTTAGGGGTTAGGTCTGTGTTTTGAGCAGGGTTTATAATTTTTCTTTTTTTTTAGCGAGAGTGGAAGGGAAGGATAAAGAAAGGGATAGAAACATCATTGTGAGAGAGAAACAGCAACTGGTTGCCTCTGTACGTGCCCCAGCTGTGGCACGTGCTGACTGGGAATCAAACTAGTAACCTTTTGATTTGCAGGAAAATGCCCAACCAATTGAGCCACATTGGTCAGGGAGGTAATTTTTCTTTTAAAGATTTTATTTATTTTATTTTTAGAGAGGGGAAGGGAGGGAGAAAGAGAGGGAAAGAAACATCAATGTGTGTGTGGTTGCCTCTCACCTTCCCCCTAATGGGGACCAGGCCTGCAACCTAGGCATGTGCCCTAAACTGAGAATTGAACCAGTGACTGTTTGGTTTGCAGGCTGGAGCTTAATGCACTGAGCCACACCAGCCAGGACAACTTTTTAAAAAAATAAGGGCTAGATTGGGAGTAAAAGACAGAAAACTGTACAAGAACAACAATTAAAATAAATTTTAAAAAATAAAATAAATAAAAAACTATAGACCTGCAAAAAACAAAACAAAACAAAAAAAAATAAGGGCTAGATAGTAATTATCCATCCTGGGACAGACATAGAGCATCTGTTACAACTATTCAGCTTGCTATTGCAGAGCAAAGGCAGGCACAGACAATATGTAAATGAATGGGTTAGTGCATTTCCAATATAACTTTATTTACAAAAAAAAGGGCAAGAAGACCAGGCTTCGGCTGTGGCTCTAGTTTGCCAGTCCCTACTCTAGAGTAAGGCGTACTTTAAGCCCACCAGAACAAAGCCTAGAAACAAGGCCTGTTGAGATCTGCTGGGGAGATTGAGTTTGAAAGTTGAGTCCTAAAATAGTTAGAGGGGCTCTAGAAACATCTTTGGCTTTTCACAAATCCATCCAACAAAATGGAAGACCAAGCCTACAAAAGATCTAGGTGAGCAGGTAGATTGACTACTGGCAAAAATCAAATCCCTGTGCAGAATGTCTTCAGCGTATCACTAGAACTATTAGATATGAAAAGAAAGAAATAGGAAAATATTACTTATATCAAAAAAAAGTAAATAGAAACTTACCCCCAAATGGCTCACATGGTGGATGTGTCAGACAGAGCCTTTAAAACAGCTCTTATGAATATGTGCAAAGAACTAAAGGAACATCTTGTCATAATGAGTGAATTTATAGGGCATTTCAACAGAGAAATAGAAACTATAAAAGAATCAAAAGAAAAATTGTAGAATGTGAAAGTTGAATAATTGAGAAAAAAAATTCACAGGATGAGTTTGACAGGAGAATGGAGATGATAGAAGAACAAATGGTCTTGAAGCCAGACAAACAGGAGAAGAGATAGAGGAAGGGGGAGAAAAACATTCGAGGAAATTTTTCCAAATTTAATGAAAAAATGACATATAGATTGAAAATACTACAGAAACTTCAAGTAGCATGAGTTATAAGAAAACCACACCTACGAATACTATAGTTAATTGCTGAAAACCAACCATAAAATCTTGAAAGCAGTTAGAGAAAAGAAACATAATGCGGAAATAAGAATTACAAACAACTCTTTATCAGCAGCAATAGAGACCAAAGACGAAACACTAAAAGGATAAAAAGAGTCAACATCAAATGTTTTTTGAAAACTATCCTTTAACAATAAGGTTGAAATAAAGAATGAACTTTTCTAGAGCAATGCTGTCCAATGGAAATTTAGTGCAAGACACATATGTATTATTTCAAGTTTTCTAGTTGCCCCATTAAGGAAAAGTTAAGAGAAACTGGTGAAATTAGTTTTAACAACATATTTTATTCAACGCAACATGTCCAAAATATGATCATTTTAATACATAACCGATATAAAATGATTAAATAGATATTTGACACACTTTTGTACTCTTTGAAATCTGCATGTGTTTTACACTTAAAAAACAACTCAGTTTGGACGAGCCACATTTCAATAGTTGCATCTAGTGGCTACTGTGATGTAATTGAATAGTACAGTTTTAGATCAAAGAGAAAGAAGGGACATGTTGCCGATGATCTGGATTGTCTCTCTAGCTGCCTTATACATAATGTTTAAATTAACCTTCCTAAAACATTTACTGCCTCAAAAGACCTGAAGATGCTACCTACTACATGGCAAAAACAATTCATTTGTTCATTCACTCATTTATTTATTCATTCAACCATTAATCCCACAAACAATTACAAAATTCCAAACCCCATTCTGAGAGTTGGAAACATCCACAAGAAAAAGGCTCAGTCCTTTTCCTCAGGGAGCTCACATGCTAATTGGCAGATATTCACATCTGCAAATAAGTTTATTATAATCTGATAAATGTGTGTAGGTAAGATACTATCAGGATACAGGGGACAACGTGAGGGGTAAGGGGCAAGTGGGATTAGTGGGGGTCAAGGAAAGTTACCATATATCAGTTCTTGGCTGTAAGCAACACACATAAAGTGGAAAGGAGTCTCCAGCTGTGAGGAGCCATTGAGGCGTTTTACAGATGAGCGGAGGCACAGGCGGACGACCACTCTGGCACAGTGGTTTGGGCGGTAGGTTGGAAGGGAGGATGCTGAAGGCAGGGAGCTTGATCAATGGCTAGTAATTTTCTGAATGAGAGAGACAACAAGGGGATGAATCAGGTATTGGCAGTGGAAAAGGAAAGGGTAGTTTCAGGAATTCAAACTCACTCTGAAATTTAGAGCTGTCACTGTTCCAACCCCTCCTTTCCCAGTGCATCCAGTACCATTCCCACCCTCTTCAGATAAACTGCCAGCCAGACCTTTCCTGTTCCCCCTTAAGACACCTCCCCTCCTATTTAAGGTGTAGCTCTTAACCACCTACCTCACAGGTCCTCAGTAGTCTTTAAAGCCCTTACTCTCTGCTGTTTTGATGGATACACTGTCAATAGTTTAGAAAGCCTGCTGTGTTATTGTTCTGCACTGCTGTCTATCTCCCTGCAATCTCCTGTACGCTACTTGAGGCCAGTGATGCTGCCGGTTCTTGAACCCTCAGGCCCTGAATGGGCCCAGCACAGTACCTAGTACCTGTTCCTGATGATACTGACCCCTGACTTTTGGGACACACTGAGGTCCTGTAGTAGCCAATAGTTTCCATTGCCAAACTCCTGCTCCACAGAGCCTGAGAAAAGTTAATCTCCCCTGGACACACTTGTTGAGTCACTCTCCGCTCTTAAACCTTCAGCAGCTTCCCTTCTCCCACTGAACTCTTTTCTCAGCTGTAAAGGCCACCTATCCTTCCGCCTACTGAGGTCCCCACATTTCCTCAGTAGACATCTCAGCTCTCATCAGACTGATCTTTTCACTGGCCCAGAAACAAGCCCCACAAAGGTCTGATTCTTAATCTTCACTTATGCCAATCGTCTGTCCTAGTGTCCTTCCTCTTCCCTTCCAGAAGTCCAGAACCAAGAATGTCCTTCAAATCCAGGAAACCTGCCCAGTCCCTATGTGTCCAGCCTCGCAGATCTCTCTGTGGCTAACCAGCATCTCTAGTGTACCCTCCAACAGGCAGTTGTTCCTGATTTCTTGGGTTTGCTCCCGAGTATCTTCATCTTGCCAACTAGATGGCAGACTGCTTGAGAGCCACTATCTCAAAGGGTGCCTGGTGCATTTCCGGACACACAGGGCTCATGAATGCATATGACAGGGTGGACAGAAACAAATCTCTTTCTATGACTCCCATCCTATCAGTCAACTTCACTCTCCACCCCCAAATTTTAGTGTGTAAGGGATGCTAAGAAAGAAACTGCTCTCTGAAATGACAACCTGGAGATGTCAGTAAGTTTTTAGTGTCTCTCGGTCAGTTCTGCTGCTGGTACCGAGTCCCTGCTCATTTGTGGTGATTTGTAAGCCTCACTTTATGATTCACATTCTAAAAACGGGGTGAGGTTTTTAAAGAGAAGCCAATTGCAGTGTGAACTTAGCCTCACAATTATTGGCTTCCTTGGTGGTTGCCAGTTGCTGGCACAGCATTCCTCAAGGTCTGGCGTCTGATGGCTTATTGGATGATGTGGCTGTATCATGGTAAATACTTCGAATCCATTTTGCGGGCTTATGATAGAGGGTTGGTTCCCTGTAATAAATGTGTTCCGCCAGGCTTGGGACTACTCATGATCTCTAACCAACCCATGTCTGGATCTGAGATTCATGAGCTAAGAGGGGTAGGTAGAACTTTGGGGCTCTTCTTTCATTCATACTTTCTGACTGGTAGTCACGGTTCCTTGGTTCGTGCCCCGGTGTCTGTAAAGAGGAGATTAAGAGCTTGACTCCCCTTAACATCTAGGAGAACTGCTCTAAAAATGACTGAAAAGGGAAGTCGCTAAAACCAGAATGTGTCAAGACAGAAGTAGGGTGCTTTCATGAAATTTGCCTTCTAGTCCCAAGACTCTCACTAATGATCCCTGTGACTTTGGACAAGTCATTTAACAGCAGCAGGGGTGGCTGTGGCTGATATTCATCGAAAGCTTGGAACGGGGCCTGGCACGTAGTAGGCCGTCAGTGAGGCCCCTTGCTGTTATCATCATCGTTGGTCCAGAGGGTTTGTTACTCCCTGCACCAAGCACTGGTGTGTGTTACCTTATTTAATCCTTAAAATTATTAAGTGAATTTTGTTATTCCTGCTGTTCAGGGGTGAACTGAGGACGGCAGTCTGGACAACCTAACTCCTGGGCCCATGCTCTCAGTTCCTATTGCTGCTCCTAACTTCCCTGGGCCTCCGTTTTCTCATCTGTAAAACTTGAGAGCTGGACTGTTGGTCTTTACACCCCTTGACCCCTAGAATTCCCAGGTATTTACCCCATTACCTTCATCCTTTTCCTTCTCTACTTCCCCAGACCCCTCCCCCCACCCACAGTCCTCCTGTGAACTTTGGTGGATGCATCATCACGGGATCTGCAGGATGTTTTCCCCACTGAGCTATGATGCTGCATGTGTCAGCACATGGACATGTGTTGTGGCTCTTTTATTGTTCTTGGACTTGGTTTACATGTTGCTATTGTTGGGAGAGGAGGCATCTGACTCTTAAATTTTACTGTCTTATTTTGGCCCACAGCCATTACCACACTGAGTGACTTCAATGTTTGACTGGGCTTGCGAAAGGCTTTATGGGAGAAGCCTGTGGAATCAGTCCTTTGGGCCTGGGCCCTGTGTGGGTTTTTGGGAGAACGCTGCACTCTCCAGACAGTTTTCACAGGTCTGGTCCATGGCTGGTAACGATCTTAGGCGAGGGACTTGGAAGAAAGATTTCTGGACTTTGCATTCTTTGTACAGCTGGGGTACCCTGGCAGATTTCCATAGGTGGAGTTTCACAGATCATTTCATTATGGTTCCATTGTAACGGATGTTTGTAAATTGTTTCAGTTGGGTTATAGTTTTCGTATATTTTCTAGTACTCTTTTGTGGCTGTGACCCAAAGATTAGAGTGTTTTGGCATCAAAAGACCTGTGTTCAAAAGTCGCATCTGTCACTGCCTAGATTGGTGCATCTAACACACCTGCTTTTATGGCCTCTGCTTGATCATTCTTTGAAGTGGGGTCTATAGGGGAAAAAAGAGTTGATTTGTCACTGCCCTGGGATGTGAGAATTCTTTCACTTAGAAGCCTAGAGGAAACATCTTAGGAGCTGAGGAATCAAACAAGGACCTGGAATATCAGAAGTGTTGGATAAATCACTTATCTCAGGCTAGATTTCTTCATCTGTAAGAAAGGGATATTAATACCTGTCTTACCAAACTAAAATGACTATTGAATCAAATGAATTATGGCATGAAAATAGGTTCCTGAAAATTATAAATTCTATACAAACATTAGTTGTTTTTAGGAAGTACCATACAACAAAACTGTTTTAATTACCAAAAAAAGCAAAAGCTGTTAATGTTTCTATGCTGATTTTCCCCAGCATAGATTGTTTACTGCAAATAATAACCTGTAATAAAATTTCCTCAACATTTTCTTTTTATTGTGCACCAGTTAGAAGGCTATGAGTTCAATTGTTCTAGACTAAAACGAATATTGTGAGTAGTGAGTTCATAAGAACTGATATTGTACAAGGTGGATGGAAGCTCTTTCGCAGAAAAACATTAATTTTGCATTAATTCAGATTTTATTAATTCATTATAAAAGCAAGAGCTCGGTTGAAGTTGTAAAAGGACATTAATACTACAAACAAAATTCTAAGTCTGTAAGTATCCTTCTCTGTACATAGAACATAACTGCAGTTTAAGTAAAGGCTAGACTCTCATGTGCTAACTCACATGGGCCTAGAATAAAAATGTGTTTAACTCACATTTTTCACTAAAGCAAAAATGCCCTACCCCCCTTACTCCAAATGAACAAATTGATTCCATTTCTATTTTTCTTGATTGGTAAACCATGCTTGGAGATACCATCTGGAGACTGTTGGGTTTCTGCCAAAGATTTAACTCAGGCTTGCAAAGAGCTACCTGCCTAAGGCAAGAAACTGCACTGATTCAATAGGAAATAATGTGTTTTTATTTCACCATTTGGTAAAAGAAACAATTTTAATATTTGTTTTACATCGATGGCATTATATTATAATTAAAAGTATTTCCAAAATATGGTAACTGGGGGAAATAGGGGAAATAATTGCCTAAATTTATGTGATTACTTACAAGTCTGAAGTGAAGGCATATGCAGAGATCTCGAGAAAGTCAAATATTTCCCTATGAGAAGCAGGGGCAAGACAGGGTCACAGAAAAGTAAGGCCAGTGGACACCACCCAGACCTCCATGGGGTAGTGTTGAAAGCCCTAGACCCGTGTGGATTGGTTATACTGTGATGATATTCTTTTAAAATTTTGTTATTATTTTCTAAACAGATTTCTGCTTGGCATATGAACCAAAGGCAAGAGAGGCTAATCCGTCTACACTCTGAGTGCTGCCTTCTGCGAGACCACCACAACGCACCCTGCGCCCAAGTCTGCCACACCACCATACCCTTACCCCACCCAGACATTACTCCAGGGTCTGCTTGTGGTCGGCACTGGAAAATGACCAGCACTTTCCTAGCATGACTACCTTGGACCATGTCATCGCTACCCAGCAGTCGGAGTGGGTCTCTTTCAATGAGGACCCACTCTTTCCTGTGCCTTCTGAGGGTAAGGAGTGCTTTCATTTCCTAAGTGAAATGATTGGCAAAGATTCACACCTGCTTACTATGGCTTCTCCTTGGTTATTCTTTCGGTGGGATCTTCATATGGAAAAAAAGCTAGTCTGTCACTTTCCTGAGATGCATATTCTTCTAGAAACCTGGAAGAAGCATCTTGGGCCCTCATAGCCCAAAACAAGGCCTGGAAACACACAAATATTGGCTGCTTTCTTCCAAGGATCAACTTTGTATTTACAGTGTACATGGAGACATTCATTTACATGCAGACTTGTTGATTGTTACTCCCAACAGCAATTTGGATTTTTTCCCATTTTTAAAAAAGATTTTATTTATTTATTTTTAGAGCCGGGGGGGGAGGGGAGAGAGGAAGAGAGAGAGAGAGAGAAACATTAATCGGTTGCCTCTCGTATATGTCCCAACTGGGGATTGAACCCGTAACCCAGGCATGCACCCTGACCAGGAATCAAACTGGCAACCTTTCCCTTTATGGGGTGATGCCCTACCAACTGAGCCACACCATGAGGGTGGATTTTTTCAGTTTTTGAAGTGTAGTTGTTAAGAATGATAGGCTCTAGACCCAGACTGCTTGGGCTCAAACTCTCACTCTGTTACAGATGAGCTATATGCCCTTAGATCATGTAAGTAACATCTCTGTGTAGCAGCCCATCTGTGCAGTAGGGATAGTCACAGTATCTTCCTCTCAGTGGTTGTGAGGGTTAAATGAATTAATGTATGTAAAGAGCTTAGAAGAGAGCCTGGCACATGGAAAGAGTTCAGTAATTGTCATCCATGATCATGGTGAAGATGACTAAATTGAATTCTAGGGAACTGGTGCTAAGGGATGAAGGTCAAGGTAGGATACGGGAGATATTTGCAGAGCCCTGTGCAGCTGGTTCTGTTCTACTGCAGCTGCCCCTGCTAACTAAAATCAACCCAGCCTCACGTACAACACCTGGAAAGTGTGAGTTCACAGGTGTGCTTCCAATATGGCAGCTGGGTGGCCATCGAGGCCTTGAAGTGTGGCTAGTCTGCATTGAGCTGCGCTGCAAAGGTAAAATACCCACACTGAATTCCAAAGACCTAGTAAAAGTTAAAGATTTCATTAACAATTTTTATATCAGTTACATGTTGGAATTATAAATTTTCAACCCAATGGGTTGAAACGTAATTCAACCTAGTTTTGCCTGTTTCTTGTTACTTTTTTTATGTAGCTACTGGAACATTTAAAACTGTATATGTGTCTCCCTTTTTATTTATTTATTTATTTATTTATTTTTGGACACTGCTAATCTAAAGGCTTTCATTCGTCTGTTTTGACTAGTTTTTAAGTTTTTATACAGTAAAATTGATCACTTTTGACATCCAGTTGATGAACTTGCCATGTATAGATTTGTGTCCTCACCACTACAACCAGGATATGGTTTAAAAAATTATTGGAAAGCTGTTCAGTGTTGCAGGACCAATAAAGCAACACAAAGCAAGGGGAAGAGCCTCTGCCACATTCAGCTGATCACTGGTGCGGAGTTTGCACCTGGTGGCCTGCATGTGCGTATAGTCAGGGCGGCACGGAGCCTAAGTTTGAATTGAAATGTTTGGTCCATTCAGAAGCTCCAGTTCAGCCATACTCTCCACCAAACCCTATTGCCTTTTGCTTTTCTCCTGTGACTTGGTTATATTTCTTGCTTGGCCTCTGTAGACATTTTTGTTTGTGACCCCCAAGTCCTGGAGTAGAGGCTGGGATAAGAATAGTGAGCAAGAATACCCCAGTCTCAGTCTGCCCAGATACTGCAGAGGTAGTGTTGAGGTTATAGTTTCTGTTTGTTTTTCTTTCTTTTTTTAAACCTTACCTGAGGACATGCTTATCGATTTTAGAGAAAAGGGAAGGGAGAGAGAAAGAGAGGGAGAGAAACATCAATCGATTGCCTCTTGTATGTACCACTACCAGAGACTGAGCCCACAGCCTAGGCGTGTGCCCTGACTGGGAATCGAACCCACAACCTTTCAGTTTATGGAACAATGCTCCAACCAACTGCGCCACACCAGCCAGGGCAGGTTATAGTTTTTACACATGATCAGGTAACCACGCCTTTAGTGTAAAGGTGGATGGCCGTGGCTATTTCTTTACTCTCACCTCACTCACTGTCATGGTGAGTCCTATGATCACCTCTTGCCTGTGCCTTGTTTTTCCACCACTGTTCTTGTTCTCAGAACGGGACAGTTCTGAAGAGCGGCCCTCCTCCTGTGATGTGACGGTGCTCTCTGGTTTCTGTTTCAGGGGGCACCGAAGACCACTTCCCGGGATTGTCGTCTTCCTCAGATCAGTCCGAGAGCTCCTCCACAGAGAACCACGTGGCCGACGGAGGCTCCCAGGACCTTTCCCACTCGGAGCAGGATGACTCGTCCGAGAAGCTGGGTCTCATCTCTGAAGCCGCCTCTTCTCCTGGGAGCCCCGAGCAGCCCTCCCCTGACCTGGCCTCCGCCATCAGGAACTGGGTTCAATTTGAAGATGACACACCCTGGGCCAGCACATCTCCGCCTCCTAAAGAAACAGGTGGGACAGGTGGGAGGCTAAGAAGGGTTCTGGCTCAGGTCTGTGCCCATCAGGAATGCTTTGCCGTGCGAGGTGTGTGAGGCTGCCAGGATTCCACTTGGCCCACCCCAGAGCCCTGAAGCACCGGTCACATAGGAGGGAGTAGGCAGAGATCTCCTCTGGCTTAATTCTACAAATAGTTTTTGTCAACAGAAGCATATGGAAGGATCTATGTGTTCTGGACCATTTCCAGCCTTTCACCCTTGTCCCTCGTTGTTGACCTGTCTGGGAAGTATGTATATTTATTTATCTATTAGGAATTTGAGTAACATTGACTCAGCACCTTAATTGTAAACTTCTTACAAATAGAAATGAGTATGTCTCAGAGCGTGGACCACCCACAATCTCTAACAGAATAACCAGTTAAATACGGATATTCTTAGGTCTCTCACCTCTTGAATCCACATCTTCAAGGGTGGGCACTGTCATTAGTGGTCAGTACCTTATTTTGTGGGGTGTAAATGGCCAGAAGCTGCACTGGGGAGCCTGGTGAAGCCAAAGGAGCTGCGAGTCCTCACCGTGGCAACCTGGCTGCGTACTTCATCACGCACGGAGGTAAACCAAGGGTGACTGGGTAACATTAGGGACTGTAGTAGTTTTCTTTCTACTGCTGTCAAAAGCTAGGGACTTAAACAACACCGTTTTATTATTTTATACTTCTGTAGTTAAGAAGACCGACATGAATGTCACTTGGCTAGAATCAAGATGTTGTCAGGACTGCATTCCTGCCAGAGGGCTGCAGGGGAGAATGGGTTTCCTTGCACTTTCCAGCTTCTAGAGGCGGCGCAGGTTCCTGGACACGTGACCCCGTATCCGTCTCCAAAGCTGGCTGTGTGCCTCTCTCTGCGCCTTTGTTCTGCAGTCACACCGTCCTCTGACCGACTGCTGCCTCCCTCTCCATTTTTGAGGACCCTTGTGATTACATTGTCCCACCAGCATAATCCCGGGTAATTCCCCATCTCAGGTGTTTAACCTCATCACTTCCGCAAAGTCCCTTTTGCCAAGTAAGCTGTCGTAGTCACGGGTTCTGGGCATGAGGATGTGGACATCACTGTGGGGGTGTTATTTTGTCTGCCACCAAGAATAGCAAAAAGCAAGGTTGGTAAGTTTTTCTGTTGGTGAGTTAAATGTTTTGCAAGTTTTAATTTTTAAAAATAATTCCTTTGTTTTTCAAATGTGTTTTTAACAGCAGCAAAAACAATTTTTAGGAAAAGATGAAGCACAATTCTACCATAGAGTAAACACTTCCACTTTTATGTACTCATTGGCCCATTAAAGTATACTTTTTCATATTTAAGCATCAGATTTGTCTTGTTTGGTAAGAAGCCTCTACACTCCAAGCAGCATGGATGGAGTGGCAGGTCCAGACAGGCTTCCCAGTCCAGCTGGAGGGAGGAAGTTACCTTCACTGAACACCTAACCCAGGCAAGACAGTGGGCTGATGAAATGTTTATACCTGTGGCAAAAGTCACTGAATGCTGGGTGGTGAATCAATACACAAATGTGTTTCTTATTTTTAGTAAGATAAATTTTATTACTGAATGCTTACGCTCTCAGGGATTATGTTCAGTGCTTTGTACACCACCTCAGGTACTACTTACTGCAATCATATGAGGAAGATATTGATATTATATTCATATTACATGTGAGGAGACCGATAAGATGGAGTTGGGGAATTTGCCCAAGGCTGTATGCTAGGAAGTGTCAGGAGAAAGTTTCAATACCAGTCAGGTAGGCAGGCCCCAAGGTCTTGGAACAGCCTAGGCATGTTCGGTGGTATTTGCCTGGTTGTAGTTTCCTCTGCTGCGTATCCCCTGGAGACAAGGAGGTAAGGGATGGGTGGGGTGGTGTTTCTCCACTCATTTGCCCTAAAATGGCAATGCCTTCAGGTCACTGATTATATTCATAGCATTTAAATTATTTCACTCCTTGTTCATACCTTACCTTTAGCCTCAGGATTGCTCAGAACTATATATACGACGGATGAGTCAATTTGCTTCAACTCTTCCCCACGTATTTTTTTGCAAAACTAACTGGGGCTAGCCATAATATGTTGCCTCCATTTGACTGAGATCCTAGCCTGTTATGGATAAGGGTTTTGACTCAGTGTTAAAACTTTTTCTTTTAAGGCAGCAGTTCTCAAAGTGTGGTCTAGAGATCCATGGGGTTTCCCAACACCTTTTCAAGGGGTCTGTGGAGTCAGAACAGGGTTTAATAATTCTAAGATGTTATTTGCATTTTTCACAGCATTGCATCTGTATTGATGGCACAAAAATAATGGTGAGCAGAACTTCTGGCCCTGTGTACAAATACTAAAAGTCACTTCCATTTAAATCTTTGATGAAGTAGTAAAAACTATTAATTTTATTAAATCTTGATTTTAAGTATAGCTCTTTAATATTCTCTGTGACAAATTGGGAAATTTGCATAAAATATTTTTGCTCTACACCAAAGTATAATGGTTGTCTTGAAGAAAAACGGTTATTTAGAAAAACAAAATTGGGTTTAATTTTTTAATTAAAAATCAATTTAAAAAATCAAGATTATTTTTTAAAAATTTTAATGAAAGTAATGCATAAAAGTTCTTGAACAAATACTTCTTAAAAACAAGATGGAGCCAACATTTCCATGACTGCTACACTCCTCTCTCCTAATCCTGGCCCGAGCGCCAATAAAACTTTTTTCTAGGTTTCCCTTCATTTGCCTACACGTCTCCACCAAAGCTCTTACTCAGTTCTGCCCTAGATTAGTGGTGCCCACTTGTGTTACTGAACAGCAAGTGGGGTCCTGCTGCCTGCCACCGCCCTCGAGGCAAAATTCCAGAGGTAAAGGTTTAGTGATAAAAGAAAGGAGTCCTTATTCAACAGCTACACACTTTTGGAATAACAGCTTTCCACCTGCATTAGTCACTTAAGCCTATCAATTAAGGCTAAAATCTTCAACTGCTGAGTTTCCCTGTTATTCCCCCTGTTAGTTTTTCATTATCTTATTTTTGTAGGATTAGTTTACAAGTTAAAACAACATACGATACAAAAGCTGCACAATTTTGGAAGAAGGGCAGGCTTCTGCCTCACAGCCCGTCCCCGTAGAACACCCAAAGAAGAATAACCCTGCCACCCTCAGCCAGGCCAGCCCGATCCTAGGTTGCACCCAGGGTTTCTTCTCCCATCCAAAATACCGTCCACAGACAGCTGCAGCAGGATCACCCAGGCATCCTGGGGAACGAGAGCCAGAGAGCCAGTCTCCACCCTCCTTTTATTTTAAATCTTCTGTCTCATCATTCCAACGGCTTAGGAGGTGTCCAGCTGCTCAGCCAATCCTGTCCTAGACTGATCACCATTGCCTCAGGCAACCCCCTGCTACAGCCCCTCCCTACACCTCCCCAGCGATCTGATCAGATCTCTCTGTATCACTTGGAAAAAACTGAGTGACTAGCTCTTGTAAAATGGGTGGCTATCTGGTGCTTTTTAGTCTAATCTGACAATGTAGAAATGAACTATCCATCAGTTTCTCATTTTTCCACTCTAGAAAAAATACTTCTCTTAGCATATTAATTTCTGTCAGTCAGATTCTGGACCTATTTGGGCTTTAGTATATCAAGTAAACATTTTTTAGTATGGATAACATGCGAATGAAATGGAATTGAGCAAGCAAGACATTTGTTGTATTTAAACATGCAAAAATTTGGAATCTGAACGGTGGCATATGGAGCAGGTAGTGAGATTCAGCCAGAAAAAAAGGGCTCTGTGGGAGCTGATTTTTGGCTTCAGCCACTTCCCTAGTCACATAAGTATCACCAGAACAAACTGACTTCTTCCTATAATGTAGTTGCAGTTTCTCCTTTTCTCCCCATGTTATTCCCCACGTCCTGTTTGCCTCTGTTAAACGCCCAGCACTTCACATCCCTATGTCAAGACAAAGGGAAAATGTGTATCCTGGACGTGTCCCATGCAGCTTTTCTATGCATATCCTTTTATGAGAAGATTATGATCTTGGCTTAGGAAAAATAGGTGGGAGGACAATAATGAGGATAAATGGGGCCAATTAGCGTCATTCCTGGTCTGCAATTCTGGAAGCAGAAAGTGGAGGCTTACTCAGCCAGCTGTTCCATACCTTGACACCCTGGCTTGCAAAGTGAAGTTAGGAAACAGGATAGCCTGCGTGCGCACACACAGGAGTAGCCAGGTGGAGAAATGTTTTTCTGGGATGCTCCTCTTCCTTCCTCCAGTTCCCATGCCTCCACTCTTCGCAGTTTTGGGGGCAGATGGAGTGCAAACAACAGAAGAATTTCTCTTCTAAGCGGTGCCACCTAAGAATAAAGCCTAGGGAGCACTGGATTTCAGCCTGGAATGGCAATGCGCTGTTGGCCCTAATTAAAATGCAAGGAGGCTGTAGGCATGGTGGATTAGGGACAAAGAGACTGTCATTAGCGGTAAATCTCTTATTTTTGTGGCATTCGAATGCCAGAAAGTGAGCTGGAGAGCTTAGGGCAGCTATGGGGTTGTTTGTCCCCACCCTGGTGACCTGGCTACTTAGTGTGCTGTTCACTGAAGCACACCAAGGTTGACTGGGTAACCTGGGGCCACAGCCGGTGGGCAAAACCACTCCAGAAATGCTCGACTCCATCAAGGGAACAACTTTCTCTTGGATTTCAACTAGGGCAGGATTGGAAGTCAATTAAGTGCCAATGTGATTAGTCTGGGAAGAAGGAGATACAGATCTCCCTCAGGAAAAAAAAAAAAAAAAAACACTAATAAAACCAATTGAGCGACAAAGCCTTTTTAGAACCACATGTATAGGAAAGACAAGTGGCATCAGATCCTTGGACCTGAGGATGCCAGGGTGAGAGGGCATATAACATTATGCTCCCGGAATCTCTTGTAAAAATTGTTTCCTCCATGTTGTGACATTTGATGGAAGCCGAATGTGGGATTTGACTTAAGAAGGCCTCTTTGGGTCAGGCTGCGTTGATATTATCTTTAGAAAAGTTTGTATTGGAATTTTAAATGCCAGATACTCCAGAATTAAATAAGCCGTGAGGATACTGTTCGCATCTCCAGCCTGAAGATGCCATAGGATCGAGCTGCGTTACATGGTTAAAAACTACTGAGAAATTTAACTGAAAACTCTTTCGCTGAACCTTGAACTGCATGCGTAGCTATCCTGCTAAACCCTGAGCAGAACAAAAGTATTAAACAAAATATGCTTCTGGTGAATCTGTTCAAAGTTAAGTCTTTATAGTGTTCACTGAAGAAATTTTTCTTGAAAATAAATCTAAACCCTGGTGGTGGTCTGAATTCACATTGGGGCCTTTAGCAACAGTGTTTCTCAGTTTTCCCAGTTGCAAAAAGTTTTCCTAACTTAGTATTTTGCCTTCTCTGGCTTTAAAATTCCACTGGGCACCAGAAAGAATGTCGCGGCCATTTCCAATACTCCCTCAGAGCAAAGGCTGGTTTTATGTAGTTTGTGCATTTTACAAGCATATGTGTGCTTAAAATATGCTCGCAAATACATGCAGACAAATTGACTGAAAGAGCATAGTTCCTTCTCAAAATTAAAAAAAAAAAATTAAGGCACTATCGTCAGCATGAGGTTTCCTGTTCCCTTGTCATGTTATGCGCTGACCTTCCTCTGCGGACATGGCAATTTGGCAGCAAGGCCAAGGCTGAATTGGACCCATTATGCAGATGCTGCAGGATATGCATAATTACAAACATAAAAACACGTTTATTTCTGGAACATTTGTCTCACAGCCCCAGCAATAGCCTGTAGTCCCTTGTGCTTCGAATGTCTTTCCTAAAAACTTGGGCTAAGGCCCTCCCATTGTGTCTGGGGAGGCTGATTATCTGGGACCAGAGAAAGAGCTACTTGTTTGGGGGTGGACCAGAGATGATGTCAGCCATTTAAGAGGGAGGCAGGGGTGACAGCTGAAAGCCTTAATCCCTAAGAAGACCAGCCCAGTGGTTAATTTCTATTATGTTTTTCATCTGGCTACTTGGGGGTGAGTGGTGGGTGGGGGTGGAATAAGATCCCAAACATTTGGTGACTGTAGACAAGGCCCACTGCATTTGACGTGTGCATGGATTTCCCTTCTCAACAGAGGAGGTCTTATTTTCTTTTAATACCTTGAATTGTTCTTCTCTGCTTATAAATGTTGTTAGTGACCTTTCCGGAATCCCTCTCAGACCTCAGGAATGAATTTTAACAGAGCCCGTCCTCGTCAGGGTGCAATGCCCGCCTCCACCTCTCTTGCGGTTCCCAACGAGCTCTTTCCTGCCCTTGCTGTTTCCAGGGCCCCTAGAGCTCTTCTTCTACATTTCCACTCAGACCTCTAGAGGCTCAAGCATTTCCTCCCCAGCATTTTCCTGCTTAAAATGTCTACAGCCCATGTCTCTCCCTGACATTAAGTTATCTATTTCTTTGTTTCTTCTTTTTCTTCTCCAGTAGAGGGAAGGGACTTTGTCTACCTCATTCCCTCTCTATCCCAGAATATGGGGCATGGAGCCTAGTAGGTGCTCACTCAGCATTTGTTGGATTAATGAAAGAAAAGTTGAAAGATGTACTATGTGTAACCTACTGTAGAATGGCTAAAGTGACTCCTGTTTATGGAGCCAATGAGCTGTTAGGTTGAAGGACAACATCCTCAGCAAAGTGAATTTTTTTTTAACAGAATAGGTAAGGACACTACGCCAGCCTCTTCCTCATCATGCCCTTTTCTTATCAGCTATTATCAGTTTTTGATTTCCCATGGCTGCACACACAATATATATGCACATGCATGCCACATGCATGTACATAAATACATATACACACAAGCATAACATACACAAATAAAATAACATCTACACTTACATAAGCACACATATATACATCTAAACAGAGTGGGGCAAAAGTAGGCTTACAGTTGTTCATATGGAAAATAATATAAGAATAAACAGTTCTGTGTACTTGTAACTGTAAACCTACCCACCCTGTATATATACAAATATACACATACTTTTTTCCTAGGGGCTTCCTTAAAAACACACTTAAAACAGTTATATTTTTGTTGGATTTGAAGCTACCATCATGTCATGGGGGGAAAAGAGGTCTTTCAAAAATAGCTTTTCATAGTTATCTAAAAGGGATCTTCAAGTATTTCATTTAGAATGCCAGTATTATCCTTTTCCGGAGAATGTGCTGGCTCACCTGGGCAGGCTTTGTGGCCTGTCTCACCCCCAGTGTGGGACACACAACATAATGAACTATCCGAGCATGCATTCATTAACTAGTTCATTCATGCAACAAATATTTAGGTGCCGGGAAAGCAATTATGAGAAAGTTGGCCACAGTCCCTGCTTTCTCCAAGATGAGGCTGCCGAACAGTTGGGCAATCTGTTGCCAGTGGAGCCTTCTGGGGTGAGGAGGAGGTCCCCCGAACCAGTTCTGGGACAGCTGCTGTTCGTTGCCAGCTGTGCAATCACGGGGGGGCCACAAACGAAGGCCGGAATTCCATCTATTTTGTATCCATGGATAGGCATGTTTATAGCCTTGGAAATATCATAGCCCCAGTGAGAAGACGTCAAAGTATAAGTAAAGGACACTACATAATCATGTATGTTAGTATTAAAAATGTTAATCTACCCAGGATCCCAAAGGATAAAAGAATAATATTGTATTTGCTGTATTGTTTAAGATGACTACTTGTACGTTTATGAGTCATTCGACCAGTGGTGCTCTGAGCCCCCACTATGAGCCGGTCACTCACTGCTCGAGTCACCGGGGATGCACGGGATATCCCTCCCCCATGGAGCTTACTGAGGGAGCCATGGCAGGATCCTGATGAAGGCGCAGACACAATGCGTTAGATAATGTGAGTGTGCAGGGGAGAAACATACAGCAAAACAAGGGGGATAGGGTGAGAGACAATGCAGTTTTATAAGATCAGGGAGTGTCTCTCTCTTGTAAGTTCTGAGTGAAGGCTTTAGAGAAGGGAAGGGGTGGCCTCACAGACACTGGGGAAGGAGCCTTCCAGGCAGAAGAAAGTGCAAGTGAGGAAGGAACGGCAAGTGACAAGTCTCTGGGGGATGCTTGTGTTCTGGTGTGTGACTGGGGTGGGGGGACTTGAGGGGAAGGGAAGGAGACAGGCAGAGAGGTCCTGGGGACTCAAGCAACACAGGTCCTTAAAGGGTGTCGTGAGGACTTGGACTTTTACTGTGGGTGAGATGCGAAACCGTTAGAGGGTTTTGAGTGGAGGTGTGGTAAGATTTGACTTAAGTTGGAACAGGTAATTCTCTTAAAACTGTGTGGCTGAGAACACGTGGAGAAGCAGGAAGACCAGGTGGGAGAACATTGCAACGAGCCAGGCAGGACAGGATGGTGTGTGTCTGGGACCAAGGTGGTAGCTTGGAGATGGTGGGAAGTGATTGGATTTCAGATAGAGTCTGAAGGTGGGACTAAATATGAAAAGACTCAAGGATGACTGGGAGCTTTCATTCTGAGCATCTGAAAGGATGAAGGAGCTGGCGTGGAGTGTCCTTTAGTTTCGGACTTAAAGTTAGAGATCCAAGTGGAGCCCTGACTGCTGTGGCTCAGGTGGGCGTCGTCCCTCACGGCGAAAGGTCTCCGGTTTGATTCCCGGTTGCCTGTGTGCCTGTGTTGCAGGTTTGGAGAGGCAACCAATCAATGTTTCTCTCTTGCATCGGTGTGTCTCTCCCTTTCTTTCTCTGTTTCTTCCCCTCTCGGTAAAAATAAGTAAAATCTTTTAAAAAAGAGGGAGAAAGAGATCCAAGTGGAGATTTCAAGTAGATTTGGACATACAGATATGTCTGGAAATAATAACAACTACCCCTTAACTCTTTTTGAGTACTTTTGTGTCAAGCACTTTTCCAAGTGTTTTGGTCATTATTAACCTTCTCATCTCATCAGGTGGGTACTGTTTTCAGCCCCATTTACAGGTGAAAATGCAGAACAGATAGATTAACTTGCCCCAGACCATAGGGCTGGATCCAGGATCCTTGCACGTAACTTCATAGGAGGGGAAGAGAGGCCAGCTTCTACCTTTGATCACTTTTTTCCTTGCTGGGTGGATGTGGCTGTGAAGCCCTGGGACAAGGGCATCTCATCTGGCTGCTCTCTGGCCCCAGGAGAAGAGTTCATGGCCCAACACTTGCACTAATTTTGTGGCCCGAGGGCCACAAAAATTCCATTCAGATTCAGAACCTCAATAAAATGATTTATCCAAGATTGCTAAGTGAACAATTAAAGTATATTAGACCAAATGAGAACAGTTCGTGAGATACAGGGACTTTGCCTCTCCCAGCTGCATTGTTCGTTGTTTCTCTTTCAAGGGAAATATTAAAGTTTTATCTAACAAATGGAAAGAACTAATGTGAAAATATAAATAATTAAAATAGCTTTTTTTCTAAGTAACTGAAGTCTTTTGATGTGTGGTTTTAATAAGACCTAACTATTTCTATGGAACGTATTTTAAATGTATATTAAATTGTATATTTTAAATGTGTATTAAATTTTTATTTTTTTAATAAAAGGAATATATTTTTACTGTATGTTAAATTATAAAGAACAACAGTACAACCCATCACCCAGTTTAGTAAATAGAATATTGTCATCATCCAGAAGCCCTGGGGTTTCCCTACTGATCACTCCTTTGAAATGTCCCCTTTCCTCCCTTCTATACCACCACTTTTCTGGGTTTGTGACAATGATTGTTACTTAAAATTCTTAACAGTTACCCTACCTACACATGCATTAAACTTTATTTATATAAATGGAATAATACTCTGTATTATCTCACGCTTGCTCCTTTAACACAATATTCCGTGAGGTTTTTCTATGCTATTATCTGTGGTGTAGCGATCGTTCCTGTAGTTTTTACTGCTGTGAATTTCATCATATTAGTGTACCACAATTCATTTATCTCTCCTATTATTGATGGATATTTGAGTTGTTTCTACTCTTTGGGAATTAAGGATGTGCTTCAATGAGCATTCTTTTTGCTTTTTTCTGGAAAGAGTCTAAACATAAATCCTGGTGAACATGTGTAAGCGGTTCTCCTGTATAAGAAAATCAGAGGGAAATTCCTGTGCCGTAGGATGTGTTTATCTTCAACTTTATCAGAAAAGACCAATGTACTGGTGCTTTCCTATCAGCCATTTATAAAAGAGTCTGTGGCTTTGCTGCCTCACCTCGACTTGGAGTTATCATTTCTATTTTTGTCACGTGGTGGTGGGGAGAACAGGAAATGGGGAGGGGAATGGTATCTCCTGTGGTTTTAATTTGTATTTCTTAGATTACTAATGAGGGTGAACATCTTTTTTTTCCACTTAGATTTTTTCTTTCATAAAATACTTATTCAAATATATTCCTATTGGAGTATCTCTCTTTTTTCTTGCTGATTTCTAGGAGTTTCTTGTGGATAGGATGTGTGGTAGGTATTATTTCCTACCCTGCAGATGATCTTTTCACTCTCTTTATGGTGCCCTTTGTTGAAAAGAAGTTCTTAAAATTCATGATGTGAAATGTGTTTTTCTTTTACGCCGAGTGCTTTCTGTGCCTTGGTGAAGAAAACCTTCCCCTGTCCTGAAGCGATGAGCATGTTTAGCTCTGCATCTTCTAAAATATTTCTTGCATGGTGTTTCCCACTTTGACATTCCGTCTACTTAGAATTGATATTTCTGTATAGTGTGAAGTAGGAATCTATTTTTTTCATATAGTATTTTCCCAGTATCATTTCTATTTAATTTTTTAATGTATACTTATATTATTAAAAATTCTATTTCATTCATACCCGAATAGTGTGATTCTGCCTGTTAATATGAGGAAAAGAGATGTCTAGAATTTTGATTGAGAATGCAATAAATCTATAAACCAATTTGTGGAGAATTAACATGTTTAACAAATTAAATCTTTTTATCCCTAAATGTATTTCTCTCTTTATTTAGGTATCTTTTATGGTCTATTAGTAAACTTTAGAATTAATCTCCTGAGGCCTTACACATCTTTTGTTAGGTTTATTACTATGTATGTTTCATAGTTTTATTGCTACTATAAATGCTATCTTGCTTTAAGTTTCATTTTATAAATATTTCTTGGTGCTGTTCAGAAATGTTTTAAAGCACCTTGTTAAAATTTTTACTTTGGTAATTTATCAGTAGGATCTTTGGAGGTTTTTTTATGTACACAAAAATATTATCTGCAAATAATGAGTTCTCTTAAATTTTTATTTTATTTTTTTGCTTCCTTAACCTGATCTAGAGCTAATTCTGCAGTGTAAATTGGTGGATTTCCTTGAGCTCTTTGGTCTGCCACTAAAAATAGAGGAAATATGAGAGTAAGAATGAAACTGGAGGACTTATGGATTTGGGTTCGATGAAACGGAAATCTAAGTTTAGAAATGAAAGTAAACCCTAAAATCACGACTATCCTTTAGTGAGATTTTAGTATTTGATCTGAGGGTCCTGAGACCTCCATTCACCGATGTCAACCCCGGCGCACTATGGGGTCTCAGTTGCTTTTCCCTGCTCTGTACCCTGAGTGCAACTGCTACCAAACAAAAAACAAGGTTTGGCCGCCTGTTGCCACAAAAACCAAACACGTGAGGAGGGTGCTGATGCAGAAGGAAAGTGGTTTATTTAGGTGCCGCACAACCTGGGAGAATGGTGGACTCTCTTCTCAAGGACGGTTTCTAGCTCCTGCTCAAGTCTGCA
Organism: Anoura caudifer; assembly: GCA_004027475.1. Classification (NCBI taxonomy): domain Eukaryota; kingdom Metazoa; phylum Chordata; class Mammalia; order Chiroptera; family Phyllostomidae; genus Anoura; species Anoura caudifer. The sequence goes on from PVKU01000413.1 coordinate 191,476, forward strand.
GTTCTTACTGAGTTAGAGAGAGGAGGGCTTTTTCCCTAATCCAATTATCTTTCTAGCCTTTGGCATACTCAGAGTCCTATCCATTCATCTCTCTAGCTTTAGGGTGGGCTTGGGTTTTATCCACTCATCGTTCTGGCTTTCAGCAAGCTCAGTGTAAGACTATTGCCCTGCCGCCATCTTGGCCAATGGGCAGAGACTCCCTTGGTGCTCCATGACTGTTTTTCGGTAACGGTACTTTTTTTCCTATACTTCCTTGCCTTGGGCAACTGTTGAGATTTCATAAGCTTTGAGCAATATCAAAGTAAGATAAGCTTTAACCTGGCTGGTATGGCTCAGTGGATTGAGTGCCAGCCTGTGAACCAAAGGGTCGCTGGTTCAATTCCCAGTCAGGGCACATTCCTGGGTTGTGGGCAAGGTCCCCAGTAAGGGGGTGTGTGAGAGGCAACCACACATTGATGTTTCTTTCCCTCTCTTTCTCCTTCCCTTCCCCTCTCTCTAAAAATAAAAAGTCTTAAAAAGAAAAAAAAAAAACCTCTTTAAAAAAAGACAAGCTCTAAAGGTAAACAGAGTACAACTCTTTATAGTGTATGCTTTTGGTTTGTGATCTATTCCCAGGCCAACCGTTTACCATGCCCTGCTGGACATGCCCTTCCTTCACCTCACTGGGCAGATGCCCTCTGACCTCCGAGAGCAGCTGGACCACACATTCTGAAGACACCAGTAGTCCTAGCTGTGGCCCCTCGTACACAGACCTGCAGCTCATCAATGCAGAGGAACAGCTGAGTGGCAGGGCTTCTGGGGCCGACTCGACTGGTAAGATGGAGCACCAAGCTGGAGGGCTTTGCAAATCACTTTTGGTGACCTGTTGCCATTACTCAAATCTCTGCAGCCAGGCCTGTTTGAAGAATGAGTTCAGGTGTGGTTAAGTAGCGCAAAAGCTAGACTCCTGAGTGGTTCAAAATTGAATTGGAAATAAACCATGTATACCCACTGACTGATTGCTTGGAAGATGATGGATACTGGGAAACCATTTGGCAATATATCTTAATGTGTGATTATCTGACGGTTTGGTACAAGTACTATTTCCTGTCAATTTTATTTCTCCTTGAGTAACAACTATATGTAATATGTACAGGGCTGAATCTTTCATCCTACCGTGTGCATTCCCTCTGCAGCAAGAGGGAGAGAGGTTTAAGCAGAGAAAAAGTAAACATTTGGTGAGGCGGAATGAGAATCGGACTCGGCCACTGTGTCTAGACTACAAATCACTGTGCAGCTATGCTTATTCTGTTGTGCCCGAATGGAGCTCTGCATCAGCATGCAACCCTGCTGTCCCATTGATTAAATTTCCAGTAGGTGTAGGCTGGAATGCCTGCTGGCTCTGTGGGTGGAATACGGGCCTGTCAACAAGCGCCGTCCTGTGTGCTAGGCTTAGGACGGCATTGGAAGGTGGTTATGTGTTCTTGTGTATTCTTGATGTTTTGGTTATTGGGCCCAAGAGATTGTTTTCCTCTTAAAGTGTTGGAGTTACTGGTAGTTTTTCTGTGGATGAAGTTACTCAGTGTGTCCAACGATATTTGTTTTTCCTTCTCAAATGTTGTCTAGGAATTTGTCTCTGGATCGTTTTTCAAACTTGGGTAACATGGCCCTCATGCCGTGTGGCATTGGGGGGGGCTGTACAAGGAGCAAGGATTCCAACAGGATTTAGCTTTGTATTTGATAATCTTACAGTGAATTCTAGTTTATCACAGTCTCTCTTTTCGTAAGCTACAGTTTTTTGTGTTTTTGTTTTTAAACCTCACCCAAGGACATGTCTGTTGACTCTAAAGAGACATTAAGCTATGTTTCTTTTTAGCATTTTGTTTTCACAGACAGTCTCTTAATTCTGGTCGATCCCCGTGCTGATGAGCCAGCCAGTGGCCGAAGCATGCCCCACGCCCCCATCTGCACCATGGGGAGCGTTTCATGGGTGGGAAGGCGCTGTGAGGAGCTGGGGCTGTGATTATCCCCTTCTTTGCCTCTCCTTGCTCTCAACCTCCTTCCCAAGTCTTCCGGTGGCGGCTGCAGACGGTGGACCGTTTTAAGGGCGCAGACTCGGGAGGGGTCATCAAGGGTGCAGCCTCTTCCCTGGCCTGCCTGCCCCAGGGATCTGGTTACTTTAGTGAGGTGGAAAATGGGCTCCTCGCTGCAGGAAAAATCAAGATGTCTAGGTTCAGGCTCTTTCTTCAGTGGTCTCTCTACTAGGTGAAAATTGCTTCAATTCCTGAAGGTTCCAGGGGTGAAAATCAGAGCCCCAGCCTGAACTGGACAATGTTACTTGTCTCCAGAGCTTTAATTGTCTCCAGTTATTTTTAGTCTCTTTTCTGATAGCGTTACAGTTCACACTGAGAAAGCCTCCTTTCTGTTGTTTCAGTCAGGGTCCCGGCAGGAAGCGGGTGGAACCCTCAGAGGGTTTATCTGAAGGAGTGTCATGAGAGGACTGTGTACAGAGGGCTGGAATCACAGGAGATGGGCCACCTCGAAGGTGCTCTGGGGACAGAAGGAACAAAGATTTGGTGAAGTGGGGAGACGGCGGGTAAATACCCAGGTTCAAACTGGAGCTTCCCATCAGCAGATCCCCGCTGAAAGCCACACAGGGCCACCTCCAGGCCACAGAGTAGGTGAAGAAAGGTGGAAAATGGATTTGTGGTCATGGGTGGAGGTGAGCAAATGGAGAATCGCCAATATACGCTAATCTCCACCAGGAAATAAATGGCCCATGGGCTGGGGTCACACCACAGCCACATATGCAAATCCAGGACTCGGGAATGATGAGTGATACTCTTAGTTTTCTCATACGGCTTCAGGGAGGCTGGAGGTGTGGCCTCTGGGCAGCCATCCTCTTTTGCAGAAGTGTAATGATCACAGTCAACACTTCCTGGGCATGCGCTGTGTGCCAGGTGGGTATTCTCTCTGGCCTTTACAACAATTCTGCAAGGCACGCATCATTCTCCTCATTCCCTAGTCGATTCTGAGTCTGCGGAAGGTTAAGAAATTTCTCTAAGAGAACACTACTAAGATATGAATGAACCTGGACTCCAAAGTTGTAAAGCATTTTCCAGTGATTCCCATACCTGGTGGTACCCCCAGAATCATCATGGTTATCACTTTACTATGTGACCTTCCAGACCTTCTGTACAGATAGGAATAGAGGATACACACACACACACACACACACACACACAGAGTTTGTTGCCTTGGGGTTATTTTTAACCTAAATAAGATCAAAGGGATTTTAGGCAGATGTGTAGCAGGAAAGCTTGAGGAATAAACTAATGTTTCCTTATCAGATACGAGTGTTTACAGATCACTCCTCTTCGCCCACAGTATTGTATTATGTAAACAAGTCTCTAGACACCGCCTTGTGAAAAGAAATACCTTCACTCTTAAGTGAGGCAGGGGTCCAGGTTGGCCCAGGGGCTGGGGAGTGCCTTCATCTGCTTACGCTGGAGCAGTCCTGTGTGTGTCATGTCCACTACTCTGCCAGGCCCCGAGGTGGCCAGCGGTGTGCTCCCGGGCCCCGGGACAGCAAGAGCCCCTCCCCGGGCCCTGTGGCCAGCCTGGATGCAGTCCCTGCGGTGGGAACCCCACGAGGCTCTGCCTGCGCCATCAGGGTGGTATTGTGGCTTTGAAAAGCCTTTGACTCAGCCTGGGTCCCGGGATACCCGGAAGGTAAGAAGAAACAAGTTTAGGAGAAAGACCAAGTGCTCCTGACCCTCTGGCACCTGTCCACCGACACCAGCAGTGGAGGATTCATAAAGGCTTTCAGTTGAGCGATTGAGCACTTCACAGAAACCCAGCACCAGGCCTGTGGCCGTGGCTGGGCTCCAGGAGAGCCCTCCTTCAAGGCTGGAAGGCTCAGTCAGGGCAAACCGCGCCCCTCCGAGGCTGTGGAGCAGGTTCCCATCTGTCTCTGTCCCCTCCGGACACCTTGTCTCCCCAGAACTTCCTTTCCTCATCTGTGAAACGGAGCTGAGCATCCCTGTCCAGGCTGGGCGACGTGTGTGAAGGTGCCCTGCACGGTGCAAAGTGCCACAGGAGTAAAGGCTAATTCCTGGCTGAACAGCTCTGGGCCTTGTTACCCTTTGACATGGGAAAGGAGCGCAGTTACCACCTACTCCTTTCTTGCCCCAAAGAGGGCTGCCAATGACACTCGTGGTGGAATGGGATCCCAGAAGGGCTTTGTAGCTCTCGGCATTGAGCCCCAGGTCAGGGCAGAGGCCTGCGGGGACTTTGGCATGACTGGTTTCTGTGCTGAAAACTTGGGGCCTTTCGGGGAGCTGCCACCATGGGGAGACTGCTGTCGTTTATCTGCCCGCACTCCCATGCCTTGCACGGGGAAGTAGGGGGTGAAGAGGTGCTTCCTCAGCCTGGCTGTCCCGGGTTTTCCCTGGCAGGTGCTCTGTGATTCATCTTTTGTGTGGGGTGAGGTTGTGGAGCCACTGCCAGGCCTGTTTACCTACTGAGGCCCCATTACTCTGTGCAGTTGCTCTGCGCCCCCCCCCCGCCCCCCACCCCTCCCTGTCGTCCGGGGCGGAGTTATGCAGGGAGCTGGCAGCCCGACGGGGCCATCCTGATTCGTAGTGTAATTGTGGAGGGAGAGACTCTGTGATCAGCCTGCACTTTCTTCTCATTTTCTCAACAAGGGGATAATTAGGAGGAGCAAGGCAAACAAATCTCCTCACCTTGGCTAAATCACAGGGCGAGCAGCAGAGGTGGAGAGCCACGCTGATGTTTGCTCTGGGATTCAGCTCTCCAGAGCAAACGGGGGAGGTAAGCAAGGTTCCTAATAACGCGCGCTCGCTTCCTCTCTCACCGCCTGCCTCCCCAGGGTTGCCTGTGCCTAGAGGACAGGTTCACCCTTCACAGTCGGAGTAGCTCTGTCATGCCACTGACTTTATATGGGTGAATAAACAGTAGGAGAGTCAGAGGGAATAAAAATAAGCCCTCTGCCTTTGAAGTCCATTGCAACCGGGAAAGAAAGCACAGAAATGTTTGCAGTACCATAGGCTGCTGTTAAGTGGTGGGCTTCAGTTCTGGGTTTGCTTGTTTTTTAAAGCACAATAAAAGTGTAGGTTTAAATATGGGATTAGAATGAACAGGCATATATGCAATGGTGAGAAACAGCAGACTTGGTGAAGCGTATAGCAGGTGTTTAATAATCGTCTGGTGAATGGTTCCAGAATGAAAGGAGTGAGATCGCAGGTGGTGAGTCATCTGCATTCCAGGCATCTGTGTCTCATTTGGGTTAAGACCCAGTATTTCTCCGAAGTGTGTCTATGGAACAGCCCAAGAAAAACCAGGATGCTGGGGGCCAGTGCTTTAGGCCATACTGTGCCCCCTCTGTTGGAGATTTGTAGCATCTCTTAGCTTATTAAAGACATTGAAAAGTCCTGAAACTGTATGTATGTATGAATCTATGTATATGTATAATTTATACTTATGTGTGTGTATATATGAATATATGTGTATGTGTATGCATATATATGTCTATATGTCTATATGTGTGTGTGTATAAATTTAATCTTTCACCAACCCATACTGCCTACCTGCTCACCTGATGTGGAAACCCAAACACACAACTGGCAAATTTGACTTGGAAGTGCATGCCATTGGTACAGTGTTGGGAAATCAGAAAAAAATACTTTGACAAACTTTCCTGGATTTACAAAGTTAGCCTTATTTTGTCTCAGGCTTTGTTATACCTCCTGGCTCCTCCCCCCCTTCCCCGCACCAGATTCAGCAGACCCAAGACTACATTTTGCCAAACTTTCTTTGTATTTAAACCCTCAGGGGCTTTAGCACAAATATAGACCAGATGTTCTCGATTTATTTGCATGTAACTGATCACAGTGGAGGTTTGCCAGAGCAGTAGAGTGTCCCCAGGGATTTTGGACTCATGTTTTCCCTCAGAAACAAGTGTTTATGCTGGGTGGAAAGCTATGGATTTGAGATCCCAATTTTTGTAAGAGGAGCTCTTGAGATGCTCAGAAATTTTCTCCCATCATTATTGGTTAAGGGTGATGATAGGAGAGCATCCCCCGGGCTCCTTGCCTCTTTACAAGGCATAACGTGTGTCTCTGTGGCCTGTCGTAACCCTACTGCAGCTGGAAGAGCATTAGACCAGATTCAGGGGCCCAACTTCCCAGTGAACTGGGATTACCATGTGCATGATGGGGCTACAGGGGATTCTTATTGTTCTTAAGGTGCATTTGTGTTTTGTGGTTATTTTTACCTTTGAATATATGTGGCTCGGGAAACAAAAATAAGACATTTAAAGAACTCCTTCTCCTAGCTACAGCCCTGAGTAGGTTCTCTCCTGAGCGTTGCTCCAGGTCACATCCCTGTACCATCTGTTTGATCTTGGGTAGGAGCGCCCTTCGCATGGAAGTCATCTCCCTATCCAACTGGGTCCTCCAGGGCAGCAGTGACATTTTCGTGCTTGGCTTGTCCCCACGGCCTGCTCTTCAGCACCAGGCCTGGACCGAAGGAGGTGTCCAGTGAATATTTCCGGTTGTATTTCCACCTTTGACCACATTGCAGCAGCATTCTGCCCTGGCCTCCTGGCTCAGAAAACAAGGAAAGCTGCCCTCGGTGTGGCTTGGTTCCCAGGTCTCGAGTCTAGAAAGAGAATTGAGAAAAATAGAAATGCGTTCCTTTGGTCATAGTTTGGAATTATTGTGCTGAATATTTTAAGTGTAGGTCATCAAATTCCCTTGTGGAGGGTGGGGTCTCTCACTTGAAGGAGCTTCCCAGGTGAGTTAATCTAACATTACTGCTTTGAATGAGATTAGGAGTCACTCAGCTAAAACTCTTGGGTAAACCATTCAACACCCAGCAAACTCAGGCTTCACAAAGAATTCCCAGCTATCTTTTTTGGATAAGACATTAACTGTGTCTCAACAAAGGATGGTTGACACGGAAGTCTCATGTATGTAAAGTGATTAGCCCTGAAGCCTCTGGAAGTAGGTGTCTTCTTATTTGGTTTAGGATCACAGTGATTGGTTTGGATTCTTTAACTATCACAGACCTGTGAAGTTAGACGAAATTTAAGAGATTTTTTAGTGAGATTTCTCCATTTTCTGGATGAGAAAGCCAAACCCAGAAAGTTTAATCACAGACCCAGGCCTTGTAATTCCTTGTCCCTTGCCCAGTTTTTGAATCATTTAGAAACCTAAGAGATTGGCTGCCATGGCTGCTGTGGCTCAGTGGATTGAGCATCGGCCTAGGAACCGAAAGGTCACTGGTTTGATTCCTGGTCAGGAAACATGCCTGGGTTGTGGGCCAGGTCCCCAGTTGGGGGTGTGGGTGAGGCATCCTCCCCTCTCTCTAAAAATAAATAAAACCTTAAAAATAAATTAAAAAATAAAAATAGCAGGCTGGTGTGACTCAGTGGATTAAGCGTGGGCTGCGACCCCAAGGGTCACCAGTTCGGTTCCCAGTCAGGGCACATGCCTGGGTTGCGGGCCGGGTCCCCTGTGGGGGCCCCATGAGAGGCAACCATATAATGACTGATGTTTCTCACCCTCTCTTTCTCCCTCCCTTCCCCTCTCTCTAAAAATAAATAAAATCTTTTAAAAAATAAATAAATAAAAATAAAATCTTAAGAGAATGGCCTTGGCTGGTGTGGCTCAGGTAAACCAAAAGGTTGTCAGTTCGATTCCCAGGCAGTGCCCAAGCCTGGGCTGCGGGCCAAGAGGGAGCCCATCGCATCGACGTTTCTCTGCCTCTCTTTGTCCTTTCCGCTGTCTCTAAAAATAAATACGTAAAATCTTAAAAAAACAAAACAACAACAACAAACCTAAGAGATTGGCTAAGTACAACTGGTCATTTTGTATTTCATTCCTCTTTGAACATTTTCATTTTCTCCTTCCTTCCTTTTCTCCCTGAATTAAAAAATAAAGCCTTTTTTGAGGGTTCTGTTCATTTATGAAATAGTAGTTAAAAACATTGGGACCAATGGAGATGGAAACCCTGAGATCCAAGAAAACATTCTTTTTTTTCTTAACAGTATGTTTGACACATTAATGAGATGTGGTCATTAAAAGTCACTCGACTCAGTCTAGTGTGTTTTGGATCATCCATTTCCCCTCGGGGTCCCAAAACCATGTGGGGCAAGGTTGGGGGCTCTTTTACAGTGAGGTGCTGTCCGTCTTCTTGGAAACCTGTTCTTACCCACCTGGCTCTACCAGGGCATCATTTACAGGGGCATCTCTTCCTTCCGTTCTCAAATACTTAGAGCTTTAAAACGCTCCTTGTTAATGTTGTATTAGCATAGGCTTTCTTCAGAAATGGGAGTGAATTTTTCGTGTTTGTTTCCAGGGAGAGGATGGGTTCACAACTTTACCCTGGGTCCAGTGAGGAGCAGATTGCACTCCCATAAAAGGGCAGCTGTCATTGTAGAATCCACATCTGCCATGAGCTTCAAGGCCAAATTCAGGTTACCACCTTGTGGTTCATCTGGAAATAGAAACCAGTGCTGTACACAGGGTTATGAGGGTGAACAAGATGCCAGCCCATTCCCATGGCAGCACCGAGGGCGCTGATCGCTTCTGTGACGGTGAAATGGACAAGTGATTTTCCTTAGTCCTCTGCAGGGTGCTGTGCGTGTCCATTTGCTGGGGCTGCTGTAACAAAGAACTGCAGGCTGGGTGGCTTAAACCACAGAAAGTGATTTTCTCACGTTCTGGAGACTAAACGTCCGAGATCAGCTATCTAAACAAAGTTGGACTTTTTTGAGGCCTCTCTCCTGTTTCTTCACATGGTCTTCTTGCCTTTGTGTTTCTCGGTGTCCTGATCGCTTCTTCCTGTGAGGACAGGCCTGCTGGAGTGGGCCCTCTTTAGAGACCCTGTCTCCAAGTATAGTCACACACCGGGGCACTAGGGGTTAAGATTTCAACAAGCAAATTTCGGGGATACACAATTCGGCCCATAACACTAGGCAAATACAACTTAGAAATCCTCTCATTCCCTGTGCAAAATAGCTTCACTGATACTATAAATTGTCAATATTATCTTTCTGGCGGCATCATTATTAGCAGTGCCACTTGGTGTAGACCAGGGGTGTCAAACTCATTTTCACCGGGGCCACATCAGCCTTGCAGTTGCCTTCAAAGGGCTGAATGTAATTTTAGGACTGTATGAATGTAACTACTCCTTAACTAGGGGCAAGGAGCTCAGTGCTGCTACTGGGTAGAAACAAGGTGCCGGGCCGGATAAAATAAGGTGGAGGGCCAGATTCGGCCTGTGGACCTTGTGTTTGCCACCTGTGATATAGACACTGGATTTTGGATCTGACACTCCACTTACAGCCTATGTCTCATAGCCAGAGTAAGGAGAAAAGAGTCATTCATGCTTCCCAAACCCCTTAGTCAGCCTGTTCACCTGCTTATCTGCAGAGTGGCTTGTTGGTTCACCAAGGGCCTGGTTTATCCTGCTGGACTCACTGGCTTACATGACAATTCAAAAGTCACAAAAGAAGAAATGCAAAGAAGTGATATGAAAAGGTGATTAATCCTCATAATTAGCTGTGCAAATTAAACAAGTATTTACAAGGTCTGTCCAGAAAAGTTTCAGCCATTGTTAATAGAGCAAGAATTGTTCGCACGACATCAGTGTAACCTGGCAGCCAAGGACAGTAGACTGGAATGTGCATGTGTGAACAATGACGACTTCACTGTACTAGTCGGTGGGGATGTTGAGTATGTGCACTGTGTGGCTATTGCATTCAAAATCGCTGAGTGAGTAGAGCAACGAATCTGCATCAGTTTTGAGTTAAGCTTGAACATTCCTCCATGGAAACTATTCAGATGATTCAGAAGGCCACAGCTATGGGCAGCTGGTGATTGGCAGCTTCACCACAACAATGCGCCCACTCACGCATCACATCTCGTGAAGAGTGTTTTGGTGGAACATCAAATCACCCAGGTGACTCTGCCCCCCTTACAGCCCAGATTTGGCACCCTCCAACTCTTGGCTTTCCCAAATTAGCATCACCTTTGAAAGGGAAGTGATTTCAGACAGTCAGTAAGATTCAGGGCAGCTGATGGCAATTGGGAGAACTGTGTGAGGTCCCAAGGTGCCTACTTTGAAGAAGACTGAAGCATCATTGTCCTGTGTATGATGTGTCTTGTATCTTGTATCTTCTTCAATAAATGTCTCTATTTTTCATATCACATGGTTGGATACCTTCTGGATAGACCTGGTATGTCAGCTTAGTAAAGTTGAAAGGAATTAGCCTGTCCAGGGGTAAGGGTGGAGGGTTGGGAATGTGCACGCAGGAACCGTGGAAAGGTCTTTCTGGAGGGCATTCTGGCCATCGGTGTCAGTTTAAATGTCATGCTCTTTAACTGTTACCTTATCCAAAGGAAATAATTAGACACATGCCTGTGTGTGCAATGCAGCACTGTTTATATTGGCAAAAGCAAACAAACAAAACCAAATTATCCAACCAAAATAACCAATTAAAATGTGCAGCCATGGCAAGTGTTGCTGTTATATTGTGAATCGAGAAAGGTATGTTCCAGAATAGAATGTATCAATTGTTTTGCTATAATGGCCTCCATATGGTTTTGTTATATTAGCACGTGTGTGTTTGTGTATACACATATGTACATACATACATATATACCTTTCTGTTTCTAAATATATAGAAAACAGTTCAATAGCATGTGTATCCCAAACTGCTAATATTGATTATCTTGGCACAGAGACTTTTGTTCCTTGTTACTTTATTTCTATAAAATCTGAATTATTTATAATAACCACAGGATCACTCTAAAACTCAGAAAAAAGAAGACTGAAAATATTTCTATTTAAAAGTGAAATTAAGTGTTACTGGAGCTGTTTAAAAGTATTCTTTCATGATGGATGTGTTTGTTTGGGGGCTGGCCTATTTGAGGGGTGGGTGCTGGCCAGTTTGCTTTGGGGGAAGGGCTAGTGTTTCCAATATTGTCATCTTTGTAAAAGAGCAGTGTGCTTCTGTTTAACTTTGCACCACTTCATGCCAGCTGCTGTTCTTTGCAGGCGGAGGGTCTGGTATAATGGAAAGCCGTGGTCTTCTGAGTTTGACAGACCAGAGTGAAACACCAGCTCCACTACTCCCCTGCTCTGTGATATTCAGCCACTTATTTAACCTCAGTGACCTTTAATTTTCTCAACTGTAGAATGAACATAATAAGGATAATATTCGGCATGCACGTTTGTTCTGACGGGTGTATGAGACCAGGGACGTGAAGTCCTGGAATATAATGAAGAACAGCCATTAGAATGATAACAATATAATATAGTTTTCAGAATTCCTCATGTTTTAGAGCTAGGATTTAGTCTGTGGGAAGGAAATGTTTTAAAGTTCTAGAAAACAGCTAACTTGAACCCCGAAGTTCTATTTTACGTCCTCGGCTAGTTTTTGTAAACTACCCTTACGGAAAGGCAGTTTCTTTTATTCTTTCAGTTTTCATTGACTGAAGGGCGGGCTCGCTCAACATGCTTTGTGAAACCGCTTGTGTCCATGGTATTTTTCTGCAGAATTGGAATCAGGAAGAAAAGCTTTTCTGGGTAGAGGTGGGAGGGGCCCCTGGGTGGGGTAGGGAGCAGCTGCCAGGTTTACTTTCATAAATTGTCTCTCCCCTCCTCGTGGTCAAGATTGGCTTATTTGTACAAATTGGTCGCCTCAAGCAACACATTATTAGTTTGAGCCAGAATGTGTCCCAGGAGACTTGCTGCTTTCCCTTTGCCAAGTAATTGTCCTTTTCCCACGGTGGGTGCGGGGATTGTGGGGGCGTTTTCCATGTTGTCATGTTTCAGTCCTGTTCCCCCACCTTTCACCGAGTACCTATATTATTTGCAAGGCACTACGTCTTTTGACTGCACTTAGAAAGCAACCAGTTTGAGCTTGCAAGCTTTATTTTCCACTCCTGGATGTTCTCTCCCTCCTTCAACCCTCAGTACTAGTGTCTAAGGAAAGAAGATTATGTTACTGGTCAAAACATTCACTGTCTCCGCAGGATGGGGGCCCCCCAACAACAGGATGAGATTCCTGCCCCACTGACATCAGGCTTGGCCATGCAACTCACTTTTTGGCCAGTGAGATGCAGGTGGAAGTGACATTCCAACATCAACATCCATGTGTTTCCACTGCGCTCCTTTTTCCCTTTGTCAGAGTCACCAACCCTGCCCCACATGCTGCCCTCAGACCCTGGCCTGGACCCTGTTCAGGTGCTCCTCTGGCTTTTCTTGTCCGCTCTCCCCACTTCTAGACCACAGTCCCCGTACCCAGGACTCCAGAATCCTCCCCACAGATAGTTACAGCCTGCTTCCAGGCCCCTCCTGGAAGTAGGTGCAGCCCACCTACTCCTGTGCCGCAAGGCCTGCAGGGGCTGGGAACTAAGCTGGGAGCAGGGGCTGGGAACTAAGCTGGGACGTGTATCCTTTACAGTGCAGGACAGAGCGAGGTGCGGGGAGGGAGCAGGCCTCAGGCCAGGGGCCGCTTCCTGCTGCGTGGTGGTGTTTCTGCGTGGGGCTCCGTGGAATCCAAGAAATCACAATTCCGTTTTGGCCTTCTGGGTTGTTATGAACGTATATTGATCAAGGAGGGTCGAACATACTTTATTTAACAGTTTTTAGCTTGGTCTGTACTTTTAAATACTGAGACATACATTACATGAACCTCCTCCTGGAATCTTCGGGCAGTGCCCATGGAGGCTGGGGATAATAAGTCTGATATTTAGACAGGGGACCCTCTTCCGACCTGGGCCCTGGAACAATGGGGAGCACAGTGGCAGCTAACCCCCAGGGACGTAATGGGAGGAAGAAATCTTTATCATTGGAAGCCACCAAGATGCTGGGGTGATCTGTTCCTGTGGCATAATTTCTTTAGATTAAGGTCACTAATTCCAAAATGAAGAGGTGACATTCATTGAAATTATTTGACTTCACCCACATTAAATGTGGTGTTGGTGGAATTTTTGTGATTGAATGCATGGTCGCACTCCCCAGAAGATATGGAAGAAATCCCAGGAGTTGACTGGAGTTGCGTCTCTTTACCACCCAGTTGCCTTCATTGCTGCTCCTGCATCGCCAGCGTCCTGCGGACTGGGAGGCCCCTTTCCCAGCAGTGATGGTTTGGGTCAGCAGCACAGCTGCGGTCTGGCTTCACTTCCCTTGACCCTCCAGAAACAGAATTCAAGGCCAGACCTTGGGGGGAAAAACAGAAAATGAGAAAACATACATAAAGGCTTTAGCATGAATTACGTATATCTTTATTCTTAAAGATGTATCCATTATCTATGAATTTCCATTTTAATGTATCCACCGCCCATCCATCTCCCATCTTGTACCAAAAAGAACGGTTCCGATGGATGCTTTTGGGGCCATATCTGTTCAGATCACATCAAATGTGATGCAGCTGCTGGAACTAAAAGTAAGTTCTTTCTGATTGGAAACAGAAAAGTCACCTGGTCCTCACTGCAAGTAAGACCACGAAGTTGGCCCAGGGAAGTCAGATGCAGACATTTGTAATCTCAATTTTGATAAATTATGATTTAGGTGAAAACACACTTGTTTTTAAAAAGCTTTCAAATACATGTTATTCATTCTTTATTATAGCTGCGACATAAGCAGAAAAATGTACTCTCTTTTCCAGAGGAGGAATTGAAGGCTTATTAAGTTTCAATGACTTGCCCCTCTGTTATGCTGCCAAAATTAATATTGGTATTGGGAATATTAATATACCCATTCACATATTAATTTGTATTATATAACACATTAATTATTAATATATTTATATTATATGTTAATACCTATTAATTTTATATGTAAATAATTTATGTAATATCCTTATGCAGAAGGCTTACAGTGGTAACACCTCTATAATTTCAATGGCTCAACACAGTTCAAGTTCATTTCTTATTCACACACCACTGAGAGAGCCAGGTAGTGACAGGGCGCTATACTCCAGAGTTCAGGGACCCAAGCTACTCTGCATCCTCAGAATCTCCATTCAGGCACCAGAGGGGAAATGGAGATGTATGTTCTCTTGGCCAGAACTCTGGGCCTGGCCTCACCTTATTGCCAGAGAGGCTGGAAAATATGGTCGAGCTGTCTCCCGGGAGAAGAGAACACAGATGTTCATGGACACAAGAAGTCTGTGCCACAAACATTATAGAAATTATAGTGTTTATCTCCCCTGGTTAGAGGGGCCCTGTTTAAGATCTGTAGACCATAATGTTTCTGCCCAGCCTTATTGAGGTGCAACAGACATACAATAAACTACACACATTTAAAGTGCACAGTTGATGAGCTTTGACACGTGTGCAGCTGCGAAGTCATCACCATAATTAGGATAATGAACATAGCTGCCACCCCCAACAGTTCCTGGTGCTCATTTGTATCTGCTGCCTTTTCGCTGCCTGCACCACCTCCCACCCCAGGCACTCACTACTCCACCTACACCATTTATTTGCATTTTCAAGAATTTTCTATAAATGAAATCATACACTGGGTTCTCTGTTTGGCTTCCTTCAGCATAATTATGTGCAGATTCATCCAAGTTGCACTTAACCCCACATGATAATATGGGTCTGTTTCTGAGTGTTCACTGATGGCCCACTTGAGCTCCATGTGCACAGGGACTTTCTGTTGTCACTGGTGTAGCACTAAGTGCCTGACACATGGTATAGTTGATGCTCAATAATTATATGCTGAACTGCATATTCACCTCCAGATTATACTATGTATTTATGGATGTGCCTTGAGGGTGAGAGGCAGGCCAATGTCTGATTCACTACTAAATCATCTCCAACACATTGCCTAGAATAGTGTACAGTAAATATCTGGCTGAAAAGCAGAAGTCAACAGTGAAAGAAAATTTCTCAAGGTCCACATGACTCAACTTTAGTTTCAACCAAAGTTTATCGAGCACCTCTGTTTGCCAGGGACCACAAGATACTTATGTGTATGTGGTTCCATCTCAAGTTCCCAGTGATTTTCATGATCTCACACTAACATTCCGGTCAGACCCTCGAGGCCAGGACTAGAGACCTCCAGGAGATTCCACAACTTCCCCAACAGCTACCTCCTTTCCTGTCACTGACACAGCCTCACCCCCTCCTGACCCACGGTCTCAGTCAGCCCTGCTGTTGCCAACCCTCCTTTTGAGGTCGAAACCTCTCTGTCCCACTCACTTACCAACTCATTTACCCACACCGTCCTGGGCCATCTTGTATTTCTCAAACCTTTGTTGACGGCAAGAAAATAGTCCTACCTTCTCTACCTATACATTATGATTCTTATAATTCCTTATCCTAAACCGGAGGTGTCAAACTCATTTTCACGGGGGGCCACATCAGCTTTGCGGTTACCTTCAAAGGGCCAAAATAATTTTAGGACTGTATAAATGTAACTACTCCTTAACTGTTAAGGAGTGGAAATTATATTCAGCCCTTTGAAGGTAACCGTGAGGTTGATGTGGCCCCCGGTGAAAAATGAGTTTGACACCCCTGTCCTAAACTCTCTGTCTTATCCTCCTCTCTCTGTGGCCCTGATTTCCTGAACCTTGGGAGAACTGGCACAGTCTCCTTCCCACTTGGTGGCTTTTATGCCATCGTTGAGCTGCCCTCATTCCACCTTTTAAAATAAACTTCAGTGTCCATTTCTGCTGCCTCCTGCCCAGGTCATGCCTGTTGCATTGCTGACTTTGGCCCTTGACTTAAGTCTTCTCCAAGCCCATATACCCCATCATGGTATTTCCAGTGCTCTCACTATGACAGTTGCTGCCTGAACAGCTCTCAGCTGGAAGGATGTGCTCTCTAGGGAGGCAGCCCATTCCATGTGCAAGCAGAATTCACTGTCTACCCATTAGCCCTGTGGCAGCTGCCCATTTGGAACACGGGCTTCCCCATTTGTTAGCCGTTTGACCTTGCACGTGGCACTTACCTTTTGTGAGCTGAAGTATCCTCATCTACAAAGTCAGAACAATCCTAGTAATAATTTAATAGAGTTGTAAAGATGAGCAAAAATGTGTTTATTGCGCGTAGAAAATTGCTTGATACTGTAGATGTGCTTACTAAGATGTCATCTCTTCTAATAACAATAACAATAATAATAATAATTATCACCATGTCTTTGATCCACAAAGAACCCATCTAGTATTTTTTCTTATGATAATTTCTTCCCTATTTGATAAGAGCTAAACATCCTCAGTCCAAATGACAATTGACTTGTAAACTCTTTACTTGAACAGTTTGCAGTTCAGCTGGTTTTACAAAGATGACAAAATAATTTCAAGGCCCTGAAGTAGGCTTAATATACTCAAGCTCATTTGAAAACATCAACAGTAAAATACAGGGTCTGGCAGAAGTAACGGCTGCTTGAGTGTGGTTGGTAGGGTAATAATATGAGTGTAATAATTTATAGTTTTATTTCGAGCATTTCACTTAAAGTGTCATATGATGTGCTTGACTGTGATATTATGTTACAGAATTACATGCTCTTGATTTTGTAATAACAGACTTTGTAATTAAAAAGGGGTGTTATTTGGGCTAGACCCTGTATTTTTAGTATCTGAATAATGATGACTTCTTCCCTGGAATTTCTATCCCCATAAGAGAAATTTTAAAAAGCATCAACAAATTAAGTCTAACAAGGAAATAGTTTAATTTTCATTGCTAGTTTCAAAATAGCGCTTAGTTATGATGTGTATAAAGTGCATTTTAATTGTTATTTATGTGCTGTATACTTGAACATTTTAGAGTATGCGAATGCAACTGTTTTCAGAATCATCCCAAATCTACAAAGCAAGCAGGATATCCTCCTTTGCTAATAGATGGTATCAGGCAAATAGGCCAAAAACTTAGAGACCAGGGAGGACCTGGCTTAAGCATGCCACCTGTGACAGCCACAGAGTGAGAGGGTGACCTCCACCAACCCACCCCTCCCTCTCCTAATGGTGACACGGAGGAATTTGGGGCTTTGTTTGTTCGTTTGTTTTAGGAGTTTGGTTTGGATAGGCCTATGGTCTGGGAGAAATCCTGTGCCTATTCTAAGGGGGTTATAACCCCCTGTACATCTTTATTATCCATTTTATTGCTCACCTTTGGTTTCCAAGGAGAATCTGCTATGTTGCTTGAGAAGAAAAATCAGTCTCTCAGACAGCTGTGGAGCGTGCTTCCTGGGAAGATGGCAGGCCAAGTCTTCAGCACACTGTTGAGGAATGCGGAAGGGAGGGCCTCCCTTCTCATCCCCACAGTGGCTGGAGGCACGGAGGCTAGGAGGTAGGCTCCTTGGAGCCTTTTGTGTGGTTTCTGGGGCTCTCACCTCAATTAGCTGCTCTGCTCGGAGAGGAGGGAGCATGCAGCTTTGAACCCTAGTTTGGTGTGGCCTCGAGGGAGTTCTCTTTCTCATCTGTCCAAGGGTAGAGGTATGCAGAGAGGCCAACTTTGTGGAATCAGCTGAGGGCCTCTGGTCCAAATTCATTTCTTATGTTAGTGATCAATGGCTGTAGGTATGGGGGGAAGATGGCTAGGAGCTAACAGTTTTGCTTGATCTCTGTCTCCGCCCTCTCAGTTGTGTTGAAGTGTGGTCATGCTGAAGTGTGGTCTGTGCTGGAGGCACCAAGACATGAGATCTGCTCCGAGCTCTGCCCTTCAGGAGCAGTTTCCCAGCCACTGGACAGGGTTAGCACTGCCTGGTAGGGCCTCTGAATGGAACGAATGAAAGAGCAGATGGAAGGAACTCAGCACAGTGCCTGACACAAGGTCTGTCCGCATTTCCAAAGATCTGTGGGGCCAAATTCTTGTTGCTTCCAGCAAGCATCCAAAGCATCCGCAGCAGTCAGGGAGGGACAATAACATTGTAGAAGTCACAAAGAAGGCTTTTCTTTGCCTCAGCCATCGGGTGGCCTACACATGCCAGGGCACATGCTGCACACATGTGCTTCCGGGTGCTGGGGCCTCATCCGTGGGTCTTAGTCCCACCGGTGTGTTTTGCCCTGTGATCTTGGTGGTGCCAAGATCACACACTCGGTGGTGCCGTTTCAGGGCAAACCAATAGGAAATGATTAGGCAGGCCCAAAGTGTGAGCAGGACTCTTAGTCGCAGTTTCTCCTGCTTCTTTCCTTGCCCTGACATCACCACGAGGCAGCTTGCTGTGGCTCGTTCTCCAGAAAGGTAGCGGGGAGTCTACAGCTTAGTTCGGTCTGTTAGGCCAGCTGTCTCGGAGGGAGCATGGTGGGTTTTCGAGTGGGGGTAACAGATGTGAAAGGAGGTAATTCCTGCCCTGAGGGAGCTAATCTGGGAAAATAAAACTAGCATACCTGAAATAATTAGTCACCAATTAAGTGCTAAATCATGTGCTCCTGACCAACTCTGTGTTTGCAGCGCAGTGTGGGTGTGGGTGACGGTGAGTGAGGGGGCAGATGCTGCCTCCCTGGGGGCCTAGTGCTGCGTCCTGCCGATGGATTGAGCAGTGTTGTTATATTAAAATAAATGCAGCTTATGGCAGGCCCTTCCCCCTGGGTGTCTCATAATGCTCCCCGCCAGAGCAAACTGTGGCCTCTGGCTGTACGCTGCAGGCACTGAGTCGTGTTACACAGTGGGGAAAAAAATAAAACGAACACATCAGTAAATAAATGCATGTGGTGGCCTTTCCCACATCTTTAAAAAAATTGCCAGAATTTTAATTTTAAGCATTTCATTATAAAACATTATTATAACATTAAAAGACATTTTAAGGGGGAAAAAAAGCAGCCATGTCTCATCACACATCGCTAACACAATTAAGTTATCAAAGACTGTAGCTCATTCGTAGTTTCTCCAGTGTCAGCCCAGGGCCTGGCACACAGAAGGGCTCAGTGAATGGGAATGACCAACCCCACTGGTCACTGTTAGAAATATCTAGACAATGGCTTTACAAAGGGGGCCACATCAGCGTCTCCTGCATCCCAGGGGCTCTGCTGCATTACTGCCCCTACTTCTCACAGTGTGAGGGGGGTAGGCTCAGCAGGGTGAGGCAGCTAGGGCAGTGCTTGGAAGCATCTCCGGTACACCACTGAGCCTTCCCGAGACACAATAAGAATAGAGAGGTGGGTGCCTAGGATGGGTTGCTTCCCCCACCATGCGTGGCTCGTGTTAAAGTTCCTCCTTTACACCTGTGGAAGAGGATGCTAATGTATCATTGTGCCTCCCCCTCCATCCCCACCCCCGCCAAACTGCCCAAAGAGCATTCTCATCCTGAAAGCGTCACTGCCGAACAAGTCCATGCTTTCTGCTTACCTGCTTTTCAGGTAAAGCTGGCTTACTTACCTGTTGATACTTGAACAGCTTTGAAGAGTCAGCCCCAGGCCTAGCTGATGTCAGACAAGTGAAAACTGATTCAGCTTCTCCTGTCTAGGATTCCCTCTGCCTTTTCTCTTTTCCATCAAACGATTAAGCCACTGGAAGGCTGATTGGTCCATACCTTTGTTCTGTGTTCACCAAGTTATTACTTTCCTAGGGTTGCTGTAATAAGTTACCACAAACCGGATGGCCTAAAACCAGAGAAATTTATTCTCTCATAGTTTTGGAGGCTAGAGATCCTACGTTAGTATGTCAGCAGGGCCATGCTCCCTCAAAAGGCAGTAGGCAAGAATCCATCCTTTCCTCTTCTAGTTTCTGGCAGTTCCTGGCAATCCTTGGCATTTCTTGGCTTATGGCAGCATGCCTCCAATCTCTGATTCCATTGTCACTCTGTCTTCCTCCCTGTGTCCCCCTATCCCTTCTTGTAAGGACACCAGTGATTGGGTTTGGAACCTAGTCCTAGGATTTACATCCTAGTCCAGGATGACTCCATATGAACTACAGTCATATTTGCAAAGACTCTATTTCCAAATGAGGTCACATTCGCAGGTTCTGTAAGGACTTCAGCCTACCTTTTGAGGTGGGGGAGGGGCACAGTTCAACCCCTACTGCACTAGGTGAGCCCTGCATGCACCTCAGGTCAAGTCAAATGTAATAACAATACTGATTTACTTTTCCTTTGGAGAAAAGTGCTGTCCTCTCTGGTTTCTGGTGATCCTGCTTCCCTCACTTGCCCCAGCCCTGTGGGTTACCAACAGTACTTATTTTCAGAGTAGCCAACTGGGATAATTAACTTGGGAGCAAATAATGAGCTTTTTAATTCCTACATATGTCTGCATGTAAATTTATGAGCATAGACTTGTTTTGCTTATTTTTATATCCCCAACATCTTAAAATATTAAAACCATCATTAGTTTAGGACAAACTGAAGCCAATAGGACCTGTATTTATTCACCTTATATTTATTGAGCACTTGCTCTTTGCTAGGTGTGGGGGAAAGAATGGTGAAACTAGTGGTAACTACTAATTGATTCAAAATCTACTGTTTGTTTTGGACGCTGGAACAAGCTCTTTGCACACTTTGTCATGGATCCTTACAAAACTGTTAGGTAGGTATCGTTATTCTCATTTTAGAGATGAGAAAACTGGGAGTAAGAATGTTAAAAAGTTTGACCAAAGTCATAGAGCTCACAAGTAACAGGATCAAGGTTCAGTCTGAGTGATGTCCTGAGGACCAGTCTGGCTCTGCCCTTTGATTGAAGGTTCTGAATAATGTTTCTTAGTTTTTTCCCCAGAAATCGAATGAAGTAGTTTTTTTAAAGATTTTATTTATTTATTTTTAGAGAGAGGGGAAGGGAAGGAAAAAGAGAGGGAGAGAGGAACATCAGTACGAGATAGAAAGATCAATCTGTTGCCTCTTGCACGTGCCTTGACTAGGGATCACACCTGCAACCTAAGTATGAGCCCTGACCAGGAATTGCACTCATGAACTTTTAGCTAGTGGGACAACGCCCCACCCACTGAGCCACACCAGTCAGGGCATAGTTTGTTTGTTTGTTTGTTTGTTAAAATTATTTATTTATTTATTTATTTATTTTTAGAGAGAGGGAAAGGGAGGAGAAGAACATCGATGTGCCAGAGATACATCGATTGGTTCCCTTTTGCACGCCTCCAACCAGGGGCCTGGCACACAGCCCCGGCATGTGCCCTGACTGGAAATCAAACGGCAACCTTTCGATTCGCAGGCCGGTGCTCTATCCACTGAGCTGTGTCAACCTGGGTTTGTTTTGCTTTGTTTTTTTTTAAACCAAATCATCTTTTTAGTATAATAGATTTTAATGAGACATGTAGAGAGAAAGGAATTGATATATCCATCATTGAACATAACACCTTGTGGCCAAAAACATAAATGAAAAATATATGCTTTCAGTTAGGCAAATGTAAACCTTTAATAATAATAGAATCCTGATTAATAAATGAGGAAGTAATGGGAGAAAATTGCCATTGCCCAGTCCCTATGGAGTAATGCCTAAGAACTGATTCTCAGTTGGCTTCTAAGTGCACAAAACCAGAGGTAATCAAGTATGAATTGCCTCCTGATGGAAGACCACCCATCAACTAACTGTTCTATCAAAAATCAAATCTGAATTTGATCCAACCTCTAGATCTAACTATGAATTCATAGTAAATCCCGTCATCAAAATGTGGATTGTGGGGCAATCTATATGACAAAAGAATCAAATTATTAATAAATAAATTGCAAGGAAAAAATAAAGCTGGAAAAAGAAACTTTAGATTTAAAAAAGACATTTATCGATTAATTACAGGATTGATTTGAACAAAGTACAAAAGAAATCCTTGAGGCATTTGGAGAAAAGTTTATACTGATCTGATATTGGATAATAAATAACTATAGTTCATTTTGCGATGTAATAACATTTTGGTTTTGTTTTACAAGCAGAATCCTTATCTTTTAGTGATACATGCAGAAATGTTTATGGATAAAATGATGATACTGAGATTTGCTTCAGTGTGTCCCAGAGTGGGTAGGGATAGAGATGAAACAGGATTTGGTTGAATTGATCATTGTTGAAGCTGGTGATGTGTATGTGGAGTTTTGTTATAACTTCCTCCCACTTTTATATACATTTGAAGTATTCCATAACCAAATGCTTCAAATTAGTTTCATAAATATGTGAAAAGGAAGTAGTCCAGAAGGTCTGACAAAGCAAGAGGAGTAGAGTAATTGTCTGTGTCCACATGAAAATAAGCTGGTCGATTTTCTACCAGAATTGTGTTCTCCACCTAGTTAGTGTTCTGAGGGACCTGCTCTGGGAAGAGCAGCTGAGTAGACCAAGGCGGGGGGACCGTGAAAGACAGAAACAACTTGGTTTCTCTGTTAAAACGATTTTCATGCTCCAGACAACACATTTCAAGAGCTGGAAGCTGTATCGGTCACTACCTAATATGTGTGCCGTACTCTGCTGTTTATAAATGTCCCCCAAGCTTCTTTTTGTTAATCTTTAATCAGAGCCTTGTGAAGTAGATGCTGTCATCATCAGTCAGAGAGTAGAGAGTAGGAGGCTGGAAATCCCACCTGTAATTTGACTGGAGTATAAATAGCAGAACTGGGACCCAAGCCCTGCCTTTGATTCCCTGATCATGCTGTTCCTTCGCTACTCCTGACTACAGAAGAGCATTTTTGCCTTGTAAACATGTGCACATGTCAGAGCAGGGCTGCAGTATTTATGCCAGGTGAGGACTTTCTGTATAGATGGTCATTGTGAATGTGAAAATAAGGGGGGAAGTGTATTGGGCATGAAGATTATCCTAAATTAGAGGGCAGGACAGGAGACAAATACTCCCCAATTGAATAAGCAAGCTCCTACCGCATTCCAGGCACTTTGCTGGAGAGGGAGTCAGAACTGGAGGAGGGAAGGAGTTGGATTCTCTGTCCTCCCCCACCCCTTTTTTAACCCTTAGCATAGTGTGCATAGTATCCACTCAACTGTAGCTATATAAAAGGAATGCAGGTCTTTCTTTTTCCTTCCTTCTCTCTTTCTGCCCCTCTGTGACTTACCTCCAAGATTTTCCTTACTTGGGAAGGTGAGGGGAGAGAGCGAGAGCATGCACGCACGAGAGCAGGTAAGCAGGTCCAAACGTGGGCACTCCAAACTGGAGCTAAGGCTCTGAGTGATGTCTCAAACCATGGAGATTTTATGGAGGAGCCCAGTGGACTGATTTTGAAGGCCTCTGGCACTTAACAGGAAAATATATTGAGAGAATAAGAAGATATTGATTCATATTATCCTTAGCGTTCCTAAGAGAAATGAGTCAGTCAAATCACTCCTCAAATGACCCTATACATTCTAAGGAGGCAGGGTGAACTATTTCTAATTAAATGTTCGATGCTTGCTCTGACTGATTAATACTATGTCAGATTCATATACATTATATTCTGTATGTACATATAGAATATGTTGGAGGCCCTTGTGAGATCTTATGGGGCTCAAATTTGTGCACACTTAAAAATTATGACTGAGAGAGGGTCACAAGGTATATGTACCCTTAGGAGTGAAGACCCACATATTTTCTGGGTGGGATTTTGTTGATCAGTAAAAAGGAGGGAGTATAGGAGCCAATCTCTCAAAATCTTTGAGTCATGGAACATCATTTTTCTATTTTATTTTTATCTCAAATTAAAAGTTTATGGAAAAATTAAGGTTTTTTAAAAAAACCCTACAGCAAACATTGTTATTAATGAAGAACATTTAGTTGTCATTAATGAAGCAAACATTGTCATTACTGAAGAGCATTTAGTTGTATTTTCTTTCCCATGGCACTTGTTGTCACTGCCACTGTTTGACACAGCACTCGAGGTCCTGGTCAGTGCTATGAAAAAGGAAGCTGATTAAGAGGGGTTTTGTTTTTTTTCAGTATGTTAAACAAAATTTTCATTCCGCTGCTGGGTTTATACCCTGTGGCGGACTCCGGCCAGCAGAGTCCGCCTGTTGTGGCTGGAGATGAGAACAAATGCACAGGCGGCAGCAATCCTGTGGGGAAAAGGGACCGGCACGGCCACTCTCTCAAGAGGAGAGAGCCCCGACCCTTGCTTAGACAGGCTTTTATTGTTTCTCTCGGGTCTTACATCAGCAAAGGATTTATTATCTATTACATAGAATATTATTGTCTACATTTTAGGTACGATCAAGGAAATGAAAATAACATGCAAAGAGCAATGGCAGCGAGTCGATTAGCTCTATCCTTGGGAAGATTCACACAGGCTTTGGAAATTACCTTGAAGATAGACAATACACATTTGTTGTTTTAGACCAGGGTGATGGAGTTTTCGCAAGAGCAAGCTGTAACAGTCTGTGTGCATTTTCTAGGCCTGATTCCCATGGGAAAACTCAGTTTGAAGGTCTGGCTCCTCCCTACCACCTCAATTCTGTAGGTTTTCCATACAGAGCTGAGTCACATTTGCCAGACTAAAACAAACCAGTCCCCTATGATACCCTAAGAATCCTGAAGCACTAATTCAAAAGAACCTATACACCCCAATGTTCACAGCAGCACAAGTTACAATAGCCAAGTGCTGGAAGCAACCTAAGTGCCCATCAGTAAATGAGTGGATCAGGAAACTGTGGTACATTTACATGATGGAATACTGTGCAGCAGAGAGAAAGAAGGAGCTCCTACCCTTGTGACAGCATGGATGGAACTGGAGAGCATTACGCTAAGTGTAATAAGCCAGGTGGTGAAAGGCACATACCATATGCTCTCACCTATAAGTGGGACCTAATCACCAAAGTGAAAAAGCAAGCACAATATAACCAGAGACATTGAAATTAAGAACAAAGTGACAGTAAGGGGAGGGGAGGAGAGAGGGAAATAATGGGAGAAAAAGGGAAAAGAGTCAAAGAATATGTTATAAAGACCCATGGACAAAGCCAAAGGTGGGTAGGATTGAGGATGGGAGGTGGGGGCTGGGGGGAGCAGGGGAAAGTTGTGGTGGGAAAATGGAGACAACTGTATTCAAACATTAATAAAAAATGATTAAAAATGATTAAAAAATTTCAATTACAGTTTACAGCCAACATTATTCTGTATTAGTTTCAGGTGTACATATAGTGGTTAGACAAGCATATACTTCACAAAGTGGTCCCCCCAATATTTCCAGTACCCACTTGGCACCATACATAGTTATTATAATATTACTGACTATATTTCCTTTGCTGTAACCTACATCTCTGTGACTATTCTGCAACTACCAATTTGTACTGCTTAATCCCTGCACCTTTTTCACCCAGCGCCTCACCAACCCCCCACACCTCCCCTCCACTCTGGCAACCGTCAGTCTGATCTCTGGATCTATGAGTCTGTTTCTGTTACGCTTATTTTTCAATTTTGTTCTTTAAATTCCACATATGAGTGAAACAATGAGACTTGTTGAATCTTTGTTTTTATGAGATCTTATTATGTCTGGAATTTATAGGAAATCAAGGTGAGGTTTTGAAACAGAACCTCCAATTACAACACTATTCCTCAGGGGAAAGGGGACCCACTTTACAGTACCACTTGGACGAGGACATTGTGGCAGAGTTCAGGGTGGCTGGCGTGGTGTTTACTCCGTTGATGTACCTTGAAGCATTTACTGGGCACTGCGTGCGGGGTGTGCACTCTGAGATGGCTCTCTTACTCCGTACAATGGGGCTAATGACACCCGCTTTATAAGGTTGTTGAGGGTAAGGCTTTTATCAAATTAATACATATGAAGGGTTAAGAAAAGTGCCTGGCACAGAGTAAATGGAATGTTCAACAAGTGGTGGCTGAGGTGTCATTGTCATCACTGTTGTTATGATCCTCACAACCACCTGTGGTGTGGTTTAGGTCTTAGGGTCCTCCCCATGCAATCTGTGAGTGCTGAGCATGGCAGGTACACAGAGCTGGAGGGGGAAGCCAGGCATTCCGACCTTGAGCCACAAAGCACAGGACCCTTTTACAAAGCAGAAGTCCCATGTTATGGCCTGGCCTTGTACTCTTCTTCACTCTGACTTGCCAGCAGCAATTCTGAATGCTGATACGGAAAATCTCAAATACATCCTTACGTATGTTTTTAATTGCCAAAATAAGGCATCGCAGTTATACTTGAATCTTGGTTGTGTTATTTTTAAAAGGGTATTCATTATGCTTTATATGTATAAAAAATTCTGAAGCAGATACAGAAGAAATTTTAACAGTGCTCACCTTTGATGAATGGAACTGGTTGTTAGAGAGAAGAGGTAGACTTTGACTTTTTATTTTAGACCCTTGTATACTGTTTGAAATTTTTGGTTATAATTTTTTTATTAGTTCATAGAACTTTTTAAAAATACAGAAAACAAAGGTGTTTTAGTTCTTTGAGGCTGCAATAACAAAATACCACAGACAGGGTGGCTTATAAACAAGAGATTTATTTTTCATTGTTCTGGGGGCTGGAAAGCTGAGATCAGGGTATGAACGTGGCTAGTAAGGGTTCTTCCTGGCTGAAGACTTCTTGTATCCTCACGTGGAGGAAGGGACTAGGCAGCTCTGTGGGGTCTCCTTTATAGGGGCACTGAGCCCATCCGTGAGGGCTCCACCCTTAAGACCTAATCACCCCCCAAAGGCCCCACCGCCTGACAACATCACATTGGGCATTAAGATACCAATGTGGGAATTTGGGGAGAACACACTCAGAACACAGCAGTGGGGGAGAAAAGCACAGTAACCCATCTCTCAGACCCCAAAAATCTCCTGAGAAATAAAGCTTTGAGGAGGGAAATATGGCACTCTATAAGTCCTAAACTGAAATTCCCGATATATATTAGCACATTAAAGGTCATGAGAAGCTATAGTAAAGAAATCTGTACAGTACACTTTTATTAATTCTAGTCTATCTATTATTATCCTACAGACTTATATTCTGTAGCATAACAGTTTACAGTATGCATATTTAAGAAAAGGTGACCTAGCCTTAGGTTAGATGCACGTGAAGATTTCTTCAGGCATGGTGGAAGACCTGCCCGGGAGTGTGGTGCTGCCGTACTGAGGCTTAGATTCGGGCGAACTACGGTCCGGTCCATCCACTAGCTGGCTGAGCCCTAGGCAGGTTACCTCACCTCTGGGTCTCAGCGTGCTCACCCACCTGTGACAGGCAAACAGTGATGCCTCCCTTTTAAAGGCATTTCCAGGGTTAAAGGAGTGGAGCACCTGGTCCTTTGTTGGTACCAGTAGGCATTCGTGTCCTCCGCGCCCGCTCAGCTCCACTGACCCATCTCCTTTTGTGGTAGCACTGCAGCGCCTCTGTTCATGAACACCCACGCTTACCAGAGAGACGTACCGAAAGATCCCTCCGTTTATGAAAGGGTTCATTTTAAGATTTATCAAAGGTCAGGCTATCAGGTAGCAAGCTTTTTTTTTTTTTTTTTTTTTTTTCATTTTCATTTTCAATGTGAATCCATTTCTAAAATCTTGATTTCCAGATACCTATTTCAAGAATGTGCCTCTTATACAAGGCAAAGAATCCTGTTTCTCTACAACTCAGAGCCCACAAGATAGAGAAAAATTCATTGTCTAAATCACATCCAGCTTTGCCTGCTCCAGGCCACTCCAGGCCACTGCACCAAGGTAGCCCCTTCCCCTCACTTCCTGTTGCCTGTGTTCATGCTCATAGTGGAGGCCAATTTCGGAGTTCAGTGTTAAAGTGTGCGTGCTTAAAAAGCATTGCCTTTTCAAAGTAACCTTTGCTTTAAGCCCTGGAATCTAATTACTCAAGTGTTATTTGCCTCCCCAAAGTACCCCTGCCTGCACAGATTGAGTTTAAAGTTCAGGAAGTATTAACAAAAGGAATCGAAGCAAGATCTCCAGCCCTTTTTCTGAAGAATCTCCCTGCCTGTGCCTGGCCTCTCCCTCCTCCTGGGTGTGCCTGCCTGGGAAGGCCAGTGAGTAACCTGCACATTTTTTTTTTCATCTTGGCCCTTCCCACCCAGACGATGAGAGGACGGAGTGGCAGACAGGCAGGCAGAAGGTGGTGAGTCCTGTTCAAGCATGCACGGAAAATACCTCGACCCACACCCACATCCCGGACCCCTCGCCACCCTCACCCCACTCCAGAAGGAGCCAGCGACCCTGTGAGGGTCCGGAGGGGACCTCCACTCCCAATGGTAAGGGCTGCCAGCAGCAGGACCACTTCATTCATTCTATTTGCTTCTGTGTTGGCTTTTCTCTT
Organism: Anoura caudifer; assembly: GCA_004027475.1. Lineage (NCBI taxonomy): Eukaryota > Metazoa > Chordata > Mammalia > Chiroptera > Phyllostomidae > Anoura > Anoura caudifer. The sequence goes on from PVKU01000413.1 coordinate 219,595, forward strand.
CTATTGTGTTTAGATGGGAGAGTTTCTGATAGAACTTAAGGTGTTTTGTTTGGTTGATGGGTTAGTTCTCAGTTATCCCAAGACAAAGAAATGTCTTTTCCCAGCAGAATTTATTAGAACTTGTAACCCGATAGCCTGGCCTTGAAATAAAACTTAATGTACTAATTACCTCTGGTTACTGCAACTTACCCTTTTGGCCCAGTAGGGAGGGAAAAAGCCCCTAAAACTGCATTGCTTATCAAATAGGTTTTGAAGAGGGAAAACTGCTAAGGATTGTGGGCATTTTATGGGCATCTCTGACTAATTGAAAAGTAGCCTACTTTGTTACCATAGCTTTAAGATAGACCACGATGACGTTTTGTCTCATAACAAAACAAACCAGGCACACAGAAAACCCTGTGTAAAAGATTTATGTGTTGAATGAAATATGCCAGCGGAGGGGTTTCAATAAAAGAGTTTAAAGACAAGTTCTTCTAATTAAATGTAGATGAACATGGAAGTATTGAATTAAGTTTGGGAAGAAAAAAGTCAGATGCTGAATGTGGGATTCATGTGGTATTTAAGAGAGAAAACAGATCTTTGTACAGTGTGTCAAGAATTCTTTGAGCGAAGGGTCGGGAGGCACGTGGAGGAGGCTGAGAGCAGGTTCGTTGTGCAGGGCTGGTGCCAAGGCCTTCTCTCTCAATTGCTGTGGGAGGGAGTAATTCAGAGTCATCAAGTGCTGCATTGTTAACAGGCTTCTGATTTCAATATTTATTCTGAACACAAGCTATTGATTGCATGGGGGCATGTGAAGGAATACCACTGCTGCCTCTGGTTGCAGGCCTAGCCCAAACTTTCCTACCTAGGGAGAGTTCAAGAAAAACGTAGGATAGATAAGGCTATGTTGTGCTGGGTTGATACTATGCTACCCCACTGCCTTTGGCACTATTGTTTTAACAGGCATTAGGTCCTGATCACGTTAGAGCACGGAGATGCTGAGCTAAGGGGTTTACAGGAGAGTGGCACAAGCCACTGCTGCAGAAATTACACAAACCAGAGGCACCCCGGACACCTGTGAAAGTTTGGCCTATGCCCAGGCATCTCTGCAGATGCAGCACAGGTTCTTTCTGGGCACCGCTGTGCGGGCAACTTAAGGATTCTCTGTAAGGGGTGACCTGCCCTTACCATATCTAGGTTTTTAGAGCAGCAATAAACACTAGCCCTAAAAAGTGGTGTACCAAAAAGGGTATGAAGGACACAGGCAGGGTGCAAATCTGCTTCTTAGTTTCCATACCCCTCTTCTAAGTTTCAGGAAAGTACAGAATTTTGTGGTTGTGGAAATCAGCAATTCTTCAGCATTGCCTTTGTAATGTTCCTGTGGTGATGATGGACGCAGTTTGCTTTCTTTTAGTTTAGGTTTCCCCTTGGCTAATAAATCAAGAGCATAGATTGACTGCAGCCGATCAGCCAGCTCTTTAGAAGACTTCCACGAAAGCCACTTAGTTTGTTGCTGAGCGAGCAAGAGATGGGGTGGGAGCCATGATGATTTTACTGGATACGCGAGGTTTAAATTTGTGACTTTTTTACAGTTACGATTGAAAAACAAATGGATGCCACTTCAAGCCATCCATGGGGTTAACGATGCTGATAACTGTCTGCCCCTCACAGGCATGTGCACTTTGCATACTGTTGCCTTACCGCGTGAAAACATTGTCACCCCTCCCAAACCCACTGCTCTCCCGGCTCCAGTGCTCAGGAGTAGAATACAGTTCAGAAGAGTAAAGGGTGTGTGCAACGCTTCCTATCGCTGGCCTGTTCTGCAGTTTCAGAACTTCCTCGGGTTTCTTCATAAAGAAAACTGAATGCAGTTTCTTCCTAAATGTGGCTTTTTTGAGGCATCTTCAGGTGAATTGAGGATTTGTTTTGATTTCATTGTGTTTTTCATCCATCCCTTTTGTTTAGTCTTTCAAGCAGTGGTTCTACCAAGCAGATTGAAAACTGGCTTTCCAGATGGGAACCAAACGGTGTACTTGCGACAACCTTGCCTTTGAGCAGCATATGGTCGCTCCTCCCACTCTCTGTATCTCTTCCAAAGAGCCACCAGGCACTACCCAGCCACGGCCACTTCTCTGCCATCCTGCGTTTTCTGGTTTCTGGAATTCATTTCTCTACCACCCCCTGCTGCCCCAGACTTCACAGTTAGGTGTTTAGAGAATTTAAATGCAGCTAACCAAAAGGTCATGGTGACTTCAAAACAAAGACAAAAACCCCAGAAAGCAGAACCTTAGTTGTAGAGATGCCATATAACCGTGGCAACACCACAGCCAGGCTGCATGGCAGGGCCTGGGTCAGGGAAAACAGCTGTGAATTCAGCCACCGTCACTTCAGTCCATGTCCTAGTGGTCACAGTCAGGGCAAAGGTGAGTGAAGTGGGCAAGAGGAGCGAAGAGGGAGCTGGTGGCTAAAATATAATTAGCCTCAGCCTGTAATCTTCAGTGAGCTCCAGTTTCCTGCTCCTCAGGGCTTTTTGCTGGTCTTGTGTGTTATCTTTTTCCTGTAATATTTCTTATGATGTATTGGTGCTCCTCATGTCAGTGCCATGGGCCCCTTGGAGGATGTAGCTCTGATGGTCATTCGGCCACATTTCACCTGTAGGCACATCCTAAGCCAGAAAGAGACATCACAGAGACACTGCCCTGAACAAATTCTCATGAGGATGGCGTGTCATCCACATCATCTTTAAAAACCCCAAAGGATAATATTAAATAGGGCTGAAAGTAAATTGATTTCTTTTGCTTTAGCTTGAAACCAAGATCTTGAGGATTAAGTAAGATGCGTATTTGTGCAGGCAGGAGTAGAAATGAGGAGTAGCCAGTGAAACTTCAATCTGATGGTTTTATAAACTTTTGAAATTAGGGCGAAAACTTTGGCCCGCACTTAGCAATCACATTTGGCTGCTGGTGCTATTTTTGTCCCATTACATTGAGTGCATAATAAATTGGTTGCAAAATGGCCCCTCTTTGATTCTAGTCCCTTGTGATATGGCTTTGTAGCTCCTCTTACCAAGAGGCAGAGTCTATTTCCCCTGCCCCTGAACCTGCTCTTGGCCTTGTAACTTACTTTCACCAGTAGAATGCATAGAAGTAAAGGGTTGTATTGTACCGGACCCCAGCCTAGGTCCTAAGAGGCCTCGCACACCTCTGCTTGTTCCCTTGGGATCTCGCCCAGTCACCCTGTGGCTACTCCTGGACTTGCTTGCTGTGGCCTAGAGACCTTTGTCACCCCAAGTGACAGTAATCTTACTCCACATATATGTGTGAGTGAGGCAATCCTCGTCCAGCCAGCTGACCTCAGACATGAGTGAGTCCAGCCGAGATCAGACAGACTGACCCAGATCCACGGAGCAATAATCATGAGCAATAACCAACGTTGATCATTCTAAGCTACTAGTTTTGGAATGATTTGTTATGCTCACAATAACTAATAGATATATGTGGTCATCTGGAGATGGGCCTTCTGTATTCATCCTTGGGTCTATTAGTGTCATAATAAATGCTTAGCGCAACTCAGCATGGGATTTGATCCCTACAGGGAGAGGTTCTACTGGGGGGGCAAGTCTTATGATCATCAGTATTACTTTGAGAACTTTTTTAATTTAGAAAGTACTGGTGATTGGCTAGGATTGAAAACTGATAATCCAATAGTCTTGTCAGTCCTTTCCATTCTAAAAGAGTCAATGATTCCCGTTCATCTTTACTTAGGCAAACAATGCTCAGGTGGTTCAGAGTTCATTTCTAACTTGATACACTTCCAGTTGCATAAGTAAACTCTGTAATCACCTTTGGGCTAAAGCATATTGACCTGATCTTAGATGGGAAAAAAATTCACAGGTGCAGACTGATGGGTAGAATTGTGTGTTGCTCACCACTGTATCCCCTGGGATTTAGAACATGGTGTGGCTTCCATCAAGACACCTTAGGCATTGGGGATGTGATAGGATCCCTCATTGAGGACCTTATAGTCTAATGGGGGAAAAAATCAGAGATCCATTACTTATGTATTAAGAAAACAAAGCAAACAATGTTTTAACCCTTAAATTGCAGGTGAATTTTTACTATGGTAGGTCTATCAGTGAGTGAGTATGTCAGCTGTTGCTACAAAAATGCCATGTTACAAACAACCACAAAATCTCAGGGGCATACAACAATATGCTTTTATTAACACGTATGCCTGCAGGTTGGTGTGGGGAGAGCTGGCTGATCTTGGCAGGGCTTAGCTGGGGTGGCTATACTGCACATGTCCCTCATCCTCTTTCTGGGACCAGCTGTCAGCTCCAGTTTATTCTTCTCATGGGTGATGGCAGAGACACAAGAGCAGAAGCCTCAAGGTGCAAGCTCATTTCATGCTTCTGATTATGTTGTTAGTCAATTAACATCATGTTGGTCAAAGCAAGTCACATGGCCAAGTCCATTGTCAAAGGGCAGGGAACTTTATATTTGCAGAGAGAACTGCAAAGTCATGGGGCAGAGGCCGTGAATGCTGAGAGGGCTGACGATTTTGGGCCATTAAGGTAAGCTGTAGTGGGAGAGGGACATGTGGGGGAGTTTCACTTTCTCCTGTTTAAAAAAGCTGGTGAAGTCATAGCTGCATCCCAGAGTAGCCAAGAGGCAGAAAGTGTCCATCCTATGGAATCAGCCTGTTCCTTGTAAAATGGAAAAAGTGCCAGAGTCTTTGCTACTATGATCTGTCTAATGGAATTTTAAAGGGAAGAGAATTCTATCAAGTACCTCAAACTTGGTAGGTACAGAGACAGCACTGGAATCTCAACAAAATGCCTCCATTTCCGTTCTTACACCATCCTCTGAAACGTGGAGGCTGTGAACCACTGTGCTTGGGTGTCCACTGGAGTGGAGTCTTTACTTCAGATTATACAACATTCCTTTACTATCATCACTTCTTTCTGGGACAAAAAGAAACCAATTTCTGTTGAGTCCAAATACCTGGGACCGTTTCTCAAACCCTAGCCCAACATTGCCCTGGTTAAAAGAGATTTTGGTGAATATCCCTCCCTGATGGCCTCTTTCCCTGATTTGTTTTATGAAAGGTTTGTATAGCCTGTGCCTTGGGTTCAGATAAGAAACCAATGTTCTAAAATATTATTGAGGTTCTCAGATATTCACCAGCGTTTTACTGAGAAAAAGAGTGGAGTACCTTATTACAGGTCACTGATTTATCGGCTTTGCTATTGATCATTCTGTGCCTTTGGGACTGTGTGGTGCATCACATTTACCTTGAGGAAACTGGGGTACAAAAGGTTATGTAACTTCTCTGAGGCCACATCTACTGGCTAACCGAGATTAGCAACCTGTCCTCTCCGGTTTTTCAGCTTTTGTTTCACAATCTGGTTGATGCTGCCTTGTCTCACAAAAAGCATGTGAAGATAACATTACCTACTGAGTTTCCTAAGAAACCCCGCCCTCCTAGTATCTATGTTCCTTGGGAAACAAGGAAGTCTCATTCCATGATAATGAGATTTCCCCACCACAGTGTTAGAGGAAGTAAGCTGGAACAAAGCTAATTTCTACACTGTATTTCCCGAGGTCACTGTCTTGACTTCAGAAATAAGTTGAGGTGGGGACTGTGTAGAAGACCTCCTCATGACTGTGCTTCTTTGCTGTATTGTCTGAGCCCTCCTCACCTGCCATTTATGCTGCCTGGTGACTGTTCAGCAATTGGTTGCAATCATTCTCTTACAAACAGTGCTATTTCTATTTTATATGGGAAACTGATTTGATCAAGCAACTCATTAATACTTTGTAGGAGGCTTAATATGAGTGGAGCCAACATTTCTATTGGTATTTTTTGTCAAATTAATACATTGCAAACAAGCAAATAATTGCAGTGGCCCCAAATATATAGGGTCTGCTATAATTAATGTATAAGCTGATTATCTTGGATGGCTTGTTTCCATTCTGGTGATGGCTTTGCAGAAAACCTCATGCGTCTCCCATACAACGCTGATGCTGCATAATATATTGTTATTTTTGCAATGATTTAATATCCTACCCCTCTTCTTGCTCAGTGCCAGGGGCCAGGTCTGCATTGTTTTCCACTGAAAACCTAGGAACCAGCATAACAGAATCTAAATTAATAGTTATTGGACAAATGATTGAGTGAGTGAATGCTAAGAGTACAACATCCAGCCCCTAAGAAAAATTTAGGATTTTTTCCTAGGTGTTCCTGCCCCTGAGAAAGGGCTGTGAAGGGTTAAAGTTCTCCTCAGAGCTGGAGGGATTTGGATATGGATCTGGCAGCTCTGCTTGCTCAAATCACATTCTTTCTGCTACTATAGCAACAGGTTGAGAATTTTGCCAGCGCTGCCTACATTGGAAATGCCCGTGTGCAGGCGACTGCATTGTCTGGGGGACAACTGCTTTTTTCTATGATGTTTCAATGAAGCAGCTTCGTTGCAGAGACAAAGAGGCCAATATAATGCAGAGGCTAAGAATCATGGAAAGGCAGAGAGAGATCTTGTTTTGATTGGAGGGACATTTCCAATCTTTTGTCCTCTGAAGAGGTGGGAGGTGGGGAAGGAGTTGGGGTTTCATCCATAGTCAATAGCATCTCTTTCTCTCCTCTTCATGAGGCCTCTCTTCTGAGGGACACCTCCTGGCAGCTTGCGGAAAATTTTCTCACACTGTTGTTTTTTTGTTTGCTTGTTTGTTTTTATATTTATTTATTTTTAGACAGAGGGGAAGGGTGGGCAAAAGGGAGGGAGAGAAACATCAATGTGTGGTTGCCTCTCACGTGTCCCCTACTAGGGACGTGGCCTGCAACCCAGGCATGTGCCCTGACTGGGAATCAAACCAGCAGCCCTTTGGTTCGCAGGCCAGCGCTCAATCCACTGAGCCACACCAGCCAGGCTCACTGTCATCGTTTAACAAACAGAGTGATAGTTAAGCACTTGGATTATTGCCCGTGTTCACTTCTAAGTGTGGAGATGCCAGAATGGCCCAGAATGCAGGTTTTTCCCTCTGCATTCACCAGTTTTTCTAATCAGCTCTGTACCTCTGTGGTCTGCTGAGAAGGAAGGACAGCTGACCAAGAGTGAGCAATGGAAGTATTCCTTTGTTTGTTTTTTTTTACTTTGCTTAGCAGTGTTGTGAAAAGAGGAAAGAAAGCGAGGAAGCTGCTGGGGAAAGTTGCTGAGGTGGTATTAAGTTCCCAGGAAGCTCCACAGACTCTTACAAAATGCCCAGCCTGTTACTCAGGGCCGCTTCTTGGGCCATCTCCAGTGTGGTGATAATCAGAGTTTAGGGCTAGTTGTAGTTCTTGCGGGGCTAATGAATGAAATCAGTAGGCATTCGATATCACTTTGGGTTGACTTACTGCGTTGCACCTTGCTGTTATCCCTTCCCTATCTTGTTTTCACTTTGCATGCAGATGGGGAAATCTGCCTGGTTCACTCTTGGTCCCTTGTTTACAAATATATTTTGGTCAAAAATAGTGGAACATACTATTCCACTCTTCAGAAGCAGCACTGTTTTGAAAGTTTAATTTTAAAAACTTTTCATTCCCAACCCACTACATACTATTTGGTTTTTTGTTTTGTAAGATTTTATTTATTCACTTAGAGAGAGTGGAAGGGAGGGAGAAAGAGACGGCAAGAAACATCAATGTGTGGTTGCCTCTCACATGGCCCCCCACTGGGGACTTGGCCTACAACCCAGGCATGTGTCCTGACTGGGATTCAAACTGGCGACCCTTTGGTTCGCAGCCCTAGCTCAATCCACTGAGCTACACCAGCCAGGGCCCACTACATACTATTTGAATATGGGATAAGCCCTTTATCATGTGTGGGCTAAAAAATTTAATGCCTTTCCTCCCACTTTCTAAGTTCTTCCAGCTGGGCTATTAAATTAACAGACAGATTAACAGGAGAAAATGAGATTATAATACATATGCGTGGGGAATTCACATAGGCATGAAAATTCCAAAGACTGAGGCAACACAGTGTATATGACATTTTGGATGAAGGAGAAAAGGATGGGAGGGGTGACAGAGTATAATATTTCAGAAGTGAGAATGGGTGATTTGCAGGTAGTTGAGGAAGAGCTGAACGCATGGTAGGAAAATCCTTGCTAGTCAACTCAGAAACAATGGGTCTCAGTGAGTATGTAGCTGACAGGCCCCTGCCTGAAGCCCTCTGTTTACTGTACTTCACTCAGCTTAGGCTAACGTGAAATCCTGATTTCCTTCCTGAAGCAAGTTTCTCTGTCTGAATCTCTTGGGCAAGAAAGCGGGGAGGGTCAAAGTTTCCTTCTCAGTCTTGTTTCTTAATAACCATCTTAAACTCTGTATTCCAAAAGGCAGCTTCAGGGTGATAAAACTTTGGTCCCCTTCATTCTTTGTGTCTCAAGAGTCCTGTCATCACTGCCTCTCAGTGTGTTTTGGCCGCGGAAACTGCTGCTGCAGTGGTGGTGTGGTCCAAAGTGGGCCGCCAGGAGCTCTGGGCTGGGAGCTGCGAGGCCTTGTACAGATCCTGTGGGGGTTGTAATCTCGTTACTTGTAAAATGAAAGATTCGGATGACATTTCTAGGGTTTCTTTTACACCTCTCCCACACAGAAAAAGTGGTACTCCAGTTGGCTAAAGTGGAAAAGCCTTTGCTCAGTTGAATGATTTATGATTGCAATTCCCTTAATTCCTACTCAATGTCCCATCCTCCAGGAAGCCTGCTGTGACCCCCGGGCTAGCATCGGGGCTGCCAGGCTATGCCTTCTGATAAGTATGTTCTTTCTTTCATCACATTCATCACCGTTTCTAATGATCTGTTTCTTGGGTTGTATTTTTTTAAAAATCAGTTTTCTCTCATGCCCATGAGACTGAGGACTCTGTGAGGCAGGCCCCCAGACAGGTTGTTGGCCATTGTTTCTGCACACAGGGGGCACTCAGTAACCCTTGTTGACAGACTGAACGTGCTGCATCAGGCTCAATGGAGGGCGCAAAGATGACTCTATCACAGCCTCTGCTCTCAAGGATCTTAAGATCCACTTCCTCTGTTTTGCTCCTTTTCTTCCACCATCCCACCTCATACCCAACGTAGGCTGAAAGAAATGAAAGCCAAAACCCTGGGCTCTGGTTACAGATGTGATAAGATAGGTTGGTGGGCGTCAAGCAAATAACTTTTCTCCCACCTTTCTAAGTTTTTCCTGCTGGGCTAATAATCAAGTTAACATGACACCAACTAACAGGGGGGAAATGTCCAAAATTTATGTAGGCTATACAGGCCGGGACGCCATAAAAACATGAGATCTGAAGCCACATTGGGCAGTTGAGCTTTATATGGCATTGCAGACAAAGAAGCAGAGCAGGGGTTGGCATTTCAAAGGGAAAGCAGGTAATTCACAGGTAGACCAGAAAGAGCAAACATGTGGTGATCGAATTCTTGCTGGGTAACCCAGAAACAACAGGGCACAGCCTTGCTAGATTCCCCCCGTCTGCCACCTTTAGTTTATTTCACAATGCTTCGCTGCAGTGATGCTGCTGTGCAGTGATGGCCTTCCTTTAGGCAGAGTTTACCATCTGAAATCCTTTCAGCAGGCAAGGGGGAAGGATCAAAGGTTCTTTCTGAGTCTTTGGTTTCTTAATAACTAGCTTAACATCAATGTTCCAAACGTCATAGTTTGGGGAGGCAAAACATGGGCTTCTGTTGGGTTTTAAATTTCCTTGATTGGACCGATTAGTTTTTTGTGACAGAATCTATGAACCGAAGCAAGGCCCAGGATGAATAGAAGAACAGAAGATAGTGTATAGAATGGAAATGGTGGGCAGAAAATAAAGGAAAGAAAGAAAGGGAGGAATAGAGGGAAAGGAGGGGGAGGGGTCTGGAGGTGGAGGAGAGAGAGGAAGAGGAGAGCAAGAATAGTAAAAATGTGGGGCCGTGCCTTTTTAATTAATTTGCCTGTAATGGCCTGTCTTGAGATTTTGTTTGTTTGTTTGTTTGTTTTGTTTTAAATAGAGATTGGGGAAGGGAGGGAGAAAGAGAGGGAGAGAGACATGGATATAAGAGAGAAACATCAATTAGTTGCCTCTCATAAAGTCCCTGATCAGGACCAAACCAGTGACCTAGGTATGTTCCCTGACTACGAGTCGAACTGGTGACCTTTTGCTTTGCAGGACGATGCCCAACCAAATTACGCTGGTCAGGGCAAGGACATGTTTCTTTTTCCTTTTTTTTAAGTATATATTTTTTATTATGCTATTACAGCTGTCCCATTTTTTTTCTCCCCTTTATCCATCTCTGCCCTGCACCCTCTCCCACCCTTATTCACCACCCGCCTTAGTTCATGTCCATGGGTTGTACATATAAGTTCTTTGGCTTCTACATTTCCTATACTACTCTTAACCTCCCCCTGTCTATTTTGTACCTACCGTTTATGCTTCTTATTCCCTGTGCCTTTTCTCCCATTCTTCCCCCTCCACTGAAACCTTCCATATGATCTCCATTTCTGTGATTCTGTTCCTGTTCTATTGTTTGATTAGTTTGTTTTTGTTTTTAGGTTCCATTGTTAATAGTTGTGAGTTTGTCATCATTTTACTGTTCATAGTTTTGATCTTTTTCTTAGGTAAGCCCCTTTAACATTTCATATAATAAGGGCTTGGTGATGAGGAACTCCTTTAACTTGGCCTTATCTGGTAAGCACTTTATCTGTCCTTCCATTCTAAATGACAGCTTTGCTGGGTAGAGTAATCTTGGATGTAGGTCCTTGCCTTTCATGACTTTGAATGCTTCTTTACAGCCCCTTCTTGCCTGTAAAGTTTCTTTTGAGAAATTAGCTGATGGCCTTATGGGCATTCCTTTGTAGGTAAATGTCTCCTTTCCTCTTTCTGCTTTTAAGATTCTCTCCCTATCTTTAACCTTGGGAAATGTAATTACAGTGTGTCTTTGTGTGTTTCTCCTTGTATCCAAGTTCTTTGGGACTCTCTGAGCATCCTAGACTTGCATGTCTAGTTCTTTCACTAGATTGGGGAAGTTTTCCTTCATTATTTTTTCAAATAAGTTTTCAATTTCTTGCTTTTCCTCTTATCCTTCTGGCACCCCTACGATTTGGATGTTGGAACGTTTAAAGTTGTCCCAGAAGTTCCTCAGCCTCTCCTCATTTTTTTGAGTTCTTGTTTCTTTATTCTGTTCCAGTTGAATGTTTATTTCTTCATTCTGTTCCAAATCATTGATTTGGGTCCTGGTTTTCTTCCCTTCACTGTTGGTTCCCTGTATATTTTTCTTTATTTCATTTTGTATAGCCTTCACTTCTTCCTCTATTTTGCAACCATACTCAACCCTATCTGTGAGCATCCTGATTACCAGTGTTTTGAACTCTGTATCTGATAGGTTGGGTATCTCCTTCATCACTTAGCTCTTTTTCTGGAGTTTTGATCTGTTCTTTCATTTGGGCCAAATTTCTTTGTCTCTGCACACCAGTTATATTACAAGGGGTGGAGCCTCAGGTATTGTACTCCCCCTGGGTGGGGCAGCCCATGTCACTGTGTTATGGCACTGTATGTGGGGGAGGGGTCAGAGAGGGAACGATGCCGCTCACTTGGCTCTTGCCCTGCTTTCAGTCACTTCCCCCACTACCCAGAAGTGAATTGGGCCCTTGTGGAGCTGATTCCTGGGTGAGTAGGCTTGTGTACATTCTAGGACTCTAAGAGTCCCTCCGATGGACTCTCCTATAAGGCTGGGAACTTTTCCTGCCACTGCAACCCCCCACAGGTTTTTTACAGCCAGAGGTTTTGAGGCTTTATTTCCTCCCACTGGAACCCTGGGTTGCACAGTCTGTCTCACTTCCCAAGTGTTCCTCCTGGTTCATCCACAGACAAATGTAGGACTGCCCAGTCCACCAGCTGCCATCTTGCAGTGTGTCCTTTTCACCCCAGCTACCCTCTCTGCCCCTCCTACCAGTCTGAATGAATGTTTCTTCTTTAACTCTTTGATTATCAGACTTCCCTCCAGTTTGACTTTTCTGGTAGTTCTGGTTGTTCTTTGTTTTTAAATTGGTTGTTGTCCTTCTTGTGGTTTGCGAAGAAGCAAAGTATATCTACCTATGCCTGCATCTTGGCCATTCATTCCAGGACATGTTTCTTAAAAAGCATTCTTACCCAAAGTATTGAGTAATGGCACAAAGAATTTGCTACCAAAAGCTAACTGATTACATACACACAAAAAGTTAACTGGACCAGACTCCAGAAATCTCTTTGCTTTAAAAGCTAGAAAAGCACCAATTTTCAAAAACAGTTGTCAGATTCCTGTAAATCAGTATAGTATGACCAAAACGGCAAATGCATCATGAAGCCAGAGCTGCATTACACATTTAATCAGTGAGGGGCCACTTGATTTTGAACACCAAGCCAAGTCTAGATTGCAGGAGGGAAGAGCAAGAAACCTTAGGCTGAAGCTGTGATGGATGTTTATCTGCCAGGTACGGGAACCCTGGGGGGGAGTTGATTGAATTAGAAGATGCAACTCCTGTTCTCACTGTTTGTAATTTGCAGGGGAAGTGATTTAGGGGAGTTTTACTAATTGAGTTTCAGTAGAAGGTATGAAATTTCTACCTGCAAGAAGCCATTGTAGCCTCAGTTTATCTTGAGAACAGGTGTAGAGGGTATGAGCAGGGGAGACAGGTGAAGTTTCTCTTCTGACTCCCCCCCCCCCGCCCCCGCCCAGAAAGTTCAGTTTTAATGGAAAAAGGACAGACAGCCTTTCTCTACGTGGCTGTGGCTGCTTCCCTTTCTGACCAGAGGGTACCAGCAGCCTGCCTTGGTGCTTGGTCTGTTTGGGAGCTTAAACTGCAGCCAGACTCTGTCCCACTTAAAGCCATTTCAGGAAGAAAAGAATGACTCAAACAATTATCACATAATCTCCTTTCTTTATGAGGAGGAAGGAATTCTAGCCAAGAATGCAAGGTGTGCCGTGGGCTTTGTGCTTACACTACCACAGATTCAACACACACGCACACATAAACACGTCTACTCTGCTTACTCACCTACCTAGATGAAGATAGCACAGTACGCCATGTTGGCCTCAGGCCAGGAAGTAACCGTGTTGGGTTGGCAAGTAGCGAAGCCATAAGGCTTGTAGGCCACACTGGGCAATTTTAATGGGTCACTCCTTCATTTACAAAAATATGTACATCAAAGATAATATATGGGAATGTGGCCCTTTCCTAGCTGATGTCCTCTGGTTAGTTCCAGAGAAGGTCAGCTATAAGCAGTCTCTTGGATTCCTAGGGGTGTGCCTCTTTTAGGCCTGTCAGGAATAAATACCATTTTAACAAAATTCTTTATAAAGCAAATCCATTGTTTTCACTGACAAAGCCTCTCTTAAATCTCAGCTCTGCCACTTTTTAACTGTACAACTTGGGTGTGTTTTTTACCTTTCTGTGCCTTCTTTTCTTCCTCTTTTTATATAGTTATTACTATCTTGCTCATAGAATTCTTACGAGAAGTAAACATCATCTAAGAAAAGTGTTTTGCATGGTGCCTGGCACGTAGTACGAATTTAAGAATTGTTGCTTTTAACGTAATAAAGACATATCTCAGCCTTTTTCCCCCTTTGTCCCTCCTGAATTAGAAACACCTTTCGACATTTGGCATTTCTCAATATCAGGGTTCTATCATGATATTGAGGAGAGGAGAGCAGAGACGGTTGGGCAGGAATATTCCTCCCCTCGCTCCTGTTCCTTGGTGCTCCCCGCGTACCGTACTGCTTCTTTACCTGTCAGTGGCTGGATGCAAAACTAGAAGCAATAGAAAAGGGAGTACAATTTCCACTCTGTCTTCCAGGAAGTGGAAACAGAAGTTCCAGCCTCCCTTTTTCCCATTCTCCAAGTCCATAACATGCAGTTGCCATTCAGCTCAAATCCTAGCTCACACCTACCACATGAACTAACACCTAACCCAGAGCCAGCGCTCCAAGGCGATCAGGTGACTTGATCATGGAGGTAGTCGATGAACCATACGGCGCTTAGAGTAAAACGTTTTTAAAAAGTCAAAGAGCAGGGCAAGTATCAAACTTTTGGAGCCACCCAATCTCTTAGGACTTCTACGCTTGAGAGGAAAGGATGTGAATCACTGGATCTGGGAGGAAGGCACAGGGGAAAGGAAACAGGAGATTTCCTGTCCATCTCCACTGTGAAAGAACTGTCAATACAATGTGACTGAATGGCATGGCCAGGACCCTGAGCTTCTGTAGCCCTGGTTTCCTGACCCGTAAAATAGGGGTGATAATCTAACATGCAGTGAAACAATGTATCTATATAGCGCATGGCTTAATGGTCTGGCATGTAGTAAGTACTCAATAAATATTACCTCTAATTAGTTCATGAGTAACACTGCGATGCTCAACTATTTGGAAGCCAGGTAGACTTCTCAGTCCTCATAACTTAAACGTTAGCACTACCCCTGATGTAGCCATTGCTCAACTATTGCCCGCACTGCATGGGTTGGAGGTGTTCTATTTGCCCAGCTCTGGTTAGGCTTGGCAGTTCACAAGTTGTAATTAAATGGCCCATTTTGAGGGTTCGCAGATATTTTTCTATTGTTACTGTAGATAATGAGAGAGGAGGACGAGCAGGCAGCCCTCTGGTAATGACTTGAGGATGGCACTGTATACATTTCTGTCTTTAACATGAATTCGTATTTTATCATTTCTTTCATTTGTGTCCCATCAAAGCAATATCATCTTCATCCTGGTCAAAGTAGGGTGGGTCACACTGTTTTTTTTTTTCATCCACAATAAAAATATAGAAGAATAAATATGCAATATAGGTTTTTAAAGGCAGGACAAATCCAAGATCATCTGATCTAACTCCTCACTGTACAGAGGTGGAAATTGAGGCCCCCAGGTATTAAATGAATTCTCCAAGTGGCAGAAGGACAGGCCTTCCTGCCTGATTCCAGGGCCCTAAATATGCGGTATTTGGGTTTATTGATCTTCCAAAGTAACCCTGGACATAAAACACTTTGAGAGCCATTATTTTAAAAGGTGCAGGTGCTCAGCTGTGTGGAGGGTTCTCAAACCAGAGAACAACACCTTTGACCCAGCCTCTTCCTGTCTTTGCCACATTATCTCTTACTCTGCATAGGAAACACGCTTCTGTCCATCAGGTGAGAGAGGCAGTACTGACAGCGGGAACAGTTCCTGCTTTCTGCTCTGAAGGATGCAGGCCCCCCCCCCCCCGGCCACAGACTCCGTGCCCTGCCTGAGAGACACATTCATGATTGAAACAGATGCAGAAAGAATGTTTCACAGCGGCACCTCATTCTCTAGCAACTTCAAGAAGGGTCAGCTCTGCAGAGTAGCTGGATATTTCTGAACAGATTTCCTCACGGATGATGGACTAAGTGGTTTTTTTTATTCTCTTAGCCAAGTAAAAATGTGAGATGTATGTAGATAAACAAGACGTTATAAAGTATTTTATGAAAATATACATATGAGATGTAGTAGCAGTTTTTCAAATCAAGATTCAGCAAATTCTAGAATTATCCAGACTTGACTAAATTTTTCTCCCAGGTACAGACTGTCTTCTTAATAGTTCAGGTCCAATATTTGTCATCTCTTTTTTTGTTTGTTTGTTTGTTTGTTTGAAGCCACGAATAACTTATTTATCAACCAACTGCTATGTGCCAGGCACTATAGCAGATGCTTCTCATGACATCTCATTTAATTTGCATAAATACTGTGAGGTAGGTGTGATTTTGCTTGTTTTATTGATAAGGACACTGAGGCTCAAGAGTCAAGGTCTCCAGATTTTTAGGTGTTTGGTGACCTGTTGGTGTTCCTGCAAAAGCAGAGCAAGACAAGTTTTCAGACCAACACCAGAGAAAGTTTGTTAATCCGATCGCTGATCCAAGTAAAGCTTTCCTATCAGAAGACCAGCCTGTTCTCCCTGGCCAGCACTACCCCAGAAACCTGCCCTTCAGAATTTTGAAATTCTGAATTTTGCCTATTGAGGCAGTCTTTCTGTCCCTAATTTCCCCACAGTCCCTCCATGGATAGACCATGGGTAAAACATATCTTTGGGGTGAATCCCATTATTCTTGAGAATATATTTTTCTCCCTTCATTTCCTTCATTTTTCTTTACACTGAAAACTACCAGCTCTTCATGGCTCCTTCCTCTTCCCTTAAGTTGCTGGGGATGGGCTCACAATAGCATAATTGGCTAGGCTTTGTCCTACACCAAGATGCACACCTGTAAATAAACGCCCTATCTTAGTATATGGACTCTGTGGTTGTGTTTTGTATACTGAGAGCCCTTTTAAAAATAATTTCTGGGTCTGAGCTGGATTATATAAGGCCAGAGACATTGTAGTCATGACACTCACTAATGACAAGGACAATGTCTAAAACTTACAGACTGCTTGCGAAGTACTTTCAGAACCAATTTACATTCCACAGACAAAAGTGATCCTCCTTCCGTAGTCGTAATAATGAAAGCTAAAGATATAAATATTCAAATACATTTACTAACCACACCGGTCAGATAGACCATTATCCTTCCTTTCTTATGCGTAAAGGAATTGAGGCTCAAATCACTGGCTGTCTTGTGTTCAAGATCAGACACCAGCAAGTGTCAGTTAGAATCCAGGTTTCTCTGGGTCCACGCTGTGAACAGCTGTGTTGTATCGTATTTCCTTTTTTTAAATGTATAGAAATGTACTCATCAGCTTTGACACAGTGAGTGTGTGTTAAGACTGTTCTGAAAAGTCAAAGCCAGTCAGCCTCAAGGAATGAAGACTTGCGCCCACTCGGGTGGTGAGAAGACCACACCGCAGGTTCTGCAGACGTCCCCGAGGTGCAATCAGAATGCCGGGACACGTGACACGGAGCCGCCTCAGGGCAGTGTGTGTGTGGCACACCAGCTTGGGCTCGTTTGGTGTTACAACTTTTATTGTTGTTGTTTTTTAAATCTCTCTTGTTGCTATTGGCCTGTGCTCGTATTTTGTGAAACATGCAGAGTCTGAGAGAGTGATTTTTAGGATGAATCTCCAAATACCCTTCCAGTCACAACAACATTCAGTGTTTCTAGAGATTGTCACCTCCCCCCACCCCCGTGCTGACTAGTCAAGACAAATTTGGTTTTTAAATTATATTCCACCCCAAATATTGTTTGCTCCTCTATTTAAATTATTGGTGCTCGTTATTGTAGCTGCCTGCTGTAAAAGATAGGCATTATCATGCTTAGGCACAGCTGCACAGCTGCCTTTGCTTGATAATTTGTTAATGGGTTCGTGCCCTATTGTACTTTTTATTGTCTGCTTTATTGCAGAATGTCCTGTTTTAGCTAGATTTCCCCCTCTCCATTTCCCTAAGAGTCAATGAATTAAAAATGCCATTGCTTTTCCTAATGTGGCAAGTGTCAACACCAAGCCAGCCCTGGGATGTCAGGAAGCTCATAGTTTTTAAAAACTATACTGAAATCATGAAAAGAAAAGGATTGAGTTTCAGGAAGTTGAAATTCATTTCTTTCTTTTCTTTCTTTCTTTCTTTCTTTCTTTCTTTCTTTCTTTCTTTCTTTCTTTCTTTCTTTCTTTCTTTCTTTCTTTCTTTCCTGTGTGACTGATCCAGCTGTACTTCTGTGCTTAGAGTCATATGTAAAAATAGACAGATAATGTCGATATAGACAGAGTGAAAGAAGCACTCGGTAGGATTCTTGGGTTTCAAGCAACAGAAATGGACTCTCACCAATTAGACATTTAAAAAGGAGAGTTTGTTAGAAGGTGATAAGGCAGAGGGAGAGGGTGGGCACCCAGAATTGAAGAGGAAGCTGGGAAATCCGGCTGAAAAGCCAGACTCAGAAAGGAGAGGACCGAGAACAGCATTAGGGTCTCCGGCAAGGCCTGGCAGGTTTCTTCCAGTGCTGCCGTGTTGATGAGTGAACGAAACCATCGTTCATTTTAAGTTTTATTTTCATTTTCCTAAAGAGTCAAATTCCAGGGAAAGAGCTTTTCGGTGGCTTAACGTAGCTCAGGGTGGCTATAGGAAGGCAGGGAACCTTGGCTGACAGCCCTACCAGTCTCTAATGGGCAGCCTCTAAAAAAATACATCTTAAGTAGGACCCCAGTGGTAATAACTATAAAGGAAAAAATGGATAAATTAGGCTACATTATAACATTATAATTAAGTCTATCTCTTAGTCAATAGATAACTCTTAAAAGAGTTAAAGACAAACCACAATGTAAGAAGAGATATTTTCAGTACATACATGTGACAAAGAACTCACATCCAGAATAAATATAAAGAACTTCTACAAAACAGCTGGCCGCCCAGTGGGGAAAAGTCTTGAAAATGTGCTTCACTAAAAAGGATATTCAAATGACCAGTAAACATATGAAAAGGTGTGCAGTTTCACTAGTCATCAGTGAAAGCCTAATTAAAGCCACAATATGACACCTCTACCCACCTACCATCGTAGTTAACTTGAAAATGACAGGCATCATCAAGTGTCTGCAAGGGCGCAGAGCAACCAGAATTCTGTGCGCTGTGGATGGGACTGTAAATTGGTATGATCACTTTGCATACCCAATAACAGAACAATTCCACTTCTGAGTGTGTAGCCAAGGAAAACACGTGCATGTTTGTGCCAAAACAGCATGTGTAAGAATGTTCACGGAAGCACTAGCTGTAATTACCCATATCTGGAAGCTATCACCTGTCCGTGAACATTAGAATGGATGCATCTATCACATTCATGCAATTGAGTACAGTACAGAAATGCAAGTTAACATACCACATGCAACGAAATGAATGAATGTCACGAATACAAAGAGGACCTACTGCATGCTTTCATTTTACGTGAAGTCCGAAAGCAAGCCAGCTAATGTATAGTGTTGAAGTCAGGATAGTAGGTACCCTGGGGGGAGAGGGGAGCAGTTCGTGACTGGGAAGGGGCACAAAAGGGTCTCCTGGGGCCCTGGCCGTGGCCTGTCTCTAGATCTGGGTGTGAGTGACCTAGGTATCTACACTTTGCGCAGATTCAGAGAACAGAGCAATGAGAGAGAAAGGCTAAAGTTGATCCAAGCAGGCCCTAGAGAGACAACACCTGTGTTTGAGTTCTGACCCCTTCCCTTCCTCACTGTGTGACCTTGGGCAAGTGACTTGATGGCTCTGTGCCTCGGCTTTGTCATCTGTGAATGGTGGTAATAGCGGTCCCTACCTCATTAGGTTGTTGGAAAGATTAAATGAGATGATCTAGGTAAAATGCTTAAAGTTGTGTCAGATACACAGAAAGTAGAAATAAGTGTGTAAGTACATATATTTTGGAGTAGTCACACTATACTAGGTGTAGTGGGGAATGTAAAGACGAATAAAATCCTGGCTCCAAGGAGCATATAATTATAATTAGAAAGAAAAGATATGTAAAAAAAAAAAAAAAAAACCAGAGTAAAACAAACAGTTGACCATATAAGAGAGTGTTGGAAAATTCCAAATGGGTGGTACAGATAAGAAAAACCTATGAATTCAGTGGAAGGAGAGCTTACTGTAGATTAGTGTGTTTGGAGCAAAACTCATAGAGTAGGGACAAGTCAGAAGAGTGGCTGCCTGTGGACAGGGGAGTGACGAGAAAGGAGCCCAAGGGGAGTCGTTCCCTGATCTGGGTGCTGGTCTCTTCGATGTGCTCAGTTTGTGCAAATGTGTGGAGCTATGCACTTAACGATACGTGTACGTCCCTGGATGTGGATTATACTTCAAGTAGATGAAAGGCAAACCTGGTTGGTATTTGATCTTAGGCAAGTTACTGAACCTCTGAGAATTTTACTTTCTTAATCTGTAAAAATCTGATACCTCCCATTGGATTGGCACGAGGGTTCAGGAAAGCATCGTGTTTGGAACAGCTAGTCCAGGATGAGTCACTAAAATATTTCACGCACCTGATCTGCTCCCTGGGGTAGAAGGTGACAGGTTTGGGCAGACTTTTCCTGTGTTAAGATTTGGAGCTTCTATCTGGGGTTTGTTGCTTTGTTGGAGGAGTGACGTCCTGTCATTATTGGTGTTGTAAATGGAACCTGTCACAGTGTGTCAGTGTGATGACACAATGACTCACCCATGGGGCAAAGGGCACTTCTTATCACAGCCAGTGCCGGACAGTTGTCCACAGCACCACCACTGGTTTCCTTTTCCTGTGTTTAGTCATGGCCACATGTGCAAGTAAGAGTGCAGTGTCTGATCCAGGTGCATGCTTACTGGTTTGCCAAGTGTCTTTTGGGTGCCAGGTGTTATGTTCGACTCTGATGGCGCGTGTAATAATGACTAAAACCAGGGTAACAAGTAAAATAGAATAAAACGTAGGCCTTGCCTTCACGTAGCTTAGAGTCGACAAGGTATGCATATTTCTTCTGAAAACTACTTTGTCAGCCCTTTCTCCCTTCTTTCCCTCCTCAGATGTCCTCTGCACAGCCAGTACATATTTTCTCATGGTCTCATTCTAACCGAATGAACTCCCCTCCACGTAAGCAGGCCACAAGCCATTTAACATGGCCTCTGTCCAGCAAAAGCAGTCAACTCACAGCATATATCTTCTCCGTGGCTCTCTTGAAACTATAGATGACTGTGCCTTGCATTAATTATCATAACAGAAATAACCACTTATTAGGTGTCTGTTACATGCAAGGCACTATGCCAGGCAATTGCCTACATACCATGTAACTCTTACAACATCCTGCAGGGCGTCATCATCCCCTTTCACAGGTGAGGGACCTGAGGCTTGGAGAACTTACATCATTGCCCCACGTCTCCCACAGCCTGTCTTTGGCACGGTCAAGCCTGCTCTCCCTCCGTGTGCCATGCTCTTTGTAGAGCTCTGGGCTCAGATGGCTAAGTAAGGTCAACACTCTTCCGCATCAGTTCGTCAGTCAGCTGTGCACGTACACAGCCCTGTGGTTAGGAGAGGTTGGCACCACGGTCATTCTCGCTGTAATTATTCTAGTTTGACTGGAAATGCCAATAAAGAGCCAGTCAGCCTTGTAAAACTTCTGAGCTCCCGTTTTGTCAATGCTTCAGTATTCAGCCGCACTAAGCCATTGTGCCATCAGAAGGAATGCTGAGCTTAGTTCATTAATCTATATTAGAATCTTAGGTGCAGTCACCCCAGGAAGAGCCTCTGCGTATTGAGAAAGCTCAGCCATTTCGGACCTACCTTACTGGCCTGTCTCTCTCAGATTAATTTAATACTTATGCTAGCCTCTCTTCTAGAAATGTGTAGACCGATGGGGTATCTGATGCAGATTAAAGTGAGCATTGCTGTGAGCTGGGCACAGAGGACGCAGCTGATAAAGTGCACATTCTACAAACAGTAGTTTTGTACAAGGAGGCACAGTGCAGAAGGACTGTGATTCCCACTAGTCTGAATGTTTTCGGGTCCTGGCCTCTTAGCTTCTATAAGCCACTCAGACTGAGACAGCCAACTGTACTAAATCGGCAGTTTCGTGGTATATATATCAGGGCTCAAGTTGTGTTCAAGTGAGGAGGGAGGTCAAAAGCCAGCGAATGATCATGGGTTTAGGATCTAAACTTCAGCTTTTCAGCCTCGGAAAGTTAATCATATTCTTGCTTTGAGAGGTGAGCCTTTCTGGAGAGTGACACAGATTTACAATAGGAGGTGTATATTGGCAATATGACTAAGGACAGTTATTTATTCAAGAACTAAAAGCTACTATAAATTGAGTTTCTTCTGCATGCGCTTCAATCTTTACAGGTATCAATTCCATCTCTCACAACAACCCTTCCTGTTGTTAGGTGATTACTCACATTCCGCAGATGTAAATAGAGTCTGCATTTCAACCAGGCCTATTTAGTTTCAAATCCTGAACTCCTTCTGTCTGCTGTTATGCTACCAATTGAAATTTCAGTCCCTGTTGCCAATTTGACTTCAATCCACTCAGCCAGAATTCTTAGTCATTTCCTTCCGGGGGTTCACACAGCACTTTGTATACACCTGCATGAGCACTTTCTGTGGTATCCTCGTTGCCTTTACTGCACTGCAATAGGCTGTTCATCCGCCTGTACCTTTGCTAGACTCTGAACTTCTTAAAGGTGGTGCCAGGGACTTATTTATTCTTTTTTACGTTAGGTCCGTCGCAGTACCTGCCAGTGTCGTGTACTGGAAGAACTGGGTTTCAGTCTTGCGCATAGTTTTGCTGATGTTATATCCTCAACATGTGGTGCACTGCCTGTTCGCAAACAATATATGCTTGGTAATTATTGCAAGATGAATGAATGAATAAAAATAATCTTAGGTATGTTTTCTCTGCAAATCTTTTTCATTATTAAACCTGAGGGATAATAATGTCTACTTTACAGGGTTGGTATGCGATTAAATAAATGAAATGAAACCAGGGTAAGCAATGGCATTGATAGCGACTTTTGAGGTTCCGATCATTGGTTTTAAGATTCATCCTGTTGCTGCCTGTCTGACTAGTTCACTTACATTTATCTCTATAGCAGCACTTTATTATGTGAATGTATCACAATATGCCTACCTGTTCTCCTGTTGATGGCTATTTTGTGATGGATATTGATGGAGAGGTTTCCAGTTCCTTACTTTTATGAATAAAGTGGTTATGAAACCACTCGAGCAAGTCTTATTTGTGGATGTATTTTTCATTTTTCTTGTGTATGAACATATGCTGGTCGTAAGGTAGGTGTTTAAATTTTTTAGAGGCTGCTGAACCATTTTTTCAAAGTGATTTTATCATTTTATACTCTTAAAAACAGTATATAGAGTTCCATTGTTGTACATCCTGTGGCACTTGGTATTTTATTATGCTCTCTAATTTTAGTCTTCCTAGTAGGGGTGTAGCATCTCATTGGAGCTTAATTTCCACTGCCCTGGTACCTAATGAAGTCGGGCCATTTTTGTGTGCAGATGGCCATGGACGTAGATGCTTTTATGAATGGCTTGTTTATTTATCGGGCTCTTTTTTTATTATTGATTTGTGGGAATTCTTTATATATTCTGGACACAAGTCTTTTATTAGTAGTATGCCTTTTAACTTTTTAAATGATGTCTTGATGAATAAATTGATAAAGTGCAATTTATTATATTTTTTTTTCTTTCATGGTTGTACTTTTTGTGTCCTAAGAAATTATTGCTACCCCAAAGTCATCGGGTATTTTTCTGTGTTTTCTTCTAGAAATTTTATAGTTTTGGCTTTCATATACAATAGACCTGTGATCCTTCTCAGGTTAATTTTCACATATATGTAGAGAGAAAGAGGTTAAGGTTGTTGTTTTTTTAGTGGATGCCCAATCGCTCCAGCACATTTTATTGAGAAGAACTTTCCTCTCCCATTGAATTCCATGGCACCTTTGTCAAAACTGAATGACTATATATAAATGGGTCTACTTATAGACTCTCCATTCTGTCCCGTTAACCTATTTGTCTTTCCTGTTATGCTGTTTTAAATACTGAGTCTACACAGTAAATCTTGATATTTAGTAGTATAAGCCTTACAACATTTTTCTTCAAGATTGTCTTGACTATTGACAACCTTTGATAGAAATTAATAACTTGCCAATTTCCACCAAAAAAATCTGGGTATTTTGATTAGAATTACAAATCAATGTGGAAAATTTTTTCATATTAACATTTTAAGTTTTCAAATTCATGAATATGAAATCTTTCCATTATTTAGGCCTTCTGTAATTTTTCTCAGCAATGTTATATAGTTTTCAGTGCAGAAGTCTTACATGTTTCATTAAATTCTGTGCATTTGATACTGTTACACTATTATAAATCATCATGTTTAACCTTTCATTTTCCAGTTATTCCTTACTAATATTTTAGTATTTAGGTTTTTAAAGAATGACTCTGCATCCCGAGACATTGCACATTCACTCATTAATACTATAATTTTGTTGATATTTTTGGATTTGCTGAGCACACAATTATGCCCCATGTGAATGAAGAGAATTTTACTCCTTTCTTTTGCTTTTCATATTCTAACCTTACTTTGGTGTCGTGCATAAGGATTCCAGCATAATATTGAATAGAGTGGTAAGACTGGGGAAAAGTGTTCAATATTTCACTATTGTGATGTTTAGCTGCATTTTTTAGATACACCCTTCATAGACTGAGGAAGTTCTCTTCTATTCCTAGTGACACCGAACCCAGGTTTGACTGCCCGCTGTTCAAAAGCCAATAATCAAGACACAGGGACTGGTGGAGGGAAGATAGGTTTATTCAAGAGCTGGCAGCTTGGTTGGTTAGAGCATTGTCCTGATATCCCAAGGTTGCAGGTTCCATCTCCAGTCAGGACACATCAAGAATCAACCAACGAATGCAGAAATAAGTGGAACAACAAATTGATGTTTTTCTCTCTCTCTAAAAATCAATAATTAAAACAAAAAGCCAGTAGCCGGAGAAGATGGCTGACTCACGTCCCAAGACCGTCTGAACACCTCAGTGTGGGCAGAGGTTTACGTGCAGACCGGCACAGTCCACAGTGATCAGGACCTCAAAACCGGTCAAACCATGGTCTGGTGTGCGTCCTCCTGGATTTCATCACCCTGGTGTTACAGCTGAAGGTCAGCAAATCTCCCAGAACCGGAATGCCTGAAGGTTGGAACATGCACCTTTTGAGTTAGTTCCTAGAAGTGCCTTTAAAAAAAAATTTTTTTTTTTTTTGGAGAGAAACATTGATGTGAGGAACATTGATCAGTTGCCTTCCATATGTGCTCCTACCGCAGGGACAGAAACTGCAACCCATGCTTGTGCCCTGACTGGGAATAGATCTGGTGACCTTTCGGTTTGCCGGGTGGCACCCAACCCACTGAACCACACAGGGCGTGGCAGTTCCTAGAATTCTTAAATAAACATGCTGTTCACCTACAAGTTACATATTGGTCAGAGTCAGCATTTACAGGAACAATGTCAAAAGAATGGTAGGGCAGGTTACACCAGTATGCTGAGAGTTTTTATCAGTAACGGGTATTAAATTTTACCAGGTATCTTTTCTTCGTTTATTGAGATGTTCTCACAGTATATTCTTGTACAACTCATTATTCTGTGTATCTTTGGATGACTTCCATAATATTCCTGGAAGGTGCAGGGGAGTCGCCTGAGAGGGAGAAGTCTGGCTGTGTATTTTAAAGTGACCACCAGACCCTAGTAGTCTGCACAGTTGAGTACATGATACCCATCCGATTGCTGCAGTTAATGTACGAAAACTTTTGGCTGTGGTTCTCTTCAGTTTCTCCATCATCAGCCTTCATAACAACACAGATGTCTCTTCTTTTGATGGTAAACATGTGACTTTGGGTGCTTTTTATTATTTCTTTCACTTGTCTGTATTTTCTACATTTTCTTCAGTGAATGGGTTACTTGTGTTAAAAATAAGTTTTTAAACTTCAATATAATTAATTACATTATAGATTAATAAACTTTAGGCTCATTCCTATCAGCTCTTTTTGAAGTTATATCCAAATCACCTTTTATTCTATTTGGGTGTTTCCTAAATCTCTTAAAGCAACACACTAGAAAACCGTTAAATGGTATCTGACTGAACTCTTCTGTGTTGATCCTCCTATCATGTAATTGCAGTAGATGCTCATTTTTCCCTCTCTCCCAGCTTTGGGTTCCTAGATGAAGCCCCCAGAACAAGTCAGTTCAAAAGGCTTTTATATAGCTTCTCTTCCCTAGGAACTTATTGTCCAGAGTGAGAAAATAAACACAAAGAGATCATTCCTATGTGAGCCGAGCTAGAAGTATGGACCCGGGGCTTTAGCCCTGCTTGGGAGTTTAATGACTTCCAACAGATAGAGTCTGAGTCCAGGGAGACTTTGCTTGCAGGTAATTCTTTCTGACCTAGACTTTTAAGTTCTGGCGTTTTTGTCCATCTGAAATGGTTGAAGCTTTGGAGGCCTGGAGCTGGAGAAGCTTTCTGCCGAGGAGACTGGAGATGGCAGCTCTAGGATGTGGAATAGGGACCTCCCTGCTGCTGTACTTTGCTTTCCTGGAACAGGAAGTCATTATCAGGAGAGCCACAAATCCTTGGGGGTTCATTAACACTCCAGGAAAGGGAAGTGTCACTTCCCTGCCAACAGTTAGCTAGGCTTTATCACTGGAGCTAAGGAGCCCCCCAGGGAGCCATTCAAAGCCACTGTCTTGTCACCCTGGCCCGAGGCTCAGTTGATTGGAGCATAGTCTGGACACCAAATGGTTGTGGTTTCAGTTCCCTGTCAGGGCACATACACAGTTTGCAGGTTCAATCTCTGGTCTGGGAATCTGCAGTGTGTTCTCTCTCTCCTCTCTCTCTCTCTCTCTCGGCAATGACAAAAATGTCAGTGTCCTTGGATGAAGATTAAAACAAACAAACAAATAAAAATCACTGTCTTGTCAAAAGAATCACTATTTCTTTTTCCTTCTAATTACAGGTCTCTGATACAAGGATGTTTTCTGCTTTGTCTCAATACTTTATGTGCCTCCTAGTAAATATCACTTATTTTAATTGCCTATGTTGACTATTAAAATGAAAACTTTAATGCTAAGCAAATAAAAAAAACCTTCAAAATGAAGAAACAAGTGCCCTCTTTCTCTTCATCAGTAATAATTAAAATAATTTAAACTGGATAACAAGCCATATTTTGCAAATGGTATTCACGTGTCTCATTTGGCCCTCACAAACACATTGTGGTGGAAAGACCAAAACATTATTATTTTCCTTGTTAAAAGTGAGGAGATGGAAGCTTAGAAATGGAGTAACTTGCTCAAGATCAGACAGTCCTGAAGACACTGCGCTGCAGACCAGCGCTGCATGCACCAGAGCAGTCCAGCGGGGGCTGTGAAGTGTGACCTCCCGGGCTCCCATTGTGTTTCCTCCACTTACTGGTCTTTGGCTTTGGTCAGGTCACCCAGCCTCTAGGTGATAAAAGAGGGGTAACAGTAGTAGGTCTTACCCATGAGGGTGTCTCCAGGATCGAATGAGATCGTTCCAGTGCAGCTCTAGGCAGAGCACCGGGCCTAAGCTACGTGATGGTGAGCTTCAGCCCTGCCACGGCTGTTGTCCCGGAGGTGGAGGTGGTGGTGGGTCATTATCCCGCCTTCCAGCTACCTCTCCTGCCCCCAAACATGGAGTCCGCTCTCAAAGTCACCCGAGTACTGCAGACACACTTCAAAAGTCACCAAGGGCTCTGTTGGCTTAGAGAATCCAATTCCATGTTAAATACTACGTCCCAGGAAAACTAGCACCGTAAAGGTAGCTTTTCCCAGCTGAATTTTGGCCTGATTGTGAAGACTATGCTTGTCTCCTTACACACCCTTTCCCCTCTTAATCTTAGCCAGAAGCCTTAAGGTTTTAGTTACATTCTTCCTTTCGAAATATGTTGGGGACTATTTATTCTTCATTGGCTAACAACCTTTATCAAATTTATGCTAACTAGAGTATTTACCACAGTCTGCTCTTGAAGATAGGATAGAAATTCCTGGGCTGTACAGTGCATGCCTTTGGAAAGTCTTTGAGGAAGCAAACCCCTGTGTTTCATGTTGTGCAGCCTGCCTGTACTGCAGCTGAGGTTCTTGCCTAGGGGTGGATGGATGATTCTGCCTTTATGTCCTTTGCTTGACTTCTCTCACATAAGCAAAGAAGAGGCAGCAAGTAACCACGCGCTCCAATGGGCTCTGTGTCTAACTGTGGAGGAGACTCCGTCTGACTCAGGAAATGCCCTCAGTGCAGCACACAAATGTTGCTATTTTTAAAGACTGGAAGACAGTACTTCTATTTGAAAATAGAAGTACTGATCCCATTACCTTATCTGTGTCTAATGAAATCCCTGACTTTAAATGTCAACAGGAGTCAAATTTGTTTCATAAAACAAATCATCAGCATGGACAATCCTTTATTCAGTATCACACTTTCCTGTCACTTTTCACACGTTCTGCACATCTCCACTGCGGCAGCCAGACATTGCTTATTCATGCTGAAGTCAGTAAGTTTTCATGCTCTGACCCCCATGGTCTATTAGCATATATTAGCATCTATCAGCATACCTACTGCTGGAGCTAACAGCTCAGCCAGACGCAGCCAGCCTCTGCTGTCTTCCACGCTGCCTATTCCTAATGTTGTCCCATGAAACTTCTCACCCAAGAATATTCAGAGAAAAAAAAAAAAGTAGGCTGTGAGACTGTATTTGCAGAATAGTCCCTACTTTGTAGGTAAGTGTGCATGAATGTGTATGTGCAGAGGGTGGCATTAGAAGGACACACGCTGCGGTGGTGACGTCATTCATCTCAGGTGGCAGCGGATTCAGGTCCTTTCAATTGTCTGCAGGTGTTTCTGTACCTTCCAGATTTTTTTAAATACTTTTTTTCCTTAAAATTATCAAAAAAGTGTAATCTTTATATTTTAGAAGCTAACTGTTACTTAATTTAGGACTTGGTGACTGGAACATTGATAAAACTGACGTGCTTTAAAATGAATCCACGTGCGAGTGCGTTAGATTCAGCGGGCCTCGCGTCCTGAGCTGTCCTCCGCTGAGGCAGTGAACACTCACCCATGATCCCAGGGGCACTTACGGGGACACAAGTCGATTCGGTGGCAGCTCTCCATTCAGCATGTACCAAGCTTCCCGAGTGTCATGCCCTTCCACTTTGCCCTCTTCTCTGGTCACTTGGTTTCATTTCCTTTGTCAGGAACAGTCTCTGGGAGACTTGCGAAAAGCCCATGATCCCTTTGATCTGATATGTGAAGTGTGTGTAATTCGACACACAAGTTTTGACCTAGCATATCTGTAAACAGTTCTTTATTCCAAGATGGCTTTCTGCATTTTTATGGTCTTCTATGTCTGAAATATAGTAGCTACTCACCTGGGACCCACTCGAACAGCATGAGGAATTGTTAGGACTCATTTGAGACCCCAAACTACCTCAGTATCTTAAAAGTAATTGTACACCTTACCAAACAGCACTCGAGCACTTTTGAACGTTTAGGAGCATATTCACATGTGTTACTTCGTATTTACTTCCAAACTAGAACGGGGATT
This sequence comes from Anoura caudifer, assembly GCA_004027475.1. Taxonomy (NCBI): domain Eukaryota; kingdom Metazoa; phylum Chordata; class Mammalia; order Chiroptera; family Phyllostomidae; genus Anoura; species Anoura caudifer. The sequence continues at coordinate 248,611 of PVKU01000413.1, forward strand.
TGGATTATTCCACGTTACAGTGAGAAATTGCTCAAAGCCACAGCGAATTTATGGCAGAGCCAGGACTAGAAATGAAACCTTCTGTTCCATGGCTTTGATGAGTTGGCTTCTCCGCTCTGTGGGTGTCCCCGACCTTATCACTGAGCACTATCGGAGCATCTGCTCTCCAGGACAGTGCTAGGACACGAGTGGGCTCAGACCCTCCTTTTCTTTTTCTTCCTTTTGATTGTTCAGTTACAGTTGTCCCCATTTCCTCCCATTACTCTCCCCTGCCCCACCCACCCCCACCTCCCACGTTTAATCCGCCCCCCCACCTTGTCTTTGTCCATGGGTCCTTTATACATGTTCCTTGACGACCCCTCCCCTTCCTTCTCCCATTATCCCCCTCACCCCTCCCCTCTGGTTACTGTCAGTTTGTTCTTTATTTCCATGTCCCTGGTTCTAGTTTGCTCTCTTGTTTGTTTTGTTGATTAGGTTCCATTTATAGGTGGGTTCTTTTTATTAGTGTATTGGTGGTGACTAAGTCCCAGTTTATTTCATCCAAGTTAGAAGCTGCCTTGATGGTGTTAGATGACTAACTCCTTTCTCTCACTCATACGCATTCACATGTAAGGGGATGACATCACCTGACCTTATTCCCAAAGGCTTCCTGTACAAATAGATGTTAATACTTGTTTAGTTGAATTATTTTCCTCACTTAACAACGTTCCTAAAACGTTGTGTTAACATAACTCTCGCCAATCTCAAAGGTAATGGGAAAAATTAACCAGATTTGAGCTTAATGAACAAGCATTAAGAAAATACCATAATTAATGAACATTAAAAGTAGGGATTGATTTGCTCTGACCCATGTAGCTCGGTTGGTTGGGTGTTGATCATTCTATTAAGATAAAGGCCACCAGTTTGATTCCCCATCAGGTCACATGCCCGGTTGGGGGTTCTGTCCCAGTTGGGCAGCCTATGAGAGGCAACCAACTGATGTTCCTCTCCCACATCCATGCTTCTTTCCCTCTCTTTCTCCCTCCCTTCCCCTCACTCTAAAAAGTAAATAAATAAATAAAATCTTTTTTTTAAAGAAATAGGACTTGCATTTTAATCTCACCTTGGGCAGTTCACTTACACTCACTGAGCCTCAGTCTCCTCAGCAAAATGAAGAGGTCAAGTTTTATTTCTAAAACCTCTTTTGGCCCCCAAATTTTGTGGTCTGTGTTTGTTTGTTTGTTTGTTTGTTTCACTTTACAGATTACTCCATAAATATTTAAGTTTCTACTGTGCACCTGAGGCTCGTTATACAGTTTTAAGTATATGCTGTTATATAACAATGACTGCTATATCATGCTGAGAAAACTGCCATAATAATCTAAGAATATTTCTTCTTGCCACTGCTAATGAGTTTGAATGACCAGCTCTCAATAAGTTTTTTGCATTTGCCATTGCATTAATAAATTATATTAACCATTTAGGGGAAGAAGATGGCAGAGTGTCTGTTATATTTAAAATACAGAAATGGTTCTTTTGTTCCCCATAGTTTTTTACTTTTTATTCAGTTTGGTGGCTGTGATTACCATTGTAATAATTTAATTTACTCTTCTGAGAACAGAAAATAGATTGTGGTCTAACATTAAAAGAATCCACCATTTCTCTTTGGTTCGCATCTGTAGAGGCACGAACAGGGAAGCTCTTAGGTACTGTAAATTCTCCGTGTTGTAAAAGGAGAACCTAATCTATACCCGTGGCTTTTGTTTGGCAGAAGTCCAACTCATAATAAAAGTAATTTGCAGATAGCAAGTGCAAGAGATTGTAATTAAAACAGTGCTAGGTTTTCAGTTTTGGTTTTATTTTAATGAGTCAATAAAATGGAATTGTGGATGATAGCTAATTTCGTTCTGAAGATAATAAGTTTTTGCCAATTTCTTACTGGAGAAATTCGCTCGCCTCTCCACCCCCACCCCGCCCCCACCAATATTTCCAATGCTACACACCAGGTTAAGGGTCTTAGGAAAGATCCAACCGCTGCTTCATCTGCATGGACTACAGCTAAGCTGTTTGTGTTCTTTCTCTCAAGTTAGTAGGCGTAATAAAGATATGTTTTGACTTTATTATTTATTTGTAAGCAATGAATGGTTTTTTAAAGACAATGTGAATTTAAACATTTTTAAATCATGTCTTACCCCACATGAGACATTTGTTTTCACATCACAACATTGTGAAACACTGTATTCCGAAGCTTGTAAATACCTGTACACTTTATATCATGAAATGAGTCGCTCTAGCAGCAGCAGCAGCAGCAATGGCAGCTAACACTTGCGGAACATTTATTATTTGCCAGGCACAACTCTACTGACATCTGTGTTGAATTTTTCCAACAGCCCCGTCAGGCAGGATGTAACATTTTTCTAATTTCATAGGTGGGATAAATTAAGTAACTTGCCATAAGTCACATAGCTCGTAAGTTGCAGGTACAGACTGGAATCCCAGGCAGTCAGTCGTCAGTCCGCCTGTAGGCCCTTGTCATCGCTCACTGAGGGACGTGTATCCTGGTCACCTCCGTGGGAATAAACAGGCCGCAGGGCATTGTCTTCAGGGCTGCGTGGAATTCCATTTTACGGGTGTGACAATTGATATAACCGGTTTCCTGTTATTGGGCGCTTAGTTTGTTTCCAATGGTTCTGTGACAAAGCATTGCTATGATAAACATACCGCTCTGTGTGTATCGTTGCACATCTGTCTTGTTCTTTCCTTAGAATAAACTCCTATAAGTAAAATTCTTAGGTCAGATTTTTTTTTTGTTTTGAGACTTTTATACAAATTTCTAAGTTGGTTTCCAGGAAGATTTTTTTGAACGCTTCCATCAGAATGTAAATTTCCCTGTGTCACCAATAATGAATTTTTTTCTAAGTCTTTCTCTCTGTGACCCTGGGAGAATTACATTTATTGTTTATAAGGTTAAACTTTTTTTCCAAATAGTTCTTAGATACTTATATTCATAGATGGGAGAACTTCATTAGTGAATGGTCTGTGATTCTTTTGTTTTGAAGGGTGTATCCATTTTTTGTTAAGGGTACACTATAAATATATATTAAGGACCTTAAGTTCTTATCATGTATGATGCAAATATTGTCTCCCAGAAAACTTACATACAGGTATGTTATTTTTATACGTGAAAGTCCCAAAGAAGAACCTTTAATGAAAAGAAGCTCAGAAAATATATAGCCTATCCTTAGTAAATGCAACTGAAAATGTCTTTTGGTCAATAATAAATGAAGCAAAATTAAGAGCTTGCAACTTGGGAAGTCAGTGTTAATAAGGGTAATTGTTTAAAGTAGTATTGGGCAGCTCTTGGGTTCACCTCAATAAATGCATTATTTTTGTATGAACTCTGGATCACTTTTGCTTTTTATCTGTAAAGTATCTTTACTAAGCTATTTTTTCTCTATAGATTTTGTAGAAAAGCAAATTCTCAGCTTGTTTTCAGAGATTTGACCTACAGTACACTACGTCTCAAAGGATGGATTTTTGAAACAGGTTGCAATCATGGGTGATGAAGCTGCCAAAGGAGAGGAGGTTTAGCAACACAGTCTTGATACTTTTCATCGATTGTCCAAGAGAATACAGAATCGCTAGAAACCAATGTTTTAAATTTCCTTCCAAATATAAAGACACTTCATTTAAATTGTATTATGAGTCTAATGCTTCAAAACCATCTAGGACTTCGTGTGATTTTAAATACTTAGGTTAAAAAGAAATTTATTGTAAGAAAATTAATTTCAGTAGAGACAAAGGCCCTTTTTTCCCTTTCTTTTTTGGCTTGGGCGAGGAAGATGAGAAATGCTATTTTGGGGACAAGATTCCCAACAGAAGGGAATCCTTTGGCAGTTTTGGCAGAAAACCAGCCTCCAGAGGAAAAGGACTTCAGCTTGTTTTAAAGTAGGGAGTGGTGATGAGCGGAAAGGGTGTCCCTGAGACTAGGGCGGGTCAGCACCAGCCTGGGTGGGTGGAAACGCTGCTTTGCAGAAACTCCATAGAGCTGATTCATTAGAAATTGATGTGTTTCGTTTGGAGGTTCTCTCCTTCCCCAGTTCTCTAGGGAGGATCAGTTACAGCTCCAAGGAAGTGATTGTATTTTACTCAGGGCCATTGTTCCCTTTAGCCTTCATTACAATAAAACTGATAGTAGTGGTAGTAATAAATAAAATATAAATTCTAAAAACCCTTTAACCTTTATTTTCCAGAAAACAAGTCACATAAGCATCTACAAAGTGAATAGTGATTAATTTGAGGGATGGTACCATCTTTAGTTTTAAAATGTTTTGGAATTCTTTTGTGGTGCTGTACATATAGAAAGTCATTTTTGCTCTTTATATTTCTGAGGTGAGTGTGGATATGTATGTATATGCATGCTCATATATTTAGCCTACATTTTCAAACCAATGTTTTCAGTGGGGGGAATTGCGGTTTGTTTGAATAAATATGCTTGGAAAGACGGATGACAAGCTAGCCTTCTCATCCACGGGTAATTACATTTGCAATTATGGTCAGCATGCTGATTTGTTATGGTTGGATATGACATTCATGAAGGTTTAGTAAGGCGGTTAGAAAACTCAACTATTTGACTCAGGCATTTCGGTATCCATTTCTCTTTGATTCCCAGTTCCTGGCAGTGGAAAAGGTGGGGGGAAGAGTGGTAGAGATCCCCATACACATTCCTCTAGAGACAGAGAATAGAACTGCTCCAAAGCAAAGTTTCTGTTCTTGCTCATTCAATCAACAAACCTTAACTGAGTACCTACTATGCCAGACACAGATTTGTTTTCTGTGTCATTCCTTTACCCAAATCCACTCCTTGAGAAAGGCTTCCTTCCCCCTCCCTTCCCACAGCAGGCACACAGGGCCTTCATGCTGTTGAAAAGGTTTGGATCCTTCCTGCATAGAAACTCAAGCCCTGTATCTCCTTCCTTGAATGCACTGCTAGGGTGGAGTTTGAGTTTTAAAAAACTTTTTTTTTTTTCCTTAAAATAAACCCTAAGATAGAAACATATTTTAGAGAAAAAAGAAGAGATTATCTCATGAGTGTTTTCTCATGTTACTGCATACTTATGAACATTTTAATGACTGGGCATTATTCCATTGTGTGCCTCAATTTCTGAACATTCACCCAGATCATGGCTCACAATTTAGATTTGTTTCCTTAAGTCATTGTTTGTGAACACTTGTAAGACCCTTTTGACAAATTGCCAGACGACTTTCAGAGAGTATGGAGCATCTTACAGTCTCATTTCAGGTCTCTTTACTGTTCATATCATAGTACCCTCACCTTCATTGGACACTAAAAACTTTAAATCATCACTGTTTTTCTTTTTTAATTTTCATTTTTCCTATTACTAGTGACATTGGACATTTTTTACATGCTTATTAGACAGTTTTTGTTCCTTTTTGCTGAGTTGTCTATATATGTCCTTTGCTTATATTTCTGTTGGAGTTTGTACTTTTCTTATTCACTTGTGTAAACTTTTTTCTTATTAAGGATATTAACATTTTGTCTTTAATATTTACTGATCCCATTCAGGCAAAAATCCCTCCAGTTATATCATGTGCCGTCATATTATCACTTAGACCAGATAACTTGTTTTATTCATTGAGATCAGCTTTATATCACTTTATGTGGGAGGTGGTTTTCAATGTTTAGTAATTAAATACATACTTTAGAGCAGAGTAAAGAAAGTATCTATTCTAGAAACCTAAAAAAGGGAGAATGTGTAAGAGTTAAGTTGCCAGGGACCTTGGTCCTACCAACGCTTCTGCACCAGCAGACTCATTTGTATTCCTGCTGTAGTGGATCTGTGGCTACTCTTGTGCACTTTATACAAAACCAAGAGATCTGTGCCCAGACTAAGCCCTTGAGAGAGGCAGTGACCTGTTTTGGAATTTATTAGATTCCAGAAAAAATTCTAGCCATCCCTCATTCCCATACCTCAGTTTCCCACACCTGCGGTGGTCCTGAACAGCAGCCCTTACACGTTCCCCTTTTCCTTTCAGACAATTCGTCCTCACTCCAGGAAGATGAAGAGGTAGACATGGAGGCCATCAGCTGGCGGGCCAGCAGTCCAGTCATGAACGGACACCCTGCCACCCTAGTGACCTCTGCTCGTTTCCCCAGCTGGGTCACTTTTGATGACAATGAAGTGAGCTGCCCTTTGCCACCCATCACCTCTCCTCTGAAGTTGAACACGCCACCTATTGCGTCTGTGATCCCGGATGTACCTGATAATGCAACTGGCTCATTTAAGAAGCGGGAACGTCCCAAGAGCACTTTGATGACCTTCTCCAAGGTTCAGAAGCTGGATGTTTCCTCCTTAAACCATCCTCCTTCCATAGTGGAGGCTCCACCTTGGAGGGCAACCAATCCTTTCCTGAATGAGACTCTCCAGGATGTACAGCCCTCGCCTATCAACCCTTTCAGTGCTTTCTTTGAGGAGCAGGAGAGGCGCTCCCAAAACAATTCCACTTCTAGTACCACCGGCAAAAGCCAGAGAGATTCCCTCATTGTCATCTACCAGGATGCCATCAGCTTTGATGACTCAAGCAAACACCAGTCACACTCCGATGCTGTTGAAAAACTCAAACAACTCAAAATCGATGACCCTGATCATTTACGCAATGCGACACTGCCTGATGATGACCCAGTAGCCTGGCTTGAACCAGAGGACTACCCTCCTGGTTTAGCGCTCTCCCAGCCCAGGGATGGGTGGCCAATGATGCTAAGGATCCCCGAGAAGAAGAACATCATGTCCTCCAGGCACTGGGGACCCATCTACATCAAGCTGACAGATGGTGGTTACCTGCAGCTGTATTATGAGCAGGGCCTAGAGAAGCCATTCCGTGAGTTCAAGCTGGAGAGCTGCCATGAGATTTCAGAACCTCGGCTCCAGAACTACGATGAGAATGGCAGGATCCACAGCTTGCACATAGACCGCGTCACCTACAAGGAGAAGAAGAAATACCAGCCTAAACCTGCCGTTGCGCACACAGCGGAGAGGGAACAAGTGATTAAGCTGGGCACCACTAATTACGACGACTTCCTGAGCTTCATCCGTGCCATTCAGGACTGTCTCATGGATCTGCCCGTGCTGTCAATGGACTTGAGCACAGTTGGCTTGAACTACCTTGAAGAGGAGATTACCGTGGATGTCAGAGATGAATTCTCTGGCCTTGTGAGCAAAGGAGACAGCCAGATTCTCCAGCACCATGTCTTGACACGGATCCACATTCTGAGTTTTCTCTCTGGGCTTGCAGAGTGTCGCTTGGGCCTCAATGACATCCTCGTCAAAGGGAACGAAATAGTTTCCCGGCAAGACATCATGCCGACCACCACCACCAAGTGGATCAAACTCCACAAGTGCCATTTTCATGGGTGTGTGGATGAGGACGTATTCAACAACTCGAGGGTTGTTCTGTTCAACCCTTTGGATGCGTGCCGCTTCGAGCTAATGCGGTTCAGGACGGTGTTTGCTGAGAAGACCTTGCCTTTCACGCTCAGGACGGCCGCCAGCATCAACGGGGCCGAGGTGGAGGTGCAGAGCTGGCTGAGGATGTCCGCCGGCTTCTCCTCGAACTGTGACCCTCTCACTCAGGTTCCCTGCGAGAATGTGATGGTTCGCTACCCTGTGCCCAGCGAGTGGGTGAAAAACTTCCGCAGGGAAAGTGTCCTGGGGGAGAAGTCTTTGAAAGCCAAAGTGAACCGGGGGGCCAGTTTTGGCTCAGCTAGTGCATCTGGCTCTGAGCCTGTCATGAGAGTAACTCTGGGAACTGCCAAGTATGAACACGCCTTCAACTCCATCGTGTGGAGGATAAACCGACTGCCTGACAAAAACTCTGGTAGGTAGAGGTTTCTGGTCCATGGAAATCACCGCGTGGTTGCCAACGAGCAGGGTCCAAGTGCTGAGTTCCGATGTGTGATGGGAGTGGTGATGGAGTGGGTGTGGGACAAGAAAGGCAGAAATATCTGAGCAAAGTAAATAACAAACACAGATGGCCCAGTTTACTCCATCTTTTCACCTCCTTAATGATCACACATCTTCCATAAAGCTATGCATTATTCTCAGCTGAGCTGCTTGCTAAGCAGCTTTCCAGGGCAGCTTACGAATTTAGATTCCTTTCTGACTCATTCAAATACTACCTGTGGTGCTGGAAGCTATCCATTTCTAGATCCTAGAAGGCTTCTGGATTCTGAAGAGATATTTTTCTAACTATGCCCTGGTGTAGGTAAAAAGGCCAGGTCATTATGGCTAATCGTATGTACACTTACAGGTGAGGAGTATATTTACAATTCCAGCCACCCTGTGAAAGGCCTGTCAGTCATAACATCTCAAGCTCAGAGTAGGGATTTGGGGATAGGGAAGAGGAGAAATGGCCTCTGATCAGACTGAAGATCCAGCCTGGATAAGCAGGTACAAAAAGGTGAAATTCAGACAAAAAGGAAAGGAAGGAATGTTTGATTTAAACAAAGAAACAAAGCCTACCGCCCGAGCTGGCCTGCTCACAGCTACGGGGCGTGGTTTGCGTTTGTGTGAGCCCAGAAGGCGATGGCTTTCCTCGTGGTTCCAGAGAGGTTTTAGTGAAACAGCAAAACTAGGGAGCCACCAGACCAGCTCTAGCAGCCTTGTTTATTAGAGTACGACCGGTGACCCCAGCAGCAGGCAGCCCACGGGCCTGTGCTCTTTTAAACCACTTCTCTCCTTGTTTATAATAAACTTTGCTCCTCTGTCAACAGAAGTGAATATCCTAGCCAAGCAGAAAGAATACGGTTTGGGAAAACTCTTGACTGGAATGTCTTTCTCTTGTGCGGATATTCTTTCCATTCTCACCATTCAGTGCTAACAGTGTGTTTGAAGTCTTCATTTCCTGTCCTGCGTGGAGCGGCTGTGTTATCATACCCTGCACATAATCTGATGGGATGGCCAGGCGCTCCAGGCTGCAGACACACACCAGGGCACCCTGTGTCAGACACTGGGCGTAACAGTGCAAACTGAAGAGACAATCGGACCTCTGTGTCTGGGGCTGGATTTGTCACCCTCTACTTCTAAACCGACAGGATTTTTAAAACAAAGTCTTTCTCTCTGTGCTTGCGAATTCATTTCCCCTGAAAGATCCCTGTATTCTCCTGTGATTTCTACCTCAGCCACAGGGCCCATCTGAAATGATGGAGGAAAGGAGAAACTGAATTCTTTGGCACAGAGGCCTTGGGACAAGACCAAAGTAACAGGGAGACAATTACTGTTTAACCTGCTGGACACTTGACATGGGAAAAACAAGCCTTCAGGTTTATGTTTATTGGAGTTTTTAGCTCTTAAGTGTACTAGGAATGGATTTGGATAACTTGAATTTGGAACTGTTGGGTTTTTCAAGGTGAAAAACAAGGCTTACGCAGACCTCTTCATTTTGCATATGAGAAAATTAAGGGCCAGGAGGTGACATGACTTATCTGAAGTTACAAAGCGACATCCAGGGATCTTTTTGCACTACCGCAGCGGCCTTGTAGTAGATGCCACCAAATAGACAGAAACTTGACATAATTTCCACTGTGGGAACAGAGATTTGCAGTTTTCCCAATGGGTACACACACACACCTCATTTGTTTCCAACTTCTTCCTCTCAAATGTTTAAAAGTATCACTGGAGGGAGTTTTGGTTAGAAGCAGCAAAGGCTGACTGGCTACTAAAGGGAAGAAAAGTTGTAGGAAGGGTATGGGTAGCTCAGGGAATTGAAGGAAGGATAGTTCTTGATAGAAGGAATTATGGGTGTCTCCTCAGGTTGTAGCCATCGGAACAAATCACAAGCCACTTTCTGTCCTTGTGCCATTTGGCTCAAGAGTCAAGGAGGACAGTGCATTTATACTTTCACTGAGATGACATAACAGTGCTGGGGAAGATTATTTCCCAAAAGCAGGGTGGGGTAGGGAGATTGTTATCAGAAGAAAGAGGAATGAATGCAGGACAGGGGAAAACTAGGTCTTCAGCAAACACCTCCCTAATGCTTCCCAGCGGGGTAGCGTTCAGTGGGCTCAAGGCCAAGTAAATGCAGCTTACATATTACATATGTATTTCCAGATGACTGAGACCTTATTTGTGAAAGATTTTTGAAATACAGGAAAGCATAAAGATACTTGGGACTGTTTCTCACTTAAATTTCCTGCCCTACCCCCACCCCAATTACTGCTTTTGCTGTCATGGTTATATAAGATTTAGAAATGAAACCTCCCAAAAGGGCTACTTATGGCCAATGGTACATTTCTGTATCAGTTTATGAAATTGATAGTACCCTTTTCTGGAAACTTGAGCTGTATAGGATCAGAATTCCAGGGAGACTACAGGCTCTTACCATTGCTGCACCCACTGTGTCCAGCCCCAGGCCTCCCCATACGGTGCTGAGAAACCAGAGAATTGATGACGATCTATTAGTAGTTGTCCCCTGCCCCCCTCCCCCCTTTTTGGAGCTCTTCCATCTTGGTCTTCAGACAGCCTTGGGAAGGTGTCTTTCATAGATTATTTTTCATAATCCTCACACCTCCATCGACTGAAGGAGGCCTGAATCTCTGCACGTCTCTTCCCACCCGCGGTGGCCCCGCATCCCCAACCCCCGGAAGGCGGAGCAGTCAGAGCACAGGCAGCAAGCCCGGTCCAGCAGGTCAGCAGCCCCGGCTCTGCCGGCACCCCACGCCTGCAGCCACAGCAAGCGTGTCCCAGCCCCAGCCATTGAGAGTAACAAACTGCCTTTGGATTCCAACACGGCTCCGCCAGCAGGGCGCCACCCCGCCCTGTGCAGCCCCCACCTCTCTGCACGCTCCCAGCCCGCCCCCTGCCCCCAGTCCTGGAAGGTGTCAGAACAAAGCACCAGTCCTCCTGCTTTCCCAGATGCTCTGCCAGGAAACAGAACATTCTGTCCTGCAGAGGTGGCGTTCTTTCCTGGAATTCCAGTTCTTATTAGACCAGGTGAAGAGAAAACAATCCCAGTATGGTACCCTCCTTTTATGGGAAATCGAAATCTGAATTTTAATGTTAAATTTCCTCAAATTCATCAAGGGATATGACATAACGCATGCGCTCATTAGCTCATTACCATAAATTAAACTATACTAGCTTTCAAAATTGCACTTCCTATTTGTGCACCAGCCCTACACATCCATTAGTTGATGCTGGGAATCAAGAAAGAATGTTACTTTCACAGAGTCTGCTGTGAGTACCCTTTGGTGGGGTGATAGAAGAGGGTCAGGTTTTTTTTTAAAGTTTGTTTGTTTTTGAGACAGGGAAGGGAAGGAGAAAGTGATGGAGAGAAACATCAATGTGTGGTTACCTTATGCGCCCCCTACTGGAGACCTGGCCCACAACCTAGGCATGTGCCCTGACTGGGACTCGAACCCATAATCCTTTGGTTCTCAGGCCAGCACTCAATCCACGGAACCACACCAGCCAGGGCAGAAGAGGGTCAGTTTTGTGGAAAATAATGATTTATCAATATTCCAAATGTGTGTAAAAGGTCATTAGATAAAACTGTTCTTCAAGTTGCTATTTAATTAAATTAAGAAACTCCTCTATATGCTATATAGTGATTTAAATATACAGCAGTACATTGAGAGGAGTTCAGGACATAATTTGCAGTCAGTCAGATTTGAGTTTTATTCCCAGTACTACAATTTAATGGCTCTGTGACCTCAGGCAGTTACTTAAACCTCTCAGAAAAATTTCATTTTCCTCACCTATAAAATTGGGTTATTAATACCTAACTCATTAAGAATGAAATTAGATAATGCTCTTAAGTGTTTAGCACAATCTCTGGCCTGTAATAAATGCTTAATATATGATAGCTATATATTTACATCTATGGTACACAATTTTTTTTAATTGAATGGATTCATTTTTAAATATTACAGTTTTGACCATTATATGTATCTTAAATTCCTTTCCTAAAACCAGTCTAAACTTTTCTATTAGTTACCTAAAGTTTTACTCTTCAGAAGTAACGGCTGAAATAGCTGACATTTGCGAAACAGAGCAAAACAAGTACTTCACTCTGTAATGTTTTCCTTGGAGAGAGGGTGTGTATGGCCTCACTCTCTGAGATTAAAAAAGTCCTGCCCAGACCAATAAAGGAAATTGGAATTGTTTATTTGGGAAAACTCAGATAACTAAGGGCTGTTTCAGTTACGTAATGAAATCAAAGCCATGTACCGTTGTTTATCCACAGTGAGTTGCTGTGTGGCGGTCCTTACAGCTGAGCTCCCTGCAGACTGTGTCACCCTCCCAACCTGGTCTTGAGGTTTGGGAACCAAGAGGTTACAACTCAGACAAAGCGGTTAAAATAACATGGAGTCAGACTGCTGGGTTCAGTTCTTAGCTCTGCCACTTGCTAGTAGAATGCAATGTTATGACCTGCAGGGATTTGTTACGAAGAGAATCCGCGGAAAACATTTAGCGCAGAACCCAGCCCAGAGTGCTCAACAAATGCATCCTACTACATCTGATGAATGACGATGACGAAAGAGCTTCAGGAGTGACAGTCACAGGAATAAGCTCGAAGCCTTTCCCCTCAAACATCTAGCGGTAATTCTCAAATGAAAATCAAACCTGCCGCATGCCAGTCAAGTGCAGTAGAACGAACTGCAGATTTATACAGTTAAAGCACAGGAAAGTACTGCACCTGACATTGTCCAGCCCACCCACTCCTAACCTCCCCCAACTCTCCCACTTTACAGCGGAGGAGCCGAGGCCTGGAGAGAGTACGGAGCTTGGGTGCGGGACCTCTGCCACTCTGCAGGAGAGCTGGAAGGCAAACGCAGGGATCCCGACTTAGCCTGTGTGCTCTCCAGTGTGCACTGTGCTTCCCTGTAAGGGCTTCATCATTGACACGTGCCATTCACCCCGCAAAACATGCCAAAAACTTTTTTTTTTTAATATGAAATGCTATGAAGAAAATTCACTTATCTTTCAAAGGTCAGTCGCTGATGTTTTATTAGGTGTTAAAGGCTGATCCCTTTTATTCCTTCCTGCAAGTCTACAGCCCCCATCTCTTAGTATTTGGGCCGTGTTCACATATCACTCCAGCCTGAGCAGGCAGAATGGCCTCTGGTTCCCAAGCCACGGTTCTATTGCTAGGAGACCAGGCTGCTGTAATTAATTACATAGTGTTGTGTCAAAGGGTCTGGGGCACATGCAGCGAGATTTCTGCAGAGCCAGCTCCTCTGCTCGGCGCGGACCCTCTGAAAGACTTCCAGGCCTCCTTTGTTTCTGGGCTGGCTCTTCTTCCACTTCTTCCCGAAGAACCTGATCTCTACATTCTTTGTCTTTGTTTCGTAGCTTCTGGTCACCCACACTGTTTCTTCTGCCACCTTGAACTTGGCTCTGACCAGGAAGTGCCTTCCAGATTTGCCAATCACGTGAATGTTGAGTTCAGCATGCCCACAACCTCTGCCTCCAAAGCTGCTGTCAGATCCATCTCTGTGGAAGACAAGACGGACGTCAGGAAGTGGGTCAATTACTCCGCGCACTACAGCTACAAGGTAGTCCGGGGAGGCATCTGGCTAACGTCCCTAAGTCCATTTGTTCCCCCCTGTAGTCACCCTCATCTCCTTCCTTTTCGTAGTGCCTGCCCTGGGTGAAAAGTGTCCCCATACCACCTTGGAGGCAGCTCGCCACAGTACATAGCCGTGGATGAGTCTGCTCTGATTTAAATGGATAATCTCTCTAGTGGGCAAGAGAAAGGTTGGGAAAAAATAAAGACGCTGATGGGAGAGGAGAATACAATGTCTTTCGGTCATCATAAACAGCAATGTACAGAAGAGGAATGGGGTAAAGGGATTATTACTCGTTCATAAGATGATTCGCGTTGCAGAGGAGTGATTTGGAAGTTGAGGGCACTGTCAGGGAAGTGCTAACCCAAGGCTTGGATTTCACTACAGGAGTTGAGGAAGTGGGTCTGAGTAAAGTTAGGACGCATACGACCTGGTCACTGGGCTGTAACGGAACAAATTCCCAAAAGCCGAAACAGCTTCTAGAATAGTAACAGGATACAGGATCAGGGCTGTGGAGGGAGGGGACCAAGTTAGACTCTTCTGACACGAATAACGATTTTGTCGTGAGGAGTGAGAGAGTCAATGAGAGGACATCAATGATGGAAAATGGAAAGTTATTGAAGAAGGATTTTACAAAGTGGTTTAATAATTGTCTATTCATAATAATATCCTTAGGTTTATATGGTGATTTATTACTTTTTTAATAGCTTCCCTGGCTGTGTTATCTACCAAAAAGAACAAATGCTCCATCTTGTGGCCAAAAAGAAAACACCCCAGCACCTTCCTCAGATTTGACCCTAATCCAGCTATTTCAGCCTCTTCTTTTTTCTTTTGAAAGATTTTACTTATTTATTTTTGGGGAAATGGAGGGAGAAAGAAAAGGAGAGAAACATCAGTGCCTCTAATGCGCCCCCAGCTGGGGACCTGGCCCGCAACCCAGGCGTGTGCCTTGACCTGGAATCAACCAGAGACCCTTTAATTTGCAGGCCGGTGCTCAATCCTCTGAGCCACACCAGCCAGGGCTATTTCAGCCTTTTTCATCTCATGGCACACATAAGTACTAAAATTCTGTGGCACACCAAAAAATACAGTATACTTTTTGCTGATCTGATTCCAAAAATACGTATAATTTTGATTCGTTCACACTGGACAGCGATTGATGTGTGGGCTGTTACCATCTTTTTATTTGACAATCTAAGGGAAAAGAGGTCAGTGCCCCTGACTAAATAGTCACATAGTGCATGTTTTAAAAATTCTCACCCCAGCACACTGGTTGAAAATCGCTGCTCTAGTCAACTGTTCTGTCTTGAATTTTTCCTCTCATCATAAATATCCCAATTGGTGTTGAGGGGAGCAGCTTCACTTATGACTGTCCCTAGCCTTGAAGGTTCCCTTGCCTGACTTATAAAAGGCTTCAGTTGAGGTGTGTCACTTTCAAGGCAAGATTAATTTCTAATTCCTTAATAACTGCAGCTACAGTATTTTGCAGATGATATGAATAGAACTGTAATCACTGCAATACTTAGCTTGGAAACTTTTTAAAGAGATAAAGTAATGGGAAGTGTAAACGGCCAATTGCAAAGGCATCACTCATTTATAGCCCTGTGTGGTTGCCTGCTGTGTGCCTACATCATCGGGATACAGTGGTGAAAAGGGGCAGCCCCTGTCCTATGGAGCCTGTGGGAGGTACAGCGGAGCTGGGCAAGTGTATTGCAATGCAAGGTACAGTGGGAGTATGCACAGGGGAGCACCTCACTCTGCCTAAATAGTCAAGAAGAGCTTCACGGAAGAGATGACCTTTGAGTGAGGGTGGAAGGCAAAGAACAGGAATTTTCCAGACGGACTGGGAGGGAGAGGGAACTCCAGACCAAGCAAAGAGTGTGTACAAAAAGAGAATTGTGATACAGGGTCAGTAGCTCCAGTGTGGCTGAAACCCAATACATCACAAAATTACAGGGAAATCTCAAAGAACCTAAACTTAGTGAGGTATTCTCTCTTGGTGTGTTTATCTCTTGGGATATTTTTCTCCTCTTTCTGATATTTTTCTCCACCTTCTATTCTTGGCAGGTGGAGATGGAGCAAAAAAAGAGTTTGAAGCCGGACTTTGAAGGAGAGGAAATGGAAAATCCCAAGGAGTGTGGGGTCCAGTGATGAAGCCCTACCGAGGGGCCCTGACCCTAGAGTCACGATAGGATATCGTCCTGAGTAGCTGAAGTTCAAGTCAGTACCTACTATGACCACTCCACACTGGGAACAGTGTATTGGACCTCCCTGTTTGTAGTTGCCTGTATTGTAGCAGGAAACCCCAGAGGTGGTTGCTTTGGAGGCTCCGACGGTGCCCGCAGCGCCTGGTTCCCCTGACTCTTGGAGTTTACTAATCAGGCCTCCTCCTCTCTCTCACAGCACTTGGGTGTGGTTTGTTGAGACTGTGAGAGTCAGAAAAAGAACCTCCCGCATTGGTGTTGGCATGATCTCCTCCCGGTGTCCTTCTGTCACTTACGTGGGTTTCTGGAAAATGCAGTCTTGAGAAGTTAATTAAGAACCCATCTCTGTCACTCCCTCAGAGATGGTTCAGCAGAGGGACAAAGCAAATGTCCACTTTAGGTTTCCCAGTCCTTTCACAGGTGTCCCCAGTCTTTGAGTGTTAACACTATGCAATAGCAGTTTTTGCAGCGTTTCCCTCCTGGTTCCAGACTGTTGGACTGACACACTCTTTCCATCTCTCTAGGGTTTCGGTCACAGGGTTCACCACCCTGAGTCACAGTGGACAATGGGAAAAAGGGCACGATGAGATGCTTTTTTAATCTGTGATTGGTCCCACGTTCTGTAAAGGGAAAGCAAAACTGAACCTATGTCTCTTCATTCTGGGGAAAAGAGACATTAATTATAAGATTGTATTCAGTTGAGGAGAGACAACTTCAATCTCAGTGGATTCCCAAATCCACCCTGAAAAATATAGGCCATTTCTGATTCCTGAAACAAATGGAGACATAAATATATATATATATTACCTCAGGCATTTGGGAGCACTTTTTATATCTCATAGCCAATAGACAGTGCATGTCTCTATAACTCAGACTTTACAGGAAATGTATGCTGGAAAGATTGATTAAAAACTATTTCAAAATTAAGTTTGTATGAGCTTTTCCCAGAAATTCAGAGTTTGATAATCATAGTATTGTAATAGATCTAAAAAGCAGAAGATTCTGGTGTATAGATGGTGGGAAAGCCATATTTTTTTTCAGTGTTGGGAACATTAAATCCTGATTCTAAGAGTCTGGGACACTCAATTTTCTTTACTTTTATTCATTCCTGCTCACATTCTGTACCTCTGATTCTTATTTGTACGTTGGTATTTTCTTACCAGATAAGAAACTACATCAGCCACCCCAAAGGGGATACCTGCTCCATAACGTAAAGGCAGCTTCTACCTGCCTTTCGGTATCTCCATGCAGAAGAGAACAGGGGGACAGAGAGCACACTTACTGGATTTGTAGATGACCCAGAAATAGACATATATCCAGTCTGTTGACCAGCAGATTCAGGATTAATTTATTCAGTGAATGTTCATTGAATTCTAACTATGTACTGACACTAGGATATAGAAATCATTATAATTTATTTAAATACCTGAGCATATGACTGAAACTAAAAATATGAAATTGAATAGGCATTAATGAGAAACTACATTTTGCGTGTTCGTGAATGCAGCCCTCTGTGTACAGCGCAGTATACGTGGATGTGTGTGTTTGTTGATGGGAAGGGTATTGGAAAGTCCTCGTTTCGCAGCAGCGCATGTAGAAATGTTTTCTTTAGGAAATAATTCAGTTTTGAATCAGGAGTATATTGTGGCTACTCACAAAGCTATTTCATCCAACCTGTGTTAATAGAAGTGCAGGGAGCAGCAGTGGTAAGCCCACCTCTGGATGGAGCGTTGGGTTCAACTGTGGGTACCATACTTTAAGAGAGACTTTAATAAATTGATTGTGTCCAGAGGCAGGTGGCCAGAGTTGTGAAGGGTCAGATTATATAAGAAACAGGGGAATAGATCCCCTGAAGAACAGAAGGTGTAGCAGGAAAGGGAGCACAGAAAAGGAGGAAATGATGTGATAGCTGTATTGAGATTTCTGTTGAGCTAGAAAAAGGGAGAGGACTTAGACTTATACTGTGTAGCTTCAAAGGGCAAAAATAGGAACAAAGGGGAACTTTATACATAACAGATACTTGCTCTAATAGAAGAAAGAGTTTTTGAATAAGAGTTGTTTTAAAGAGGCATGAACTCAAGTAGTAAAATTTCCTGTTGCTGCAGATGCCCAAACAAAGGTTAAGGTTACGATCTAGCCCAGATGCTATGAAAGGGACTCTGACATTGGCTTTGAGCTGGGTGACTACTAAGATCCCGTCTACATATAGGTTTAGTCTCAGTAGTCATAGGGCTCACTAACTCCAGCTGTTTTTCTTTATGGGGGGTCTGTCATCCTCTTTGACGTATAGTGGGGTCCCCCAGAGTGGTTTGTCAAGTGAGGCTAGAAGGCATTTCCCTCCCCCTCTTGTACTAAAGGCACATGAGTTTCCTCATAGAAACATCAGGATGAGTTGAAGAGTCGGCAAGGTGAAGGTCATTCCAGCACCTTCCTTACCCAAGGTTAGTTAGCATCCACACACCCTCTCAAGATCCCTGTCTCACCTGTGAGCTCACATGTGTGTTGCTTGTGGGACTTTTATCCTCACTTGGTTAGTTTTCATTGCCTTCATGCTTTCAGCTGGCCTTGTTTAAAAAATAAAATGAGTGCTGGGAGAATCCCTTCTATGCTGTCTTTACCTTTAGCAAGCAAATTATTACTAATTTGGAAAAACCTACCACTTTGATTTCTTCAAATTTGTTTTCCCTCTAGTGTTTTGGGAAACTGGTTATACTATTATATTTCCCGTTTGGGGGCATGGGAAATATAATACTATATATTTCCAGACCTAGTGTTTCGCTAATAGCCTCCACAGAAAACACAGTTGCAAATTACCTTTCTGATGTTTAGGTTCTAAGTTTGTCACCTGTACCTGGATTTTGTGGGTGTGATCACAAATAATTCTATGTTAATAATGTGAAAATATTAAAAATGAATTCATTTTACCAGTACATAGTATTACTACTAGAACAGAAATTATATGTCACATATCAAGAGCTGTGTTTGGGGTTTTTTTTGTTTGTTTGTTTTGTTTTGTTTTTGAGTCTAGTGGCTTGCCTTTTGACTTTATAGTAAGAGGATGAGAAAAGTACTCATTGTGATGTGTCAAACAAGAGAACATGAGGCAGTCTATGGGGGGGCCAATAAAGCCCTTTGCCACTCTTGTAAACAAGGTACTAGTTATTCCTTATCAACACTGCCTGTCACTTATATTAAATTTTATCAGAAGAGTTACAATTTTCAGTTGGCTTTTCCCCCATCTCTACGTTCCTGCGTCATTAGCAGGTTCATAACTCTTGAGAACATTTTTAATGTGAAATATTTCTTTTTTGAAATAAGAGTAATTTCTATTCAATTCAGTGAGTGGATGATGGTGGGATTTATTTCCCTAGAAATTCACAGTCCCAAGAAATGTGATCCATGAAGGCAAGGAATGTATCTTAATTGTTGTTTCCAGGACTTAGCACAGAGCTTGGAATGTAATAAGTTTCAGCCACCTCAAAGCCTTGCTGATAAGACAAACATATATTAATGAAATAAAGGGAAATTATTAGGTATTCCATAAATGTTTGCTGAATGAATACTTACCCCAAGACTCTACTTAGCTTTTACTTATCATCAAATACTTATATTAAAGCAACATGCATGCTTTATTTCCTGGAAGTCTTAAATAATTTTTCTTCCCTTTTATTCCTGCCTCTGCTGTCAACTAATGATAACCATCAGCCCTTAAGCTCTTAATATGCAGCAGAATTTATGCTATAATGTACTTTATTCATATAGAAGAAAACAGGTACACTGTGCCCAAAGATACAGTAACAGATCCAACCCATAGTCAAGATGATTGATTCAGTTTTGTTCCTGTGAATCAGACAGATCTGTGTGCCTGAGCCTTACCCATTTGAATGGTCAGCAAGAGGAGAAAGCATTTGATACAGAACACAGCCAGTCTTGGTATGCTAGGTCTGTTTTCCCCAACATTAACCACGGACCAAGGTTACTGTGTATTTCTTTTGTCACCATAGTAAGATAGAGATCTGAGAGAGGAAGGGTGAAACTTGTGAAATGAAGTCATGATTTCAGAGCTGCTTTAAGTCTCATAATAAGTTGAGTGGTAGGGAAGCAGAGAATGATCTGAATATTAAATTGATTTGAGTAGGAAGCCCTGCCACCCAGCCTACTTTCAAAAATCCTCTCCATTGGGAATGGTGACTTAGCTCTTCCACAAACAATGATGGTAAGTTAATTCTAGCATATCTAGGGTTTAGTTCATGTTAAGAATGCAGTTTAACAGGAAATTCAAACAGAATTGACCAAAAAATTAAATCCACAAAAAAAATCCTCTACGAAATAAATCATCTCTAACACCTCACTATGAAGGCCCATCCAAACCATAGCTCTCTGCAAAACCAGCCGCGGCCTTCTCACCAAGTTCTAAAGGTGTTTCCTAAACATCACCAAGGTCTCAGTGCCAGTTCCCTACACATCACCATTTCCTCATTATGCTCTTTGGAAATGAATCTTGCTTTGGATATTCTGGCTCATATGTACGTATTTCAGGAATTAAAAGTGAATGAGATGTATAAGGAATGAGATGTATAAACATAGGAAATAAGTGTTTGTATCAGTAATGTTTTCCCATGTGTTAGCTAAAGCAGGAATACAGAATTTTTATATTTCTTCTAGTGTGCCTTAGCAAACCTGATTGAGATTCTTGTCCCTTGTTCTTGAGAATTGAAAAACAAAAACATCTCTGAACTTGCAATTCCAGGCCTGTTAAAGAAACTATCCATAGTAATAGGTTCAGTAATGCCTGAAGAGAGACAGAGAACAATTGCATGTAATGAAAAGATATAAAGGAACAGACTAAAAAAAAAAAAAAATAGAATTTCAATATGAAAAGGCATCCATATTAAATATGAATGAGAATACAGAAAGACAAGACAGTGCTGGCCATCAAACCTCAAAACACCTGAACTAGAGGCTACCTCTTAAAGGTGAAGAGCGCTAAGGAAAATAACATTGCATAACAGGGGTAGATAAACAATAGGATTAATTCAACCCAACAAGTATTTATCAAGCGTCTGCTCTGGTCAAGGTGCTGTGCTGGCAGCCAAGTTCCCTGAAGGGAGCTGAGGTCCAGCATAAGGACACTGAGGACTGCTGGTGGGGTTGAAACTGGGGTTTTTATGTGTCCTTAAAGGACATAGTCATGGAGACAATCACCATGTTAAGTGACTTGCGATTTTCCCAAATGGGCTGCAGTAGCCTCAGCTAAAAAAGTGAGGAAGCTGGACTAGTTGTTCCCTCAGGTCCTTTCCGGTTTTATGGATTATTTTACACAACACCCTTTGGTGCCAATGTCAGTGATACTTCATGTCAACAGGACTCTTCATCTAGTCTTAAGAACCAAGAAATTTAAAATGTGAAGATTGGGAAAATCAACTGGCCCATCTTTTTCCTGGTCATGTCTCTACCCTTTACCATCTGCCCAGATGACAGAAACACAGAAAACCCTGCAATCC
Source organism: Anoura caudifer (assembly GCA_004027475.1). Classification (NCBI taxonomy): domain Eukaryota; kingdom Metazoa; phylum Chordata; class Mammalia; order Chiroptera; family Phyllostomidae; genus Anoura; species Anoura caudifer. The sequence continues at coordinate 269,883 of PVKU01000413.1, forward strand.
TCTATTTTATAGCTGCCTTCGAAAAAATAGCTAACTATGGAGGATCCAAAGGGTGGTGAATTTCAGTTGGAACACTGCTCTGCAAGTCCCACGGGGGTCAGCCAGCAGCACAACGGTAGTGTGAGTGTGAAGAAGAGCAGGGAGCTCTCCAAAACCAATGTTGGATTTGGTCATTACTTAAAGTAGAAGGAGGTCTAACCCTCCGATGCACTGAGATACATTGAGATGATCAACAATTTATATGGTATGTCTTTTCATACAAAAGACTGCGGAAATTGAGGGAGGGAAAAAATCACCCAGCAAACATCCTGGGACTGTTGTCATACAGCTATGGCAAAAGGAGATGAGAGAAAGGGTTGGTCCTCCCCATCCACACTGCCTCTGAGTAACAAAATTGTTTTAAAAAATTTCAAACACGTACAAACTACAAAATAGCATCTCTTTTGTGGTGTGTGTTAGTATGATTTTAGTTTCTTACACTTAGAGTTGGTCAAACATGGTGGCTCCATTCGAACTGGACAGAGCAAGAAATTCCCACATCCTCTGCCTCAGAGCAAACTCTCAATGCTTGTTGTAGACACGATCTAACCACACTGTGACAGGAGCCTTCAAAACCGTGGATTTCAAGGTCAGCGACCTCACGTGGTTCTGAGGAAGCAGATGTGCAGATCCTGACAGCAACCTGTTGGACCAAAGTGTTGGAGGGTTTTAAGGTATGGGGTGGCAAAAGGGGCGATTATGAACTCCTCTGACCTTACGCCAACATTTACTTAACCTTTGTGCCCAACTGCCAACAGAGCCTGGAGAAAATTTTACTGTGTTCAAGAAATTAGGCGGTGTTTTATCCAGGGAGTGATAAAAGAGCACCCCTACTCAGCCCCTGTTTTGTGATGTCCGTAGCGAGTTTCAGTGTGCCAGCATGGATGCACCCAACGTCCAGCGAATGATTTGGCTGATCAAGGTTTGTATTTCCCTTCACTCATCATCCATCCTCATTCAGCGAAACGTTTTGTACTATTGTGATTAATTTTATGTAAAACTGGTTTACTTAAAAAAAATATGTGCCTCTTAAAAAGTCTACACACTGGCTAACTCTGTAGAGATGGGATTTTGTTTTTAATTGTTCTGCTGATTATCATCTGTAATACTCTTTTTTGAACTATGGAAATGATCTATTAATAAAATTTTTTAAGCAAAATCTGTCATTGTACAAGATTTAACAAAGTTAGGCGGAATGAAAAATGTTTATTAAAAAGAAAGTCCCTGACCCAATTAACATGGTTAGTGACCATGAGCTGACAAGTTAACAAGTGGCCTGTTGAATTATCCTAGTTAAATTTACCATGTATATAATTTAGTCATTTCACAATATTTAGCTCTGGCTGGTGTAGCTCAGTGGATTGAGTGCTGGCCTGAGAATGGAAAGGTCGCTGCTTTGATTCCCAGTCAGGGCACGTAGCTGGGTTGTGGGCCAGGTCCACAGTTGGGGATGTGCAAGAGGCAAACATCACACATCAATGTTTCTTTTTTTTCTCTTTCTCCCTCCCTTCCTCTCTCTCTAAAGATAAATAAAATCTTAAAAGAAAAAAGATACTCATTGCATTCCTATTTCATGCCCAATTCTGTGAGAAAACAAATTAAAATAATACAGCCCTTAAGGTTTTCTTGGTGGTAAATGAATATACATAGAATGAGTGAGAAATATAGAAGAGCACATAATCAAACAATATTTGCAATATGTTGCCAGCATATTATCAGCACTGAATAAATAACTTCAGTTAATTGGTGAATCCAAGTCACTAATGTCAATGTAAACTCAGATGGGAAATAAATCAGTATTCTTACCTGGGAAGGGTTCACAGTGAGACCTGAAGGTGGGAGTAAAATGTAGTCCCGTGGCAAGAGGAAGGGAGTTTAGAGTTCAGAAGAGACAGGTGTAAAAGTAATGTGTTAATTAGCTCAAGATGAGTAAATGCACTGAAGCCATTATAGAATCTTGCCAATAAAGCAGGGGTGTCAAACTCATTTTCACCAGGGGCCACACTGGCCTGGTGGTTGCCTTCAAAGGTCCGAATGTAAATGTAGGACTTTATAAATGTAACTACTCCTTAACAGTTATGCAAGAGCTCGGCACTGCCTCGGGATAAAACAATGTGGAGGGTGGGATTCGGCCTGCAGGCCTTGTGTTTGCCACGTGTGCAATAAACCATTATTCTAGAAAGACTAATCTGGCTACAATGTGCTGGGTGTTCTGGACTAGAGGACGAAGGGCAAGGAAAGTAACTAAAAGAGTTTTGGTTTTGTAAACTGACAAGGAAGAAACTGTGTTTTTAGTTCAAATAAACCATGGACATCTTAATGCAAAATATAATACATCTTGCCCTGGCTCGGTTGGAGCATCGTCCGGTACACCAGAAGGCTGTAGGTTTGGTTCCCAGTCAGGGCACACACCTAGATTCCATGTTTGACCGGCAAACAGGGCATGTGCAGGAGGCATCTCTTTCTCTCCCTCTCTGGGTCTCTTTCTGTCTATTTCCTCTTCTCCTCTCACAAATGAGAATAAGATGCACCTTAAAAAATACAATGTATCTTATTGCAAAATACATTGACCTGCCAGGGGAGAATCCAGAAGACCAGTTCAGTGTCTCCCTTGCCATGGAGAGAACTCTGTCCTGAACAGAACACGCAATTGTATAGCCTAGTCAGTATGAAATTAACTGATATTAGTAACTGACACCAGGCACACGAAAGGGTTAATAGTCAAATAAGAGCATAAAACTTTTTAAAGTTGGGAATTCTGAAGAATATTCTGCTCTTTCCAGCTATTCTTCCATCCCTATCTAGCGAAAGTCCTCTTGAATAAGTTTTGAAACCTAATTGTCCAGGTCCCACATTGTCACTAGGTGATAGCTTTCCAAAGTCCTCCTTTCCTTTCATAGCCAAGTGGAATAATTTACTCAAATAACTGCTGGAAGCCAAGCTTGCTCCATGGTGTTGCTCAGGACTTGGGGGAGGGGAGTTGAGAATGAGACGGGAAGATGAGAATTTAAATGTCCTCATTGTCATTCCAAATTCCTCCCAGTTTCTCCTTGATTACCTCCAACTAACTCCTCTTTATTTGTCCATGCTGGGCAGCTTTGTTTTCCTACAACAGAATAATATGAGCTAACATTTATGCCGTACTTCCACTTCACCAACCACTTACTCCATGTATTTTAGATGTGTTATCTTATTCATTGAAGGCAGCCTCCTTTCCCCACTCTGCAAGACACTAAGAATTCAAGGCTGATGGTACAACTGATGTTTACCTAGGGTTGGTGAGTACAAAACAGAAAAGGACTTAAAACTGAACGTCAGACATCCTTGCTCCTAAAGCCCATCCTCCACAGAGGGAATCTTTATGAAGCATCTTTCTCCCTTGGCGCTACCCTGAGTAATGGAGGGAACTCCTCAGGTCCCCAAAGTACTGTCTGTCTGGCTGCCAAGAGAAAACTGAAAACTTTTCTTAAAATCCCATGTTAATGGGGATTAAGCTCTAAAATTGCCCATAAAGTACATAAGGCATAAGTCTTCTATAAAAACAGTTGCTCTATGACCCTCAATTAACTTTTCAATTTCTTCCCTGAGGGCACAGACCTGAATGATGTGTTCCAGTTCGTGGTCAGTGCAAGGAAGTCATCGAAAGGAGTCACACCATTATTCCCTGAAATTACCGACATGAACTAACCGTTTCAGGTGTGACAGTATCCTTTATCTGCCTCGCAGACCCACTGAGTGGAATGGTAGATTAAATAACACAAATAGAAGATTAATGAGTCTTCACTACACTTGACTCTGTTATAGGACGGGGGCCTGGCCTTGAGTGGGTCTGCCTAGCACCGGCGGTGGTGTGGGGTTCTTGACTCCGTGTAAGAAAGATTTCACAGCAGGAGTCCAGGTGACACTAAGGATCCACTTATTGAAGCTGGGGACAGTGAAACAAGAAAGGGTTAGCATAGAAGAAGCAACAGGAGAGCTGAAGATGGTCTGCCGTAGCTCACTGGGAAGTCAGAGAAAAGGGGGCTCTGGGGGCAGTTTCAGGGGCCCTGCCTGGGACCAACTGCCTGCTGCCCGTCGCCTTAGAGTTTAGGAGACATGTGTCTGAAGAAAGAAGTGGAAGAAGAAGAAGAAGGGAATGGCGTAGGCGGTTCCCCAGAGGGAGAGCGTGTGCTGGGTCCTTTGTCTTGAGGCTTTTATCTCTCTTGCAGGAATCTTACGGGAGTCTCAGGGGAGGGTTTCAGCAGAATATTCATCAGCTTTCCAGGCGCATGGTGGGGGTTGGGGAGGACATTCTTTGGTCTGCTGTTCTGTTTTACTTTATCTTTGGTCTGTCTGGCTTTTAGTGGAGTTTTTATTATTTGTTCCCCTGACTTCATCTGTCCTTGGGTTTTGCTGGCACAAATGACATTACTTGGGTCTCCGTTCTCTACTTCCCAGACCGGGAATATTTAAGCTATGTATTCTTTGGTTAGGGAGGAGAGGTATGAGCTGTTTGCTCTCGTGTCCTTGGTTAGTGGGGGAGGTAAGTTCTTGTGATTTCACCACCTGGCTGTAAGTTGCTTAAACTGTTTGACCTTGTTTAATTTTCTTGTTCTCAGTTTCCCCATTGCACTTGCGCAGGAATTTTCCTAGCTCCTCACTATCCTGTCTCAACTCTATTATGCGAAGCAAATTTTAGTTCTACTGCACTGCATCCTGTCAGAGACCCTAACCCTATCTTTCCAAACCAAAAAGAAGTCTATCTTAGATCTTCAAGAAGAACTTACATAAAATCACAGTTTTTCTTTAGAGGTCTCAGAAGTTATAGATAATATTTTAAGATGGAGTTGAAGTCAAAATAATTGTCCTTTTCCTCCCCCAGTGCAGGCTGGGCCAACAGAGGGCAACAGGATAAAATCTGTTCTCCACCTGTCAGGAGCAAACCCCAGGACTTATGATGTTTTTTTTTTTCTTCTCTCATCTCCATCTTCCTTCTTTCCCTTCTCCTCCCTTCTCTTCTTTCCATTAACTGGCATAAAGTCCTGAGAGCCAAGATTGATCTGGGGCAGGAGCCAAAAAAGGGACACATCTCAGAGACTGAGCAATTTTCCAATTATTTCTACCCATGTTGGACTCTGAACAAACTGCTATTGCATATCTCGTCTGCTGCTTTTAACACTTGTGAGCTGCCTTTTAACGTTTTACTTTTATTAGACTTACCCTCGTAAAAAGCAATAGGTGACTAAAGAGAAGTAGGCTTTCTCAATATGTGGCAAAAATGCACCAAAAGCAACATGAATCAGCAAGCACAAATCAACATGCAATTGAATGGGAGTGAAATTGTGAAATTCCCTTTGTATTTTAGTCAAACTCTTGTAATCCCTTGATGTCAATTTCCCCTTCTACCTCTGAGCCTTCTGTAGACTGGAAAATCTCTCCACTTTTTTTCCTCTTTGCAGCTCGGAGGTTATTGCTGCCTGGAATGCTTCCAGAACATTTAATTCTGACTCGCCAGACATTACAAAATCTCCCCTCTTTTATTCTCTTAATATACGTCTAATATTGGAGTGACAACTGTCATTTCCCAATATAGGAAAGAGAGCCTGGGTGCAAGAGGGGAGAATATAAGTACTTGGTGACCAGACTAAATGGTGGGGCGAAGGAGAAAGAATAAACAATTTAGAAATACTGAACCTGGTCATATTTATGCTGCAAGCCTGCAAGTGGCCTATCAGAAACCCCATTAAAAAATAAATAAAACTTGCTGTTTCTTTTGCTACAAAAATACCAAATCACAAGCTTATAATACCAATTTATACTCCTCAGATTCTTAAATTATGAATTTAAAGAGTACTCAAGACATCAGTTTAAGGCTTAGTTTGGGAAAAACTAACAACAAAGTCTATGTGATTTGTCAAGAAAACATATAAAGGAAATAAAACTGCATAACCAATGAAAAAGTAAGAGCAAAACATCATGACACCCCGCAAAGGTGAACACTCTCTTCTACGTGAATGAATAGGCCCGGTTTCAACTCAAAGTCTGTGACCCTGTTTTCACAAAAATTTCAGTGATGGGATTCCTACTCACAGGTAGGCACTGCTTCCTTTTTGGAGAATGTTTCCTTTGGCAAGGCAGGAGCTGGGACTTTGAAGCCAACGTGCTCCTTATCTCTGAAACCCAGAACTAAGTTCTTTGTGCTCTGAGACATTCTCTCCGTAAACCATTTCATACTTCAATAATGGCAAAGTTAATTCACCTTCCCAACCCTGTGCTGTCTCTGGAATCCCACCTCAGGGGACAGAAACTAAATATAGTAGTAGTGATTGTATCCCAAATGCTAGATCTTGGCAGTAATATTTTATTTTATTTTTTAATTTAAAAAAATCCTCACCCGCGGATATGTTCATTGATTTTAGAGAGAGAGAAGGGGGGGGGGCGGGGCAGAGAGAAACATTAACACAAGAAAGAAACATCTATTGGTTGCCTCCCATTCACATCCTGACCTAGAATCAAACCCACGACCCAGGCGTGTTTCCCCAACCAGGGATCGAACCGGTACCCTTTGGTGTATGGGACAACTGAACCACATGGCCAGGGCTTGGCAGTAATACATTCAAGTACCTGTTCCTGATTGGAAGTGTTTTTAATGTTCCCAGGGAGATGTGGAGATGTGGAGATAGTACCTCCAAAAGCTGGCCTGTTTGAACGATAAACGTCATCATTATAGCAATTTTTGACCCTCCTACCTAATCTCGCCTCTTAACACATATCATTTGTACTAACTGAACATAAAACAAAATATGTAGTTTCCACTACAAAACCTCCTATCAAATAATTTCTGGTGCTTAGCACTTATTCTATAAAATTCCTTTGCTAGCTCAGTGTTCTTCCCTCTGCATTACCCAACAGTAACATTAATGGCTAGCCCTTTGCTCAGCGATTTTTATGCTTTATTCATTTAACCCTCACAACAACTCTATCAAGTAGGTATTGTGGGGCTAAAAAAGAATAACACTTTCCTCCTTTTAAATTCTTCTAATAATCAAATTAACAGAGACAGATTAACAGGAGAAAATCAAGTTTTTAATACAGGCGCATATGGGTAATTCACATAAGCATGAACTTCCAAAGACAGTGAGGCAACGCTGGATAAGTAAGACATTTTGGACAAAGGAAAAGCGGGGGATGGGACTTAGATTTCAGAGGTGAGAAGAGGTGATTTACAGGTAGTTGAGGGAGAACGGAACACACTGGGCAGGCAGATTCTTGCCGGCCAGCTCAGAAACAGTGGGTCACTGGGGATGGCTCGCTGACAGCCCCGTGCCTGCAGCCCTCTGTTTACCAAACCTACACCAAAGTAGGCAAAGACAAACATCCTAAGATTTCCTTCCTGAAGCAGGTTTTTCCATTTTAATCCCTTGGGCAGGGAAAAGGAGGGTGGGGGAGGGGAAGAGGTCAAAGTTTCCTGAGTCCTGTTTCTTAATAAACAGCTTACAATCAATATCCCGAAAAGGCAGCTCCAGGGTGGCAAAACTTTGGTTCCCTTCATATTATTACTGTCCTCATTTTCTGGGTAAGAAAATCAAGCACAAAGTCCATTAAATTTTCCATGGAGATTTCGTAAGGCTGATAGATGGCGGAACAAGTCTAACTCCAGAGTCTGAGCTCTTATCTGTGCTATGCTGCCACCTCCAGGAAGGTCGTGGGTGGGTCGACTCAGTTCCAGGTGACAGCAATGACTAATAAAAGATCCAACTTCTGCTTTCCTCAGGAAGTGTTGCGAATCAATAATCATTCAAGAAGCGTTTCGAAGCACCCACTCTGTGTTCTATTAGGGTCAAAGGCTACAGAGGTAACTGAGGCATGGTCCAGCCCTCCAGAGATACTCAGTTCAGAAGATGGTTTTGATAGCAAATGCACCATCAGGGCCAAAGCAGCACCTTTGACACTTTTATAATCTTTGAATCACAAAAGGGCACCCAGCTTGCTGGGCTGACAAAGCTCCGCATCAGAGCATAGAGAATATTACAGGTAGATCGAACACTGAATTTCACTGTACCTCCTCAGAAGAGTCCTTCCAGGCCATGTAAAAACTACACAAGAGAACATGCATCCTCGGTTCTAGAGCTGGTACCCAGATTATGAGCTTGTGGAGATACATTGTTCAAAGATAGACATGCGATTAAGCCTAGAATGTACAAAAACAGAAATGCATCTATAAGGAAATATAGGAGCAGTAATAGAATGTCTTTTTCATTCTAATCCCAGTATCAGTAAAGGGAAGAAAGGAAGTGAGTTGGCAGGAAACATATTTAGCCCCAATAAAATATTTTTTAAATGTCATGATTAATTAAAGCAAAGATTAGGGAGGCTAAATATGGGACTAACATACTGAGATTTTGAAAATGGTCTGTATTTGATCATCATTATTCAATCACACTTTTAGAAAGTCAGAAATTCTGATTTGGTTTTTTAAGCCAACACTCCAAGGATGCAAATACATTAAGGTCACTGAAAAGAGGCTATGTTTGGTGTTCTACAAATATTGTATTAAAAAATAAAAGTAAAGGAGTAAAGGGAGACAATGAGAAGAGAAGAGAAAATAAGAAAAACGAGAAAAAAGGGAGAGTTAAAAGAAGTGATTTGATTATGTTTGCTAAAATTAGAATTAAGAAGCAAATATGTGATGAATTCTAACCTATGAAAGTACTACCAGTGTTAGTGGTAAATATCACTCAGGGGGCTATGGCACATGTGGAGAAGAAATCAAACACCTCTCTAGGGGTTGTTGTTTCCTAGCCCTGTGTTCTCTCTGGGGTCAGGTGCATTTTGCCATCCTGTGGCCAAATAATGGCCCTGATGTTTATCAAACCCCACAACATATCTGAAGGCTGAATATCTATCACTTTAATTTAAGATTTACTGAGGAATGGTAATGCCTTCTACACTTGACAAATGCGCAATTAAATCTCTTGACTAGAAATTTATATAAAGCCTCTAATATAAAATGATATGAATTATTTCAGGAAATTGATGATTTTCAACTGATGGAGAAACAAATCAGTTACTCAAAGAAATTGGTAAAAATGTACTAATCTAAGTGCAGTATGTGTCTTATCTCAAAGTTGGAATTGCTTTCTTCTTTGATTCTAATTTTACAGATGGAGGAAATTTACAATCCCAAAGATAAATGTGGGTTTTCTTAATTGGTGAACTCTGTTCAGAAGTGTGTTCCGACTCCTAATATTTGTTCCACTTGACGACTCAACATGATCGAGACAAAGACAAAATTGAACCCATTTAATTTTCTGTACCATCAATATTATCATTATTATGGTCTTTAATATATACTGAGGACCTACTTTTTGCCAATTACTGTGCTAAGAGGCTTTACGTAGATTATCTCTTAATTCTCACACGAGTTTCTAAAGTAGGTAATATTACTAATTGCCATTTTAAAGGTGAAGTAACTTGCCCAGGGTCAAATTAAAAACCGGCATCTTTGTCTATTTGACTGCGAAGTTCATGCTCTTGGGTACTTGCTACACCACTGTATCTGCTGACATACACTGCCTCTTCTACTTCATTGTGCAGCGACACTGACACAGGCCCAGTTTAATTTCTGTCTACCTACATGATGGGAGCTATACCACTGACCCACTGCATAAGGTAAAAAGATTACTCTTCTACCTTCCCAATGTTCTACCACTAAAAATGGTCATCCTTAATTTTCTGGTTTTACAAAAGCATTCTGACCTGACAATTCCACTGCTGGAATTCCCTAAGAATCCTGAAACACCAATTCAAACCTATGCACCCCAATGTTCACAGCAGCACAAGTTACAATAGACAAGTGCTGGAATCAACCTAAGTGCCCATCGGTAAATGAGTGGATCACAAAACTGTGGTACACTTACACAATGGAATACTATGCAGCAGAAAGAAAGAGCAAGCTCCTACCCGTCACAGCAGCACGGATGGAGAGCATTACGCTAAGTGAAATAAGCCAGGCAATGAAAGACAAATACCATATGATCTCACCTATAAGTGGAACTTAATCAACAAAACAAATAAGCAAGCAAAATAGAACCAGAGACATTGAAATAAAGAACAAACTGACAGTAACCAGAGGGGAGATGGGAGGTGGGTAATGAGGGGAAAAAGGGGAAGGGTCATCAAGGAAGATGTGTAAAGGACCCATGGACAAAGCCAAAGGTGGGTTGGACTGAAGATGGGAGGTGGAGGTCGGTGGGGGTAGGTGGGGCTGAGGAGAGTGAGGGGGGGGGAATGGAGACAACTGTACCTAAACAGCAATAAAAAATAAGTAAAATAAAATACAGTTCTAAAGCTAGACACACATGTTTTGATTATAGAGAATTTGCTAGAGATGGTAGTTCTTGCCAAATTCAATAATTGAATAAATGCTATTTGGAATGGGGAATAGATTATTTTCATCTGATGTAAAAACAGAGAAATCAGTTATTTAAATTATTTAATAAATACTTTTGATTTTATGAAGGTAATTTTATTTAATCAGTATAAAATCTGGCTTTCAGGTCTCAATTTTGTATGTGCTGTAGAGAGTTACTTCTCACAAATGAAGTGTAACACATTGTATAATTATATAGTGATAATACATATATATTTGACAAACTTAAGGAGCAACATAATTTGATTCAAAACCTTCACGTTATCTTGAATTGATAGCTTCTTATTTCTGAGATAAGTGGAAAGACACTTGAACTTTAACCTCTAAAATTTCACAACTAGCAATAAGACTTTGGACAAGTCACTGCTTAAACTGAGTCAGTTTTCTATGCATAATAAAGGGATAATATTGCTTATTTCACTTGACTGTTATAAGCTTCACAGGAGATACCATGTGATTAAAGCTGTAAATGTATTATTATTATTATTTGTCAACAGGGCAGGTAATACAAAATGGCAAATTAATTTTTTTTAATATAAACAGGATGGTTTGTTAAGCTGTGCCTTAGCACAGGTGCTGGGGTTTGCCCGTGGTGCTCTTGGTATGCAAAGCGGGGACTGTTCTGCCGGTTCTTTTTGAACAGTGACACGAGGAAATTGACAGCCAAGTGGCTATTGTACACAGGCTCATCACCTGTCATCTTCACATGGCCAACAGCCACCAGACACAGCACCTTCTTCATCTGAAACATGATTGTAGATTTCACTTCATTGACTTCGACCAGCAGGATCTCACTGTGGGTCAAGAAGGAAGGAAACTTGCTAGCCTTTTTCAGGCTGGGTGCAGGATTCATGGGATCTGCTTAATGAGAGACTTAATGAGAGATTTTTTTGAATCTCCATTTTTCCTATTTAAATATCCATTATTATTTTTTTCTTTTTTAAAATTTTATTTATTGATTTTAGCCCTGACTGGTGTATCTCAGTGGGCTGAGTGCCCGTTCGATTCCCAGTGAAGGCTCGTGCCTTGGTCGTGCACCAGGTCCTCAGATGGGAGCATGAGAGAGGCAACCAATTGCTGTTTCTCTCACACATCATGTTTCTTTCCCTCTCTTTCTCTCTCCTTTCCCCTCTCTCTAAAAATAAATCAAGTCTTGATTTTTTTAATGTATTGATTTTAGAGAGAGAGAGAAAGAGGGGGAGAGAGAAACATCGATTTGTTGTTGCATCTATCTACGCATTCACTGGTTGATTCTCATATGTGCCCTGACCGGGACGGAACCACAACCTTGGCTTATGGGGCTGGTGGCTCCAACCAACTCAGCAACACGGCATTCTTTCTGCCTACTGGATCTTTCATTCATTTGATGAACCGTCCTACGACATTATTCCAGAGCCTCGTTCTCAAGAAAGTGTTTGAATTGCACCCCTTGATTTTCTCACAGAAGCCTTTGTTTAAACAGAGGTTACCTCCTTGGTGTTTATGTAGATTCCTTACTTCCATTCTGGTCTCGAATCTAATAATGTTTCTTCCACCTCACTTTTTCTAACCTCCATTGTTTCTGCTACCAGTGGAAGGTAGGTTCTGGAGAAAGAATGAAATTAGCCCATCTAGTTCCAATTTCAGTAATAATTCTCTAAGATTATTCTAGAATAATAATGTTCTGACCAAATCTGAGCCAGCACTTTAATTTTCACCATTTCTAACTGTCCCAAATCACAGCTGTTCAACCTGTGAATCAAGATTAGGCATATGTAGTTGAGAGCCAAGAATGAGAGAAAGAGGAAACCATGTAATTAAACACCACGTTTAATTGTAATTACATTTATAACAAAACACCAGGCCTTCTTGGGAACACCAACTGTCCACAATTAGAAGATAAGCTGTGTGGATAAAGAATCATTACTGATTGTAAAATAAGACTTCACTGGCTTAATTCTTAAATTTTTAATGATAAATTTCATTTAATTCAATAACTTTAATTTCATCAAATATTCAGTAAGTGTTCCAATTTCTAATTGTCATTTTTTTTTACAGTTTACTTGAATTAGGATCCAAATAAGTTCCCCACATTGTGATTGATTGATAGATCTCTTAAGTGACTATTAATCTGTAGATTCTATCTCTCTAAATTTATTTGTTAAAGAAATTAGATCCTGGGGACTCTGGTCAAGATGGTAGCGTAGGCAGATACAGCTTACCTATTCGACAACCACAAAATTACAACTAAAATATAGAACAACCATCGCTTAGAACTGACAGAATTCAAGTTGAAAAGTCTGACAACTATGGAATTAAGAAAACTACACCCACCCAAACTGGTAGGAGGGGTGCAGACACTGAACAGTTTGGTCCCACATCCACGTGTGGTAGATAAAAATTCAGGAGGGATATCTTAGGAACAAGGAGTCCCAGCCCCACACCAGCACCCCCTCCCCAGCCTCCAGCACAGGGTTCCAGTGCCAGGAAGATAAGTCTCCACAATTTCTGGCTGCAAAAACCAGCAGGGATTGAGTTGGTGGAAGAAACTCTGGGGCCCCAAGCAGTTCTTCTTAAAGAAACCACACATGGAATCACCATCAGACTCACTCCCTCTGGGCACCAGGGCAGGGAGGGCAGCTTGAGGGGTACCCGTGGTGTGCAGGGGGAGACTGAGGTGTCTGGCATTGTTGCAGGTGGGCACAGGTAACCAGGTTCTTGGTGATTTCGTACAAAGAATTGAACTGAACACACAAGAGAGTTTATAGCAGAAAGAGAGAGCAGATTTATCAAGCAATAGTTCACTCCACAGAACATGGGAATGGGTCAACTCCGAGCATAGATTGACCTCAGGGGCTGGGGGGATTCTATTCTTACAGGGCAGATATTCCTGACTAGTTTTGGTGGGGCTTTATTGTATATGTACAAGAAGTTATATTACTTTAAAGCTACTGCATATGTGGTCTCCTATGATTTTCCTTGATTGGATATTGGGAGAGAGGGTCAAAAATGTTAATTTATTATAACTCTATTATAATGAAGCAGAGGTCATGTAGCATCTTCTGCACAGGGACATTCAAGATTCACCATGATTCAGTGCTTTTCCAGAAAGCAAAAGAGGGTCTCTGTTCTGTATTGATGTCCTTTGTCTTAGCCCTGAGGCACCTCCAGAGTTTCCTCCTTCCTAACTATCTTGTGCCTCAACATCAAGGTGAGAGGAGGCATTGTCTCTTTTCTGGGCCCTCCCCCAAAAGAACCAGCAGATTAGTCCTATATGGAGGAGCCCATCAATTCCCGAAGAATCTGCCCCCTCCCTCAATTTATAGGCCCACCCAACCTGCTTTTCCATATGAATGCTGGTCTTGGCTCAAGCTTTACAGCATCCTAAATCTTCTCACACAAGCAGTAGTTGGCTTCAATGAGCCCCAGGCCTGGAACTAGCAGCCTAGATTCACAGCTTCGTTTTGCCTGGGAATCTCCAGGCTCAGCACAAGTAGCAGCCAGTCAGATAGCTTTATAACTCAGGAAGGGTGGCGCTGGGCAAAACACAAGTGGGGCTGATCTTGGCCTGCAACACCTGGAAAAACCCAGGGCCAGCACACCTGGTGGACAGCTACAGACCACGTCTGAGCACCATAGCTGATCTTCAACGGAGGGTAGAGATTGATGGTAAGTGGTCACAGTTAATCCTTGCAGCTAACCGGCCCCCGGGCAAATCCCTCCCATTGATCTGCTAACAACAACCAAAGCTCAACTACAAAAGGAGGGTGTACTCAGCCTACACAAAGGGCATACCAGCTTGGGTATTAGGGGAGGCTGTGCCACTGGACCCTACAGGACACCTACTACACTAGCCCACTCTACCAAGACATAGAGTCAAAGAAACTCTACATAATACAAACAAACACACACAGGTAGGCTGCCAATATGAGGAGACAAAGAAACGTGGTGCAAATGGAAGAACAGATCAAAACTCCAGAAAAAAACTAAACAAAATGGAGATAAGCAATTTATTAGATGCAGAGTTCAAAACACTGGTTATAAGTATGCTCAAGGAACTTAGTGAGGACCTCAACAGCATGAAAAAATTACCCCTCAAAAACAAAGGATATACTGACTGAAGTAAAGAGCAATTTACAGGGAAAGAACAGTAGAGTGGATGAAGTAGAGGATCAAATCAATGATTTGGAACATAAGGAAGCAAAAACAACCACACAAAATAACAAGAAAAGAGAATCCAAAAAAATGAGGATAGTGTACGCAGCCTATGGGACAACTTTAAGCAATCCAATATTTGCTTCATAGGGGTGCCAGCAGAAGAGAAAGAGCAAGAAATCAGAAATCTACTTGAAAAAATAATGAAAGAAAACTTCCTTAACTTAGTGAAGGAAATAGACATGCAAGTCCAGGAAGCACAGAGAGTCCCAAGCAAGATGGACACAAAGAGGCCCACCCCAAGACACATTATAATTAAAATGACAAAGGTTAAAGATAAAGAGATGGGAGGGTGGATGTGGGAGAATGAATGAGAAGTGAAGGGATTAAGAAGTATGAATAGGTAGTTACAGAATAGTCATGGGAATGTAAATTACAGTATAGGAAAGGGAGTAGCCAAAGAAATTAAGCACATGACCCATGGACATGAATGAGGGTGGGGAGATTGCCTGAGGGAGTGGCAGGTGCTAGGTGGAGGGGAGAAAGAGGGGAAAATCAGGACGACTTTAACAGTATAATCAATAAAATATGATTTTTTAAAAAAGTAATTGGATCCTTTGTTTTATAGCTTCCCAGGGTCTGGATTTTGTTGATTGCATTCTTGACATATAGTTTACTATGTCCCTGCATCCCACATAATTTTTATGAGTTGTTGGTTGGATCTAGAAGTTTGATCATGTTCAGGGTTTATATTTCTGGGTGGTGGGGGTGGGAGTAAGACTAACTTATGGGTGGTAGCACGTTCTTCATCAGAGAGCACATAATATTTGGTAGTTTCCTTCTCTGTGATGTTGGCAGATGTCAGTGCTCAATGCCTCCATTTCTTAGTTCACTAGAGGTTGCAAAATGGTGGTAACCCCTCATTCCTCATTCACTTATTAGCTGCCATACTTTTTCAAAGAGAAACTTTATCTCATCTACTGTATTAGTTCCCTGAGGACGTCCTCGTAATAAATAACCACAAACTTCAGGACTTAAAAACAACAGAAACTTATCCTCTCATAGGCTCTAGGGGAGAATGTTCTTTACCTCTTTCAACTTGTGGTGGCTGCTGACACTCCTTGTGTCTGCATCACGCCGATTTCTACCACTTTAGGTACATTTCTTCTTCCTCTTCTGCTTGTTCACCTGTGTGTCCTTTATAAATATAACTTGTCATTGGATTTAGGGCCTACCAGTATATATTCCAGGATGAGCTCATCACAAAATCCTTAGCTTAATTACACTACCAAAGACCCATTTCCCAAATAAGGTAATATTCACGGGTGCTGGGGATTAGGACAGGGACATATCTTTTGGAGGCCATCATTTAACTTAGTACATCTATTATTCAGTACTTGGTGGTACAGTTCATGTAGGAAAGGCTGAATAAATGCTTGATTGTTTTTCTTTATTTACCAGTCTTCTAAGTAATGATTTGTTTCCTTAGCATCCTCCAATGGTGACCAATTAGAATTGTCATGTTGTGTTTTTAGCAGCATTATCAATTAATAGATTTAAATATTTGATGTGGTTCAACTTGCTGCAAGTGCTATCCTATTGATATTCAAAAATGTCTCACCTGCCCTGGCTGGTGTAGCTCAGTGGATTGAGCGTGGTCCTGCGAACCAAAGGACTGCGGTTCGATTCCCAGTCAGGGCACATGCCTGGGTTGCAGGCCAGTTCCAAGCAGGGGACACACGAGAGGCAACCACATGTTGATATTTCTCTCCCTCTCTCCTTCCCTTCCCCTCTAAAGATAAAATAAATAAAATCTTAAAAAAAAGTGTGTCACCTTTGATAAGTAGGACCTTCTTCATGTTGGCTCCTAAATTCTTTTGATGTGATTCTAGTTAGTCTTTGATATCTTCTGTTATGGGTTGAATTGTGTCCTCCTAAAAAGATGTATTAAAGCTCCTAACCACAGTCCTTCAGAAAAATGACTTTATTTGGAAATACAGTCTTTATAGAGGCAATCAATTTATTTATTTTTTAAAGATTATTTATTTATTTATTTTTAGACAGAGGGGAAGGGGCAGAGAGAAGGAGAGAAACGTCAATGTGTGGTTGCCTCTCCAATGCCCCGCACCGGGGAGTTGGCCTCCAACCCAGGCATGTGCCCTGACTGGGAATCGACCCTTTGGTTTGCAGGCCAGCGCTCAATCCACTGAGCCACACCAGCCAGGGCAGAGGAAATCAACTTAAAATGAGATTATCACAGTAAGCCTGAATCCATCATGACTGATATCTTTATAAAAATGGGAAATTTGGACACAGAGACAGATATGCACAGAGGGGAAAACAATGCAAAGACACATGGAGAATGCCATGTAATGATGGAGGCAGAGATTGCTGTAATAACGAACGCAAGCCAAAGAAAGCCAAAGATTGCCGGCTGCCAGCAGCAGCTGGGAAGAGGCAAGGAAGAATTCAGTCCAGAGTGTCAGACAGAGCACAGCCCTGTTGACACCTTGATTTCCGACTTCTGGCTTTCAGAACTGTGAGAAAATACTTTTCAGTTGTTTTAAGTCACCCAGTTTGTGGCACTTTGTTACAATAGCTCTAAGAAATTAATACACCTCCTTTGCTACCTGTATGAAAAGATATTCTAGCCTCATTTTGTAATTTGGTTGGACAATGATTAGAAATTTTATTTGGTTTGAAAGAATATTATTCTTGCACCAATTCTGAAGTCAGCAATATCTCCAAGGAGCCCTGATTCTTTTTAGTGAAAAATAGTTTTCAAGATCATAATCAGGAAGCTAGAGGTGCTCATAAATACTGGGGGTTAGCATATTCAGGCTTTTTCAGAGGTATGTATATTTTATAAGCTAAAACATAGAGTTTGGGTTTTTGTTGTTTTAAGAAAAAAGACATTTCCTGCTCTTGACCTGGATTCAAAATAAGACATTTCTTTAAGGAGTATCGGTCTTGAAGAACCATAATCTAGGCACTAGGTTTATCCTTTGCTGGTAGGCTGGTTATCGCTTCTAGGCCTTTTCAAAGCTGGAGCAGGGTGGAATATAAGACAAAACGCATCTTGATACTTCTAATTCAAATTCAGGGCTACAGAATTTTGACTTATCCTCTTCTATCTTATATCTGTATTTCCTTTCTTCCATGTTGGGAATCCAGCTTCTCAAGAATGACTGGGATGATAGAATTTAGAACATCATATAATTACTCACTTTCTTTATCCTATAGTTCACATTCAAAACAAAACAAAACAAAACAGAATACATAAGCAAATACTAATGGCACCAATACTGAGAACAGTGAAAAATATTTTTCATATTTCTTTTTGTCCTTAGAGAATATCCCACTACAAATATGTGGTAAAATTATAGTGTTTTAAGGTCGCTTGGGAAAGTTCTCCTTCATGGATACTATGGAATATACCATTAGGTTGATTTGACTCATTTTATTTTCAGTTTTGGGATTTATTTTTCAAAAGATAATTTTGTTTTATAATTAAGTGAAATATTTGTTTTCAGAATCAAATCTAAAAAAATATAGTTAAGTAAGTCTAGCTTCTTTTTCTGTCCTGTTACAATATTTTCTATTTATCCTCGTAATTTTTTTAAAAGGTAGTTTACTTTCCTTTTTATTTATTTATTTAAATTATTTTATTGTTGCTCAATTACAGTTGTTTGCATTTACTCACCACCACTCCCTGCCCCCCATCCAAACCCACCTCCCTCCCTTGCTTCCACCCCTCCTTGGTTTTGTCCATGTGTCATTTCTAGTCATTCCTGAAAGCCCTTCCCCCTTCCCTCCATTATCCCCTCCCATCTCTCCTCTGGTTTCTGTCAGATTGTTCTTAATTCCAACGTCTCTGGTTATATTTAGCTTGCTTTTTTCTTTTATCTTTCCTTTTTTAAAAAAATATGTAAGCAAGGGTACATGTACACATTTTTATTTTTCCCCTTTTTATTAAACAAAATGCAAATAACAATTTTTTCTACTTTGCTTTTTTCATTTAACACTATATCATGAAGATCATTCACTAGTGGTCTATACAGGTATTTCTCACTCCTGGTCACAGTTGCACAGAACTCCACTGTTTGCAAATACCATAGTTTACTCAGCCAATCTCCTTACATGCACTTGTGGGAGATATTTCTATTATTTTAGTGTTACAGTTAGTCCCACAATTAATAGTCCCGGAGCATAAATCTGTTCATATTTTTGCCACTAAATCTGTGGGACAGAGTCCTAAAACTGGTATTGCTGAGTCAATGGCCAAATTCATAGGTAATTTTGCTAAATATAATTGGGCACATGTATAACTAAGAACTTGATAAATAGCTGAATTCCAACTGATGAATCAGCATTCAGCTTAAGAAGTCTTATCTCATGACAGCATATAACTATTACATTTATATATAAAAGTGGTGTACTTACCACTTGAGGTATCAAACTTTGGTCAAACTTCGGTCAAACTTCTTGTAGATAAATAAATCACTGACCATTGGCATCATTATTAAAATCTAATTATAGCGTTCTACAAAATGAGTTTGAAAGACCTTTCCCCTGTTTTGATGATGTTGATGTAGCTCTTGTATATTTACCATAAATAATAAAAACATCCACCAAATTAAAGCACTTTCTAGTAAATTTGATCTTCCCAACAATCATATGTAGTGGTTTTTATTCTATCTTATCAACACACAGAGGTTTAGTTACTGCAGGTCACACAGCAGAGTTAATGTTAGAGTCAAGCTTTATTCCACAAAGACTCCGCACTTTAAGGTAATTTATTTTTGTTAAACCACCAGAAACTGGCTTACATTTTGGTATACAGAAAATAATTGCAAGTTAGTTGCTGTTTTAAGACATGTAAGAGCAATTTCAAATTATGTTAGATGGGAGGAAGAGAACATTTTAAAAAATCTTAGAAGTAATTTGTGTGGTCAGCAATTTATTCTTATACACTGCATCAAAAATTGTTTCATGTAGAAATCAATATGTGTGGGTGTTTTTTTTTGGGGGGGGTAAAGACCCAAATTAGGTGAAATCTGAATGTAGTATAATTTTGGGGGGTAGGACTAAAACACATCAGTGCTTTTAATATCTCGAATAAATGTTGTAATTATGCACTACTGCTTCACAACAGGGATTTCCACCAGGATTAGTAAGTTTGAGACATAAGATCCTTCCTCTTCACTATTGTATCTTCCAAAAATACCCAATACTTCTGAGCATGTAGAGGGTGCATGATGCCTAAACATGTCAAATAATTAGCTTTATTATTTATTTATTATTATTTAAGGATATGGAAGCTGAAGGGAAATCATATAAGGAGATTTTAGTTAATTTCCATGAGCAGACTTTTAGATTTGCTTTTCTTGGGGAGTGAGGAGGTGGTAAATTTAATAACAAAAAAATCACTAGGAAGTCACATCCTCTCCTTGTTATTCATACCCTCCACCCCTCGAATCCTCGATGTTGGTTATACAAAGGGGTCAAAAGCAGCCCTTGGGGAGCATTATCCCTGAAACTTGGATTATGATTCAAAAAGAGATACAAAATTCAGCTCCTCTTTCTTTACAAAAAACAAAAACACAAAACAAAACAAAACAAAAAAACCTGGAGAATCTTTTAAGGAAGAAAACAAAAAAACTCCACAAAACGAAACTTAAAGTATTCTCATAGCTGCCTCAGAAGTAGATCTTATCCTTCCACGTAGAAAATGCCTTCCTATCTGCAGGTAGATTTTCTTCTTTCTTAGCATTGTCGTTTAAAAAGTCATTTGGACAATAAAACATTTAAATGTTTGGACATGTAAGGCTTGGTGTTTGTTTACAGTATATTAAAATTTATGCATTGATTTTTTTCCCTTTTCTTCTTTTGTTTGGCAGTTACCCAGTGTTTAGGCAGAATGTTAGTATTAAAAGATAGAAGTAACTTTTTATCTGCCAAATGAAAACATTTTGAAGTTACAAAAAGGCATTCATCACAAAGAAAGAGCACTATTATGTATTTATCTCTTTAAGTATATAGCTGTTACAAAGCATGATTTCATGAAGGAAATCCAATATAAATGTTTCATATAGTACATGGAATTGCTAAACTTAGAAGGGTTCATCAAACTTCTGGGCAGAAAGAAGAGAAAATTATGATAAAAACGATTTAAATACCATGCTAAATCCAGTCCTACATGGAGTTTTCCATTTACAAATTTTCAGTTTTTTGAATTAAAGGGCTGTAGCCTCCAAATTGTGCAGACCCACTATTTTGGTGAGAGATCAGAGAATGTGTCTTTCTGAAACTAAATTGGCTGGCACACATATTTTGATGGAAGGCGTATTATAGCAAAATGAGGATTGAAAAACAATGAATCACAGTGTAATCCATGATGGTTACTTAGATGCCAGGCACACTAGGGAAGATAGCTGAGAAAATATTAATCAAGTATAGTACTTAAGCAACATTGCATTTACAGTGTGTAAAGAGACAGACGAACTCAGACAGGACCCCCAGGTAGTCTGAAAGTCTTCAGGAGGCCAGGATTTTCTGCTTTTTTTGAAAAGGATTTTATTTATTTTTAGAGAGAGGGGAAGAGAGGAAGTTCGATAGGTTGCCTCTGGTTTGCAGGATGGCACTCAACCCACTGAGCCATGTAGGTCAGGGTTGAGTTTTCTACTTTTTAAATCCAGTAACTACATTGCATTATTTCTTAGGTGAGACCCAATCAAAGCATACCTGTGTCATCAATCCCTCCACGAATAATTCTGTGGATAGTAAATCTCATAGATTGTTCCCATGTCCTGTCTGCAGTGGGCTTAATCTTTACTCATGGCAAAAAACACTTGTTCATTTAGTTAAGAACACCAAGTGGTAGGGAAGAAAAGTGGAAGGTGAGGGATTCCATGTGAAAACAGTTCGGAGCATGTATATAAGGAGGTAACACGAAGTCCGCTTAAAATACTGTAGTGAAATTGACCAAGAATGATATAACTTTACAAGCTGATGGTCAGTTCAATATTAAATAGAATCACAATTTTATAAATCAAGAAAACTATGATTTCCTGTGTATTTTTAAGAAGTGCTCCCAGAGAGGCAGCTGTGCAGGGAACTGGAAAGCAACTGAGTGTTAAGAGTTGAACGGAGGCTCAGATGGCGTTAAATCTCAAGGTTAATAGATATTCTCTACACCTATTCATGAACCTATCCACAAGTTCTCATTTTCAGAGGATTACTGGCCTCTGCTTTCTCGAATCTCTTCCTTCATGTCCTAGCAGGTTACATCTGCTCTTCCCTCCGAAAGGATGTCTGGTATTCTTCAAATCTGGTTTCAGTGGCATAGAACTTTGACACTTTCGTTCTGTCTTTTGAGGATAAACACTGTCATTGTCATCCTGACTACATTCCACGACTTTCAAAATTCTTAGGGACAAGAAAATTAGGTACTATGAATTGTGCCTTCTAAACAGAGCATTCTGTTCTGCGTGAAATGTTGACATAAAGGTAGTTTTTGCTTGGGCAAAGTGGATCAAATTAACTCCAATTTATGGACATTTTCTGCCAGGAGTCTTGCAGCGGCGAGAGACCACGTTTGAGTTGGTGGGTTAGTATGTCAGACATTAGTCACTACACGCTGGCTATGTGGCTGCAGCCATGGAATTTCTGCAGCATTTCCTAAAAACTAGGAAAAGTTATCGTGTTGTCATAATTCGGTAGTCGGTGTTTTGGTTTGTTTTCTTGGCATTTGCACCACTGAAAAGAAATCAGAGAAGGTAGGGGCCAGACCTCGGGAGAACTTAAACCCAAAGACTTTTTAAGCTGTACTGGTGGAGGCAAACAACTCAGCCGATTTCAGGTTTATGACTTCTGGAATGTGTTAACAGTGGGCCCAAATCAGCTTTCATCCCGTTTAGGAGCATGTACAGAACTTTGCATGTGAAAGGTCCACACAGGGCGAGAGACGAGAACGCCTCGAAGCGCTGAGTCCAAACCTCAATCCCAGCCTAGGCGATGACTCCGCATTTCAAACTCTGCCCTAAGTCCGAGCGGGCCAGAAGCCGGCAGCTGGGCCACGTGACCTGTCTTCCGAAGCCATTCCTATAGAGGCAGCCGCTACTTTCTCTTCCACATTTCCTAGCTCCTCCAGCGCGGGAAGATGCAGAAACGCCGCACAGGAGGCGGTCCCAGCTGCCTTGAACTCCAGTGTCACCAAAATTCACGCTTTTTCCGGAGGAGTTTGCAAGCTCCTCAAACCGAAGGAACTGCCGAAGACTCCAACCTGTGTGTCTACCTAGCGATCACGAGGCTGGGCGGGAGGTGACGGTCGCACTTCACTACACCAGTCCCCGGACTCCACCCGCCCAGTACCGTCCACGGCGCGTGACGACGCGGCTCTCGCGGTGTCTCGCGTTCAGCACCGCCCACCTCTGCCCCCGCCCTTTCCGCCCCTCCCTCCCCCTCCGCCCTGTCTCTCGGCGGCAGCGGCGGCGGCGGCGGCTCGCGCAGCTCGTTGGCTCACTATATAAAGGAAAGAAGCAGGCGAACCGGACGGCTGGAGCTGCAGCCGGTGGCGGCAGCGGCGGTGCGGGGAGCGGCGACTGGTGGTGGTTTCCCTCCTTGGCGCGGGGTGGCGAGCGGGCAACGCCCCCCCCGACCCCCTAAGGGTCGTGGCATTTTTTTTTTTAAAGGGCGATTCTCGAGGTTTTTAAGCTTCGGGAGGACTGCCCCCCTCCTCCTCCTCTCACCGCTCCCCTTTACTCCTTCAGGATCCGATTTTGTTTTAAAAATTTCCCCCCCCAATCTTGCGGTGGCTTGCTTGGGTCACCCTCCAGCGTTTTGGGGTTTGGTTTTTTTTTTTTAATTTTGTTTTTATCTTGTTTTCTTGGGGTTGCCCCCCTCTTGTTTGTGTTGTGTGTTGGAAATGGCGAACTCGGCAAATACAAACACCGTGGTAAGGACGTGGTTCGGTGGCCGGCGGGGGCTTCGTTCAGGCGGCAGCAACGGCCGGACCGGGCGGGGGTGGGGACGGTGGCGACTCCCGGCCTCGACTCTTCCCCAGCCGCCCGCGCGGCCGCCGCCGCTTCCCGCCTCCTGCCTCAGGCGGAGCTGGCCGGGGCGGCGGGCGCGGGGGGGCGCCTGGGGTTCGCGGCGGCGGGGAGGGCGGGGGGCGTCGGCGGGGCCTGGGGCCGTCGCCGGGCGGTCCGGGCCGCGGAGGCCGTTGGGCCGGGGTGAGTGCGCGGCTCTGGCCCCAGACCCCGGCCGCTTGTAGGGAGGGCGGGAGGGGAGCCGCCGCTTCCCCCCGAAGTGGGCCCGGCCGCGCTGGCTCGAGAAGGGCTCCCCCAGCAGCCTTAAAACAAAAACCGCGCCTGGGGAAT
The DNA here is from genome assembly GCA_004027475.1 of Anoura caudifer. NCBI lineage: Eukaryota > Metazoa > Chordata > Mammalia > Chiroptera > Phyllostomidae > Anoura > Anoura caudifer. The sequence continues at coordinate 293,847 of PVKU01000413.1, forward strand.
TGGGTGAATTCCCCAAGACCACCGTGTTCCACTTTAATGCAGTGGAAGGCTCATGGCTACTTTGGGGGTTACTTTGGGTGTTTCTAGCGATCGTGCTTAGGGCGCCTTCTGGGGCCATTTTATGTTTTAAAAACAAGGACGAAGGTTGAAAAGCACTTATCTCGGTTCCTTCCGAATCGGTAAAATGGCGAAGGGGAAGCAAAACCCCCAATCGTATCTCCGACTAGCAAAGCACCAAAGCAAACCAAAAAAAGCCTTCAGTGGTCAAAGTGCCCCCGTTTTCGCCTTGAAATTTGCCTACTTCTCCCTGTTTGTCCCTTTTTGGTTACTTGCGATCACGTAGGTTTGCAAAAAGCAGTCACATAAATAACCTTTTCAGTCACCAACGCAATGTGATCACTAGTCCATCCCACTCTTATTTTTATTGTGACAATAAAACACGTTTTTGCCCGGTCCCAAATGCCGCAGACAAGCCCGCGGCCGCCCGACTCCATACCGTTGGCGACTCGGGTCGATCCATCATGGCTGCGGCCGCTTACCCTGCTTTTCAGTCCCTGAGCCTTGTGGTTCTCCTCCCTTTGGCTGCCCTGTTTATATAGAGCCATTGCCGCTCTCTAATATAGACTCTGCCAGGATGGGAAGGTGCTTTTCAGGCCTACGTCACCGCCTCTCCATTTAAACACCAGATCCGGCTTTAAATAGTGAGAGCTGCTGAGAGCAGGGCTGGGAGGTGCGTGCTCCCTAGGCGAGAGGCAGGCGCTTGTGGAGCTCAGTTCATTTCTAGATCCTTATACTGTAATTTTGCACCCAGCAGAGGCTGCTTTCAGAGCCTCAAGTTTTTGTTTTGATGCAGCAGCTGGGATTTGCTGGCTTTGTTGGGGGGAAATAGAATTGCTGTCCCTTTTTTGTATTTTATTTTTATTTTTTAAGGAGAGTTTTAGCTCGTATGTCTAATCGTCTTTGTATTAGACGATGTGTGCATTATTGTTGGTCATTATTAACTGTGAGCTGCAGAGGACTTGGATAGTATTTTGTTAACCAAGTGTTCAGGAAATACATTATAAATATAACATACTATTTCCTTATGCTTTTCTGCAATATCGAAGACATGAACTTTTACAATGGATTGTGCCTAAAGCTTCAACATAGAATCTTATGTCCACAGTATATTTATGTATAGAGAAATTGTGAATTAAATCCTTGTACAAACTGGATTTTAGGAAATTAAAATTCTAAGTAGATTGTGATTTTTATTGCATCAGATATTAATATAGTGTGCAATACAAATAATCCAGTTTATTTTCTAATATTGCACCAGGGGACCAACACTTGTGAGAAGAGCCCTCTTATTTGATCATTAGATAATGCACTGTGGCCCTTTAAGCTTGGAATATCTATTGAAAACCAGGACAAACATCCTCAATTACTTTGTATTTCATAAAATGCAGACACTTTGGCTCAAGTGAAGTTTAGCATTTTAAATACTAATTTGGAAATCACTTATTTCAAATAGTGCCAATGTACCCACATACTTTTAAAAACAAGTATTTTGAGGGCTTTTCAACTTAGGAACCATTCTGCTGAACTACTCTTTGTGCATATGCTTCACGAAGAATACACATTCGCCCTTCAACTGTAGTGCTTATGGATCCAATAAATGGTCAAGTTGTGGGTAACCTCTTGAGTAATTACTTTATAAATGTATTTTTGCAATTTAGTGTTTAAATTGCTATAGATAGGAATCCACTAAGTGGTTAAGTTATGGGTAACCTCTTGAATAATTACAATGTATTTTTGTAATTCAGTATTTATATAGCTATAGATAAGATGGTACCCCATAGTTAGATGCACTTTTCTTATGTATAGAATCAGAATGTTAAATAGGGAGGCACTGTAGAGATGCAGTTTTTACATGAAAAATTGAAAGTTCACAGTTGCAGACTTGGCAAAATAAAGCAAGTCAGTAAGTGCAACAGCAAAGGCAAGAACCCAGTTATGGATACGAATTGTTTTTCTGGTTGTAATGAAAAGGAATAAGTCGTTTTCAATGGTTGACAACGGTAAGTTGTATGGAGAAACTTATTATTTGTATTTTTGGCTAGGCAGGGACACATTTTCTTATAGGATTCCCTTGTGATAACGTTGCTGATAGCGATGCTAATGAAACATTTATTTCTGTTTTCAGGTTTGCTTATAAGAGCAAACCATTGATTTTATTGGGTAGCCAGTAACTTTTATCTTAAGCAAGATACAGACAGAAGTAATGACAAAACATTAAAAAAAAGGCTGTTGACCTTAACTGCATGATAGTGGATAGGATTTATAGTAAGGCAGCTTTAGTTTTATCACTTTGACGTGCAAACTTCCTTTTGTCTAACATTTAAAATTCGGATGTGAGCAAATTTTTCTGTTTTCCAACATTTGGTTTTTAAAAAAAATACAGGAGTTCTCCCACCCAGCTTCCACTGCCCCCATCTTCGGTTTCTGTTACCAGTGGTCAATCTAGTTCAGAACAATTAATTGGAAAGTTAATTTTAGAAATAAACAATTAGTAAGGTTGAAATATCCCGCTACTCTGCCCTACCAGAGATATGCATCATCCCGTTGTCCAGTATCCATGCTGTGCATGTTACCCTCCCATTATTGACTGGCCCAGTATCGCAATGCTTGTGTTTAAGTAACCCTCATTTTACTAATGTCCGTAAAGCAAGACAGGAGTGGTGCGGGCAGCTTTTACATGCCAAAGAGAAGCTGCAAAGTGCTTCCTTTAGTGAAAGGGTGAAAGTTCTCAACTTAATAAGAAAAAAAAATTGTATGGCGAGGTTGCTAAAACCTATGGTAAGAATGAATCTTCTCCCAAAATTGAAGGAAAAAGAAATTTGTGTTAGTTTTGCTGTTGCACCTCAAACTACAAAAGTTGCTGCCACAGTGCGTGATGAGTACTTAGTGAAGATGGAAAAGGCATCAAATTTGTGGGTGAAATTTTGGGGAAATTTTTCAAAATTTCAGCGGGAAGAGAGGTCACATTCACATGTTTCATTATACTATATTGTAATTGTATTATTTTATTGTTAATCTCCTTCCCTAATTCACCATATTTTGCTGTGTATAATGCGCACCTTTTGGCCAAATTTTTGAGGAAAAAATAAGGATGCACATTATACATGAGTATAACGATTACGTAACATGGGTACAATAATCCTGTGTATAATGTGCATAAAAACATGGGTGTGCATTATACATGGGAGCGCATTATACCTGGCAAAATACGGTGTGCATATTAAACTTCATCATAGGTATGTATGTGCAGGAGAAAACATAGTACATGTAGGATGAAGTATTGTCCACAATCTTAGGCATTCAGTGGGGGGTCTTGGATCATATATCCCCAGTGGATAAGGGGGTCTGCTGTACATTATGCTTTTGAAAGTGTTTTCACATTATTCTCACTTTTGCCTTCTGGCAATTTTCTAGAAGCTAGCTTCTCCCTCCAATACCAACAATAGAATAATAACAATAATAATTTAAAAACTAAACATCAAGGTTATTCATGATTCTGTTCCATAGTATTAACTGAGCAGCAGTAGAATGAGAGAAATTTTGAGAACAAGATCAGCGTGCCTTGTTCCTCTGGGATTTTGAGGCCTGTTATCATGGGTACATGTACCATTTAATGGAATAATCTTAAAAGTAGAGACTGGGTAACAAACAGAAGTTAGGTGATTTTAAACTTTGAGTAGTCACTGGGTTCAGATTATATCCAGGCAAATGACTGTAGTATATAAGGTTCTCTAAAGTGCAAGTCTTGGTAATAAGGTTATGAGATATAATAGGGGTCAAACCGAGTAAGGAGTAATAGGAACCCATAAAACATTGGATCACATTAGGTGTTTTGACTTCAACAACATAGGGAATTATAACTGGAGATTGTATGTCCTTGTATGAACAAGAACCTTTTCTGTATATCAATTGCAGTAAATAGTCTTAAAAATTTAATCAAAATAAGCAGTCATCAAATACTTCAGTTTAACTAAGGCAAATGATATTTCTAGGATGGTTGTTTCTTTGTATTTTCTAAAATAAGGTGTAGTTAGTTGGAAAAATTACTGTTGTATTACACTGAATTTGTGAAAATGTGTTACACATTTTAATGTGTGAAAAATAATTTTTTAACAGTCTTTTATTTTTCATTTAAAGCCTAAATTATACAGATCTGTAATTGAAGATGTTATTAATGATGTAAGAGACATCTTTTTGGATGATGGAGTCGATGAACAAGTTCTGATGGAACTAAAAACTGTGAGTTTACTCTCCTGTTTTTTAAAAATATTCTCTATAGCCAGAGATAAATCCATAATTTTTCCATAGATGGACACTGGACTTTCTTGCAGGTGGACTATAGTTAAGTAAATGGTGGTGGTTTTAAACCCTAACTCTACCACCCTCCTTCTTCTGATCTTAGGCAAACTGTCTATATTTCAGTTTCTTTGTATGTGAAATGGACATTAGTAGTACTTACTATACAGGTTTGCTTTGAGGATTACATGTAATAACTGTATATAAAGCTTAGCACAGTGAGTGGCAGTAACATTAGCTGTTAGTAATGGATACTAATATTCTACATTTGTGGTCTAATAATTTGACATATCTATGTTTTATTTTTTAATGGTCTTAGTGTTTGTTTATTTATTTATTTATACATACATACATACGTACGTACGTACATATAGAGAAGGCAAAGGAGAGGGAGAAGTATCAGTTGGTTGCCTCTCACACACCCCAACCCAGTCATGTGCCCCAACAGGGAATCCAACCAGCAACCCTTTGGTTCACAGATTGGCTCTCAATCCACTAAGCCACACCAGCCCGGGCTAGTGTACTATATTCTAAAAAAGAATTTTATGTTCTTGACTCTGATTCTTTATATTGGCCAAATAATAAGATTTATCATATATTTTTACTTTGGGAGCTACTTTTCTGTCTTTTGGACTTTCTTGGTTTTAAGCAGAAATATTTAGATATTTTTATTTGTGTTTTTTTTGGTGGTGTAGTGACTCATAAATTGTGGAGTATTTTTGCCTTATTGTTCAGGACAGTGGTCCTAAATGTATGGCTTGTGGACTCCTTGGGTTTCCCCACCAGCTCTTTCAGGGGTCCGTGAGGTTGACCAAATGCCCAAGTCCAAGTCTTACAATTTTGTCATATTATCAGTAAAAGTGGTGTTCTGTGAAAAAAGTGATCAGCTCTCAGGTCAAATGCACGTGTGCTTTTCCTTGAGATAACTATTCCACATGCGGTGGGCTATTTGTGGATGCTCCCCATTTTCATGTACTGAATATTAAAAAGATGTCTATTTATGGGTCACGATGAGTAAGAAATGCAAGTGTTTGATATTCTGTAATGAAATGTGTTAACATTGGGAATATCTGCATAATTCATTGAATTCATATTTCCAAATGACCAATGCATGATATTGCAGAATCTGTTCAAAGTAAAAGATAAATTAATGGTTTTTAATCAAGGAGTATGTTGAGTTCATTGGTATATGGTTTCAGATTCTGTATTGCAGCTAACTTTTAAGAAACCATCACTTACATACTTTTTCCTTTCCCAATTACTTAGCTGTGGGAAGACAGATATTTTTCTTCATATATTAGCCAAATGACCAAGTGCATGAAGAGACGGACATGAGACTCCAGCCTTTTTCCTTTAAGCCATTCTTCACTAAATTTTATTTAGCATGTGTGGTTATTTTCATTAAAAATATATTATTTATGTCAACATGTAATGGCTACATTATTTTTAAATAAATTAATAAACTTTAAAAAAAATCTTAATTATAGCCCTGGCTGATATGGCTTAGTGGATTAAGTGCCAGCCTGTCAACTGGAAGGTTGCCAGTTCAATTCCTAGTCAGGACACACGTCTGGGTTGCTGGCCAGGCCCCCAGGTGGGGCATGTGAGAGGCAAGCACACTTGAGTTTCTGACCCTCTCTTTCCCCGCCCCTTCCCCTCTCTTTAAAGATAAATAAAATTCTAAAAAAAATAAAAATAAAGATCTTAGTTACAATTTTATAAAATTTCTTTGAGGTCCTCAGTGTTTTTTGAAAGTGATAAAGAATCCTGAGACCAACACATTTGAAAACTGCTGGCCTAGAAATTGGGCATTGAGCTCGTTTAGGGCTGTGTACAAATAAGTTATCACAGTGAATGAATGCTGAGGAACCTTTGTTGTCATCTTTTTTACACATTCGGTGGAAATGTAGAGGCTGTAATTTAGAAACTTTAAGCAAATCTCAGCTTTATTGTGGTGATGAAATATATGATAGAGTGCTTAGGCAACTTATTCTGGGCAGTTTCTGTAGAGTTTTCAATAAGAACCTGCCCATGTGAAGGAAGAAAAATAAAAATACATAGGTTTAAGTGAGATGAAGATGAATTTATCTTGAGAGAAATGTAATGGATTTTGAAACTGAAAAGTAGGGATCTAAAAATGTAAAAGAATGCCAACTTTGAGATACAATTTGGAAGAATAACACTGGAAACTGCTTCAATAACAAAGTATCTCGGGGAAATGAGTAAGAAGAGAATAACCTTAATCAGAGTCCCTTGTGTTACATGGAGTGAGCATTTTAAAATTTATGTTACTACTCTACAGTTTTTGAAGTTGTGCTTGTTTGTGACCTTACGTAGAAGGGATATCACTGTTAGGAGTAGAAAAATTAATTCCAAGATTTTAATCTACCCCAGTCAAACTAGTGGTCAGTCCAGATTGTTTGTTGTCTGTTCTTTTCACAAAGTCTGGGGAATTGATTTTTCCTGCTGTGTCCCAGGGGAATCAAGGCATTTTCTCCAAAGGGAATAAGTTGTGTTTGAGACAAAGTAGCTCTACCTGCATTTTTTATTACATGTGACTTTAAAAATATGTATGTGTATATATAGTACGTAATATACAAATAATTATATATTTTTTGTAGGTTGTGCTGATTTTTTGTTTAATGGCTAGTTTTACTTTGATAACACAAATTGTGACTTCTCAACTTCAGATCTCCAGCCTCTGCCACAGTGCCTGGCATATGTGATTGGCATTCAGTAAATATTTAATTCAACTGTTTAATAACAAATGTGACTCCAGAATCTAACTCAACAAAGTAGATTAATATTTTTGTTTTTTTTTAAATGGGACAACTTTTCTATTCTGGGTTGTAAGTGGATTAAAAATAAAACTGTTAGACTAAAGTGAATTGTTATTTTAATTCTCTGCACTAATTTCTTAGGATCTCATTAGAATTTCCAGAATGTGTCCTAGTTTTTTTTTTAATTTAGTTATAATTGTATTTTTTTTCCATTGCCTTTTAGTCCCCCTCCCCCACAGCATTCTCTGCACTATTGTATATGTCCATTAGTCTTTTTTCATTTTTGCTCAATTCCTCCACTCTGTAACTGCCCCCACCCCCATAAGCTGTCATCCAGGTCTCGAGTGTATGAGTCTGTCCCTATTTTCCTTGTTAGTTCATTTTGTTCAATTCATTAGATTACACATATGAGTGAAATCATGTGGTATTTGTCTGTCTCTGACTGGCTTATTTCACTTAGCATAATGTTCTCCAGGTCCATCCATGCTGTGTAAAGGGTAAAATTATCTTCTTTTTTTACAATCAAATAGTATGCCATTGTGTAAATGTCCCATAGTTTTATTCACTCATCTACTGATGGATGCGTGGGCTGCTTCCATATCTTGGTGATTATAACAAACACTGCACTGTAGATAAGGGATTCTTATGTTCTTTTGAAGTAGTGTTTTGGGTTCCTTCGGGTATATTCCCAGAAGTGGGATCCCTGGGTCAGAAGGCATATCCAGTTTTAATTTTTTTAGTATCTCCATACTGCTTTCCACAGTGGCTGCATCAGTCCGCATTCCCACCAATAGTACAAAAGGGTTCCCCTTTCTCCACATCCTGGCCAGCATTTGTTTGTTGATTTATTGATGATAGCAATTCTGACAGGTGTGAAATGATATTGCATTGTTGTTTTAATTTGAATTTCTCTGATGATGAGTGGTGAGCATCTTTTCATATGTCTATTGGCCATCTGTATGTCCTCTTTGGAGAGGTTCTGTTCCGGTTTTTTGCCCATTTTTTAATTGGATTTTTTTTTTTTTGGATGTGTTTTGTAAGTATTAAATCCTTAGCAGATGTATTGGTGAATATATTCCCCTATTCCGTGGGTTGTCTTTTTATTTTGTTGATGATTTTCTTTGCTGTGCAAAAACTTCTTAGTTTGATTTAGCCCCATTTGCTTATTTTTTCTTTTGTTTCCTTTGCCTGAGGTGATATATCTGATAAAATATTGCCACGAGCAGTGTCTGAGATTTTGCTGCCTATGTTTCCCTCTAGGATTTTTATGATTTTGGGTCTAACATTTTAAGTCTTTGATCCATTTTGAATTTATTCTTGTGTGTGGTGTAAGAAGGTCTAGTTTTAGTATTTTGACAGCATTATTAGAACTTTCTGTGGTGATGGTAATGTTCTGTATTTGTGCTCTCCATTATGGTGTCTATTTGCCATGTGTGGCTAGTTAAGCACTTGAAATATGGTTAGTGGAACTAAAGTGAATTTTTATTTAACTATAATTAATTTCAATTTAAATTGCCATGTGTGGTTAGTGGCTACTGTACTGGACCCTGCAGGTTTAGACATTCTTGCTAATAAAAACTAACACCAATTTCATATTTTATGGTTTATAAAGGACTTTGTCATTAGCCCTGGCCCCTTTGTCCTTTTTGGCCATTTCACAAACTTTCATCAGAAGCTTCCATATGGCTTTGAAGGATACGGTGGTGAATTACATTATGAAGTAAAGTGAGTAATGAGAATGTATGTAATTTGAAGTTTATCTAGATAATGCAGGAAAGGAGGAAATTAAAAAATTCAACCTTGTTCCTGACGTTATCTCTTGAAACACTGTGTGCTGACTTTAATGTGTGAAGCATGGGAGATAGAAAAGATGTAAAATGTACTCTTCATCTTCAGTAAATCTTTATTTGGATGTAAATTGTGTTTTGGACTGGTGAGTGACTATGGGTGGGCGTGATAGTCTAGAAATCCTGTTTAAAGTGAATTATAAAATCATCCTGATTTCTGACTGTCAGACCTACCCATATCCAAACAGCAGTCACTATGGAAGATATAAAGTATAGATAGCCTTTTTTCTCAGTAAAACAAAGTGAGAAGTATTTCCTCAGTTGCAGACAAATCTGAAACTCAGTTTATCTGCCTCTGAATAAGGTTTCTCAGCCTTGACATTACTGACGTTTTGGACCTGTTAATTCTGTATTGGAGAGGGCTGTCCTATTTGTTGTAGGATGTTAGCAGCATAACTGGCCTCTGTCCACTAGATGCCAGTAGCACCCCTCAGTTCTGACAACCGAAAATGTCTCCAGACGTTGCCCGGTGTCCCTGGGGGGCAAAATGATCCCTGACGGAGAACCACTATTTTAAATATACTCTAGTTATATATGTAAGTACTTGGACCATAGATTGAATAATCTATTATTGTGCTTCATTTGCCTTTGGGGAAAGCTCTGTTCCCAATCATCATTTCTAAGGAGTCAAGAAATGGAGTTCTCCTATGTTTTATCCAGGAGCTACATATTTTGTGAAATTAGGAGAATCCTTCAGAATTTCTAGCCAAGCATATTGTGAGGAAGCAATAGATCTAATCACATTTTAATAGGTCAAAAAACAGACTCGGACTTCCGGCCAAGATGGAGGCATAGTTAGACACACTGTGCCTCCTCGCACAACCAAAATTAAGGACAACAACAATTTAGAAACAAAAAAAAAAACCCAATCAGAATTGACAGAAAATTGAACTGTACAGAAGTCCAACAACCATTCATCCAGACCAGTAAGAGGGGCGGAGTAGATGGCTGTCAGAGAGGGGTCGCAGCAGGAAAAAGCAGTGGCTAGTGGACCCAGGTGTGCAGGTGGCAGTTCACAGACCCCGGGCACAGGGTGGCAATGGGCAGGCCTAGTGAGGTACGTAAGGCAGCTGGCTGACCACAGTCACATATTTGTGCGCAGATAAACCAGGTGAAAGCGGGCAGTGAGACAGACCACGCAACCCAGGGCTCCAGCGTGGAGAAATAAAGCCTAAAAGCACCGATTGAAAACACTAGTGGGAGTTGAGGTGCCAGGAGAGACTCCCAGCCTCACAGGAGAGTTCGTTGGAGAGACCCACAGGGTCTTAGAATGTACCCAAGCCCACCCACCCAGGAACCAGCACCAGAAGGGCCCAGTTTGCTTGTGGGAAGCAGTGGAAGGGACGAATCTGAGAGAGGGCAGAGCAAGCGCCATTGTTCCCTCTCTGACCCCGCCCCTCACAGGTAACAGGTGCGACCAGACCAATAAAAGAAAAAAGTGGCTCAAACGAAAGAACAAATCAAACCACCAGAGCCAATACTTTTAAACAACCAAGAGATAGCCGACTTTTCAGATGCACAGTTCAGAGCACTGGTGATCAGGATGCTCACAGAATGGGTTGATTTTGATTGCAAATTAGATGACAAAATGAAGGCTACACTAAGTGAAATGAAGGAAAATGCACAGTAAACCAGTAGTGATGGGAAGAAAACTGGGACTCAAATCAACGGTGTGGACCAGAAGGAAGAAAGAAACAGAAAAGAATGAAGAAACAAAAACTTGAAAAAATGAGAGGCTTAGGAACCCCCAGGACATCTTTAAACATTCCAACATCCAAATTATAGGGGTCCCAGAAGGGGAAGAGGAAGAGCAACAAGTGGAAAAGCTTTTTGAACAAATAATAAAGGAGAACTTCCCCATTCTGGCAAAGGAAATAGACTTCCAGAAAGTCCAGGAAGCTCAGAGAGTCCCAAAGAAGTTAGATCCAAGGAGTAACACACCAAGGCACATCATAATTACATTAGCCAAGATTAAAATGAAGGAGAGAATTCTAGAAGCAGCAAGGGATAAGGGCACAGTCACCTACAAAGGAGTTCCCATCAGACTGTCAGCTGATTTCTCAAAAGAGACCTTCCAGGCAAGAAGGGGCTGGAAAGAAGGATTCCAAGTCATGAAAGTCAAGGAGTTACATCCAAGATTGCTCTATCCAGCAAAGCTTTCATTCAGAATGGAAGGGCAGATAAAGTGCTTCCCAGATAAGGTCAAGTTAAAGGAGTTCATCATCACCAAGCCCTTATTATGTGAAACGTTAAAGGGACTTATCTAAGAAAAAGAAGATAAAAAATATGAACAGTAAAAAGACAGCAAACTCAGTTATTAACAACCACACCTAAAACAAAAGCCAACTAAGCAAACAGCTAGAACAGCAACAGAATCACAGAAATGGAGATCACCTGGAGGGTTAGCAACAGAGGAGTGGGAGGAGGGGGGGGATGGTACAGAGAATAAGTAGCATAGATGATAGGTAGAAAATAGGGGGAGGGCAAGAATAATATGGGAAATGTCGAAGCTAAAGAAGTTATGACACATGGACATGAACTAAAGGTGGGTATGTGGGTGGGAGTGGGTGTGCAGGGTGGAGGGGATTGAAGTGGGGGAAATGGGACAACTGTAATAGCATAATCAATAAAATATATTTTTAAGAAAACGGACTCGGAGAGAATATGCTTTGACAGGCTCATTTAGCAAGTCATAGAAAGTTGAACTTAGGCCTTTTGTCACCAGATGACATATACAATATTTCTCAGAAAAGAGAAAGGTACCAGAGTTGTGACTAGATCTGTCCTGATAGCATCAGTACAATTTAGAGATCAGAGACTTGAACCAGAGTTGGGATTAGGGTGAGGTAAGGGAGAGATGCCTAGAATACAAAATTTAAAGGACCTTCATTCTTCATTCTCCAACTCCAGCTCTCATTGCAAACAGTGTGGAGTTAGATTGCCTGAATTGTATCCCAGTTTCGTGTGCTGTTGGCGATGTTGGATAACTTACATTACCTGGTGTTCCTTGGGTTCTTTCTTCTGTAAAAAGGAGGCAATAGGACACCTTTGGCATTTAGTGGGTTAGAGCCAGGAATGTTGCATTTTCTGTACACTTTCCAGTGATTCTACCCTGTACAGTAAGGAATTGTCTTGCTCCAAACGTCAATAGCATCTTACAGAGAAACACTATGCTAAAAAACAATAATTTGTTTTCTTTACTTTAAATTAATATTAAATGTCTGGTAAATTCTTGGTCATTTTATTAGCTCCTAAGCAAGACATATTCTCTGCCCTGAAGGAGTTCTTTAATAGAGATGGGAGATTTCATGTGAAAAGTATAACAATACTTTTAAAAATTAGAAATATTTCTAAGGTGTAGAGACAGAGATTTCTTTGAGGCTGTGTATCTCTGACATTTGCAGTTTTGAGAGTTATGAGGAAAGACTGCTAGTCATAAGGAGTAGTTCACTAAGGTTCAGAATGGTGATATATTCAGGGAATTGCAGGTAGTTTGGCGCCATTAGGAAATAGAATGCAAATATAGTAGCATTTGGAGAGTTAATATATGCCATATGGAGCTTGGTCTTTAGAGTGAGAAAGATTTTTGTAGGGTGCTAGTTCAAATGCAGGTTTTTGGACTCTACTGTTCCAGAGAGTCTGACTTAATAAGGGTACAGTCTAATATTTTCTTTCTCTTTGAATTTGCAACACCAAAAAAAATCCAAATTGACTTTTAATAATCCATTAAAGTCTTGTAATCTGAAGTTTGAAAAGCATAGACTTCAAAGCAGCAGTTCTCACTTTAGCTTGCATCAGAATAACTTGGGCAGATTATTAAGAGATTCCTGGCTCCGTTCCCAGAGCTGCTGATTCAGTAGGTCTGGGGTGGCACCTGAGAGTTAGTATGTCTACCAAGTTTTCAGGTACGATTGGCTCCAGGATTGCATTTTGAGGATCAAGGATTGATTGAAAGGACAAATGTCCACTAGAATGTAGACTCTAGTGAGGACAAGGATTTTTGTTCGATATGTTCACTGTCTATTCTCAATGCCACTAACAGTATCTAGCATATAGGAGATACTCTGTAATTATTTTTAGAATGTATGACTTTAGAATCTGGGGAGCTCAGTGAGCTCAGTTACTACTTTGTATAGTAGTACCTAGTACCGGTGGGAGGAAAGGACCTGAACAAGGGCCATAGTAGCAGAAGTAAATTGGAACAATGCTTTGGAATGGAAATTGACAGTGATGATGGGGTTTTGGGGTGGATTCTGACTCAGGTCAGTGACTTGGAAGGTTAGGTGAGTGGTGGTACCCAGCACTTAGCACATAATATGTATTCATTTTGAATTTGCCATTACTATGGATACTTCACGTGATGGTTATATTGCAGTGGGTAGACCAGTTGGAGGTGATAAAACTAAAGCATTAAATTTAGAAAATTATGGTTTAAAAACTTTTTTTTTTTTTTTTTTGCACATTGATTTTTGGTTCACAAAAACTAGGTTTTATGGAACACATTAAGTGTCTATTGGGTACTGTGTGCTAGCCAGGGCAGCTTAGGCAATTTTGGTTTTTATGGAGGATTAGACAGACAGAAAGTTGGGTTTTTCTAATTTGAGGTTTGCCTCTATAATGTTTCTTATTGTTCAGATCAAGAGAGGATGTATTTACGCTTCGTATGTTATTTAACAGAATACATTGGCCCTGGTTGGTTAGTTCATTTGGTTGGAGTGTTTGTCCTGTACACCAAAAAGTTGCGGGTTTGATTCTGGTTAGGGTTCATACCTACGTTGCAGGTTTGATCCCTGGTCAGGGCATGTGCAGGAGGCTGCCAATCGATATTTCTCTCTCATATCAATGAATATATTCTTGGATTAAAAAAAGCTGGAAAACACTGTATTAAGGAAAGACTTCCATAAAAATAATTAATAATAGATTTGATACAAAAAAGGGTTTTCTTTGATTACTGAAAATTTGCTGACATGAAAATCTGCTTGGTAACTGAGGAATTACTGTAGAAAGTTTGTTGAAGATATAAAAAGAAACAAAAAATTCTTCAGTATTCTAAGGTAGCAAAAAGGTTTGATACTTAAACCTTAAAAACATTACTTAAAGACATTAGTTTTTATTACTGCGTACACTTGAGTGAGAATCAGAGATTGGTTGATTTTTGTGGTTGTATCAATTTTGGAAATGAATTTTATAATCGGATTAATGAACAGAATGTTAAGTACATATGTCCAGAGTTATCTTCCCTGACTTTCACTTAGAAATCTTTAAATGTTCTTTGCTTTAGTTATGGGAGAATAAACTAATGCAGTCTAGGGCAGTAGATGGATTTCATTCAGAAGAACAGCAGCTTTTGTTGCAAGTTCAACAGCAGCATCAAACTCAGCAGCAGCAGCATCACCATCACCATCACCACCAGCAAGCTCAGCCACAGCCTACGGTACCTCAGCAAGCTCAGACTCAGCAGGTCCTTATTCCTGCAGCACAGCAAGGTGAGACTGGGTATGCTTTCCTGTTTAGAACTTGGAAATCAAATTTGTCATTTTCAAAGAAGAGAAATATTCTGGGTTTTTCCATTCTTTTGGTTGAGGAAGGTATCTGTTTGTATTAACATAAATTTGCATAAAATGTGGATTCTGTTTGTGTAGTAATGATAAACAAGTAAGCCATTCGTTGAAAGCCTAACATACCCTAAGTCTATTGATACTTTCTTTGGAGAAGGCTATGTAATGGTGGATTTCCTAAAATAAGTCAGATCTATAAAGGCTTACTAAGGATTTCATTGTTTTATACAGTAAAATCATTGTCTGCTTTTTTTATGAAACTGATTTATTTCTTCAAAGACATATTTGAGTTTAATCTGTATAAAAATAAACATGGGAGGATTTTTGTAACTATACTTTCGCAGTCTGAAATTTCCATTCACTAGTAATTTGTCATTCTAAATTAGTAATTTATGTTAAGTGAAGAGTGAACATATAATATATATTACTTTATATTACTTGGTTTTAAGATAAGAAAAAAACAAGTATTTAAAAACTGTGTTTGTACTGCTTTGTATTCTGCAAGTCATTTTATAGATTTTGTTTCTTTGAAGCCTTACAAAGGCTTTGTGAGTAGCTCTTAGAGCATTTCAAAGCTGAGGAATATTTGGGCCCTGAAAAGGCCAAGACGTTTGATCCATTACATATAGTAAGTGTTTTTGTCAGGACAAATTAAGAGTAACCCTACCTTTATAAGCGGTATTGCTTTCCACAGTTTCAGTTACCTGCGGTCAACTGTGATTTGAAAATATTAAATGGAGAAGTCCAGAAAAAAATAATTTGTATGTCTTTGAGTAGCATGATGAAATGTCAGGCTGTCCAGCTTCGTCCTGTCTGGGACGTGAACCATTCCTTTGCCCAGCGATCCAGGCTGTCTATACTGCATATGTAGTAGTATTCTTGGTTATCAGATTGTATTCCCTGCCAGTAAGGGCGGACTACTGTATTCAGTTAAAAAACTTTCTGGGCGTTTGAGTTTTGTAAATCTTGTTATTGGAGAGGGGAATGAAGGTAAATGAAACAATTCTTTTAAGGTAACCGCTTAATTACATATTTGCCTCATTTGAGGGTGTATAGATGGCAATGCATAGTAGAAATATCTGTTTGGGTTATTCTACTGTTTATATCGAATAAGACTTCTAATACTTGCTTTTATTCTATACCTTGCATCAAATAATTGTCCTTTCAATCTGTATTGATGACTGTTCCTCCTATTGCCTTCAGGCCTGGCACTAGGATTTTAGGTCATCATAAATTAAAATTTGATTTTCTTCACTCAGAAAATATTAGGATAATCGGATTATCTGTTTATTTTCTGAAATTTGCGGAATCAAACAGTTCCTCTTACACTTAAGTAATGTTGCCATTATTGATTTGTATTTTTGAAAAGTTAATGGAAGTTACTTAAGATTCTAAGAAGTCATATTGAGAGAGAAGGGCTACAGTATGTAAATTTTTTTAAAAAGTTGTAACTTTTTGAGCTTAACTCTTAATGTGTTAATAACTCATTCCAATAGTAGTATTATGTCAATAAAATTGTTAATGGTAAGTGAGCAGGGCAATTTACAGTTTAAGAATGCACAGAAATGTATATGTGTAGGTGATAGGTATCCCACTACTTCTTTTTTTAAATATGTTTTATTGATTGTACTATTACAGTATAGTTGTCACATTATTTTTCTCCCCTTTATTCCCCTCTGCCCTGCACCCTCACTCCCACCAGTATTTTTTCCACCCCTTAGTTCATGTCCATGGGACATACATGTAAGTTTTTTGGCTTCTCCATTTCCTATACTGTTCTTCACCTTCTTGTATTTTGTACCTACCATTTATGCTTCTTATTCCTTGTACCTTTTCCCCCATTTCCCCCCTCCCCATCCCTCTGATAACCCTCCATGTGATCTCCATTTCTGTGATTCTGTTCCTGTTCTAGTTGTTTGTTTTGTTTTAGGTTCAGTTCATAGTTGTGAGTTTGTTGTCATTTTACTGTTCATAGTTTTGATCTTCTTTTTCTTAGATACATCCCTTTAACATTTCTTGTAAGAAGAGTTTGGTGATGAGGAACTCCTTTAACTTGACCTTCTCTGGGAAGCACTTTACCTGCCCTTGCATTCTAAATGATAGCTTTGCTGGGTAGAGTAATCTTGGATATAGGTCCTTAACTTTTATGACTTTAAATACTTCTTTCCAGCCCCTTCTTGCCTGCAAGGTTTCTTTTGAGAAATCAGCTGATAGCCTTATGGGAACTCCTTTGTAGGTGACTGTCTCCTTTCCTCTTGCTGCTTTTAAGATTCTCTCTTTATCTTTAATCTTGGGTAATATAATCATGATGTGCCTTGGTGTCTGCTTCCTTGGGTTCAACCTCTTTGGGTCTCTCTGAGCTTCCTGGACTTCCTTGAAGTCTTACATCCTTTGCCGGAGTGGGGAAGTTTTCCTTCATTATTTGTTGAAGTTTTCGATTTCTTGCTCTTCCTCTTCTCCTTCTGGCACCCCTATGATTCGGTTGTTGGAACATTTAAAGTTGTCCCAGAGATTCCTAAGCCTCTCCTCATTTTTTTTGAATTCTTGTTTCTTCATTCTGTTCTGACTGAATGTTTACCTCTTCCTTCTGCTCCAAATCGTCGATTTGAGTCCGTTTCCTTCCTGTCACTGTTGGTTCCCTATATGTTTTTCTTTATTTCACTTTTCATAGCCTTCACTTCTTACTCTATTTTGTGATTATAGTCAACCATTTCTGTGAGCATCCTGATTACCAGTGTTTTGAACTGTGCATCTGATAGGTTGGCTGTCTCTTTGTCGCTTGGTTGTATTTTTTTCTGGAATTTTGATCTGTTCTTTCATTTGGGCCTTATTTTTGGTCTTGGCGTGCCTCTTATGTTCTAAGTGTCGGAGCCTTAGGTATTCACCAGGGCAGGGGCAACCCTTTGTGCTGCATTGTGGTGCTGTATTTGGGGAGGGGTCCCAGAGGGAACAATGCCACCTGCTCGGGTCTGGGAGGCCTTCAGTCACACCCCCTGCTATCCACAAGTAAACTGGGCCCTCTGGTTCTGATTCCTGGATTCTAGGACCCTGTGGTCCTCTCCAACAAACTGTCCTGTGAGACTAGGAGTTTCTCCTGCTGCTGTAATTTCCACAGGTTTTTATAGCCAGAGGTTTTGTAGCCTTATTTCCCACACTGGAACTCTGGTTTATGTGGTCTGTCTTGCTCCCTGGTTGTTCCTGCCAGTTCATCTGCACACAAATGTGGGACTGCCCAGTCTACAAGCCACTGCCTTGCCCACCAGGTCTTTCGGCTCCACCTTGCTGTGGGTCCTCTCACCCCTGCTGCTTGTCTCCGTCCCTCTTACCAGTCTGAATGAATGCTTCTTCTTTAACTTTGTGGTTGTCAGACTTCCATCCAGTTTGATTTTTCTGGCAGTTCTGGTTGTTTTTTGTTTTTAAATTGGTGGTTGTCCTTCTTGTGGTTGTGTGAGGAAACAAAGTGTATCTATCTACCTATACCACCATCTTGGCCAGAAGTTGATATCTCAGTCTTTTTTGTTCCTGGGTTCCCTTGTGTCCTTAGGTATTGTTACTCAAATCATTTTTAAAATGATGTTTTCCAGTAGAAGATGGGTATTATCACAGCTGGTATTTACCATAGAAATTTATAATGATCAGAGATATCTAACGGTTGAGTGCAATTGAATGCAAAAAATGTGAAAGAAATGAAAAAAGTTTGTAGCATTGTCTGCCATTCTTGTGATTATAAAATAGCCTCATGATTCCTTGTTTGCACGTGTGCTTGTATTTTTAATAGCTGCAGCGCCACAAGTTATTGTTCCTGATTCTAAGTTGATACAGCATATGAATGCGTCAAACATGGTAAGATTCAGAACAAAGCACTGTGTTTGGTTCAACTTACTCTAACCCAAATTGTGACTGTGCTAGGTAGATTCTGTATTAGCCAAGTTTATGCATGGCTTGAGCAAATGGTTGTTATATTTGTTTTCCTGAATATTGGATTTAGAAGTAAATCTAAAGTTCAGCTTGACACTTAGATGTTGAGGTTCATAAAATTATGCAATTTTCTGTTAAAAATACCAAAGAATGATGCTTTGTAGGACCTATTTCAGTCCTTATTAGTTTTGGAAAAGAGGACCTACCAAACGGATTATAAAAATATAGTTTATTTGCAAAAGATACCTTAAGATCCATTAATTACAAGAGATCAAGAATGCTAAGAATTGAAAACTTTAAGCATTTTTTTTAGGTAGTTCAAGATAACTGTTTTTAAGATCAAACATTTAAAAATTTTTGCCAAGATTTAACAATAGCATAGCCCAATAAGTTTTATCATAGTATATAATTTGCTATTTTGAAATGTATTTAACCAGTTGCATTTATTACATATTATACTTTAGATATTTCTAAGGGATGTCCACTGAACTTCATTGAGGCAAAGTTTTCAAATTTTACTTCGGGAATATAATATTTCCTATCAAATGTACTATAATGTAACAGTGAAACTGAAAGACCCTTTTCAGATTCTTAGAAAATCTTTACCTATATCCTTAAAGATGAAAAAAACAAAACAAAACAGTAGAACAGTTGGTCTAGCACTTTCACATAAATAGCTTTCCTTTGTGCTAGTTATGTAGGCTGTTACTGATGTCTCGGCTCTGACATCAGTTTTGCAAGGGGTTTTCTTTTTTTTAATGAAATAATTGCTCTAATGCATTATTTGTGGTATGGCTATTTTACAGAAGAAATTTTCAGTAGACGTTAATAAAAGATGTTTTCTGTATCGCGCAATCACTCAGCAAATACTAATGGCAAGTTGAATGTGCAGACGTGTGTGCAGCTGGTGATTCTGCCATGTGGTGTATAGAAACTACTATGTCAGTTTGCCTGTAAATGGTGATACATTTAAAATATGAATTGTAGGCAATTAATATTTCTAAATATTTCCAATAATAAGTAGTTGTTAATAATGTTCTTATAATAGAGAATACCTTTTATTTGCCTTTACAGGCTAGATTTATTGGAAATTGAGTAGTTGGGTATTGTGCATTTCACAGAGAGAGCCTGGAGGTCTATAGCTGGCTTCTGGGGGCAAGTGGGAGTTACAGGCTTAAGATGTCAGAATTACTTAGGCTTGTCAAGCGGCAAAATAAACATATTTTCTTGGAAAGTTATACCTAGAGCCTAGACTAGATCATAGTTGTATCATTAATGTTCTTGAGTAAATTTTCCAAGTTTTGTTGTCTTCTGACTTAACATCTCTTAGGCATAGTTATATTTATTTCTTAAATCTTATTCAAATAGAGGTGTTTCTAGAAAATGTATAGATTAGATTGGGTTATATGAAGGCTTGGTACCTTAAAAAAGATTGATGGGGGAGAGGAAAACTACCTACCGTATTTTTCAGACCATAAGAGCACCTAGGTTTTAGAGGAGAAAAATAGGAAAAAAAAATTTTGAAGCAAAAAATGTGGGAAAATATTTAATAACATAAGTAACATTATATTTCACCAGTGTAAATGTAAACAGAACTCAACAGCAGCACTAACAACCATTATTCCTCCCAAATTGGCAGGGGGCGGGGAAGTGGGTCTTATAGTCCCAAAAAGATGGTATATGTAGTTATAGTGAGATACGTGGAAATGCTTTGAGCACAAGATTAAAACACAGCAAGAATGTGGTGATTCTTTTGGAGGGAGGGAAGAAGTCTCCAGGAGCGGTAAATCAAGAATTTATGGCTTTAAAGAAATCCAGAGTATAATCCTATGTACAGTTTTGTAAGTTTAATGTCAGATACTAACTTTTCAAATGTAGAAATTAAAGTCTCTACTTTTACCTCAAGTATGTTAATTTAGAATAAGGTTTTGGGAATAAAGAATCGGTAGGAAAGGAAATAAGGGAATGGATATTTCATATATTGTATAGCATTATTAGAGTGGGTAAGATTTTTTTAGAGCACATTTTCCAGGGAAAAACAAACCAATTATATTTTTCAACTTAATTACTTGAAATAAATAAGTAGGACATTTTAGGCTAGATGGTCTTTATTGTACTATTTTATAAAATAGGATTTAGTCTCATGTTAGAACTTCTCATTTTAGTTTAAACTAACCAATGAGTTTCACATACTGTTGAAATATGCCAGAGATAAACTGAGGTCCTATTATGCAAATTAGGGGTTTTGATTTTTTGTTTTTGTTTTTTCAGAGTGCTGCTGCTACAGCTGCTACCTTAGCACTCCCTGCAGGTGTGACTCCTGTTCAACAGATATTAACAAATTCAGGTAATCAGAAATAATGAAACCATTATACCTATATAACTAAGAAAATTGTACCACCTAGCCTTTGTTTTGTCTTCGTTGAAAGATAGAATACCGTAATTTATTTTTAACCCATTTGGCTTAGGTTATTAAAATAAGAGTATTCGAGGGCTATAGCACATTAAATTATAATAATTGCTAAGGATACAGTAGAGAAGATGAGACTTGCACTTGACCTTTTGATCCATGAATGAGGATTATATTATTGAATGAATTATGATTATATAGAAATGTTTATTTAGTTTATAAAAATTTTTTTAATTGATTTTTTAGAGAGAAAGAGAAACATCCATTTGTTCCGCTTATTTAATGCATTCATTGGTTGATTCTTACATGTGCCCTGATGGGATCAAACCACACCCTTGGTACATTGGGACTGTGCCTCTAACCAACTGAGCTACCCAGCCAGGGTTACTTAGGTTTCTGATAAACACATTTAACCTGCCAAATAAATTAAACTTGAATCATTTGAACTAATTTGTGATGCAAACTTAATAGTCCTTAATAGTTTCTTAAGAGCAAGTTTACTGCATTCTGTTTTACATAGTAGTGTGTAGAATGACAAAATTTACTAGGATTTTTGGCATATTAATGTTTGAAGAATTTATATGGATTTTAAGTATTTTCTCTGTAATCTTATATATAATTTCTTGTTACTTTGTTAATTTCTAAATTTGGGAGGAATAAACTAGGGGCTTGTCTTGCTACGTATTTTAATAGGATATAATTGTTCACTTTTTAATTCAGGACTGTGTAATTTAAAACAACATGTTAGAGGGATTCAGTTGTGTATGCATAAATCAGTCATACAATTAATGTCAGTGACAGTTGGTTCAGTAAACTTTTATAGTTTTTAAACAATTTTGAAGGTAAAGACTATGGTCTTTTAGCTCAGATATTAATGAAGTTTATATTTCCATTTTATTAAAGATTTAAAAATTAACAGCCCCTGACCTGACATATTGCTCACTCATGACTTTTAACATGTTAGCAAAGATAATGTAAGCTTTTAATCAACTCTCATAATCTGTTAAAGCTTATGTTGGAAGTGTTAAAACTTCTGTTGGAAAATAGCTTTGTAAGATGATAATGAGGATATATTTTAACATGGATGAAAGTCAGAGAAGTTAAGGATTATATTTTACTGTGTATGGATAACAGCCCTTAAAACTTGTAGGCTTTTGACTGATAATTTCAGTGGTCTTTGGTGGATAGACATTCACTGTGAATTCATTTATTTGAGATGGTAACTGCTAAAATGTTAACTTGGAATACATCCTTTTTGCTTTAGGCCAGCTTCTTCAAGTGGTCAGAGCAGCCAATGGTGCTCAGTATATCTTTCAGCCTCAGCAGTCAGTGGTTCTACAGCAACAGGTTATACCACAAATGCAGCCGGGTGGAGTGCAGGCTCCTGTTATACAGCAGGTAAAAGAATCATTCTGAATTCTTGTGTAACTCACACCTTAATTTATATTCAATATGTTTAAGACATAATTGATGTTACCCCTATTCACTAGTCTCCATCCAGCCTCCTAATATAGTTATTCAGCATTCATTCAACAAGCATTTACTCTGTGGCTGTATGTTAAGGTTTCTACAAAGGACTGGAGATTTAGAAGTGAACAAGGCAGGCGTGAATCTAGTTTCACAATACTGTGTTATTTTCTGGAAGGAAGTGTATGGAATTCTTTTTCTTTTACCTCCAATATCTGAAGTATCATGAAATCCTACCAATTCTTTATAGTTTCTTTTTTGAGACTGCCATTTTAACATATTTATAGTTCCTTTATATTTGAAACTAGTTATCTCAGACTGTTATTTCTTTATACTTCATGCTCTCATAATTTCTCACTTAAAATACTGTATTATCCTCTTAATTTCTCTCCTTCCAATCTTGTGCCCTCCTAACCTGAGCCTACTACTTTGTATTTATAGTCATTGCTCTAAAAAAAAGTCTTAAAATCTTTTAATGACTTCTCATTGCCTATTGGGAAAAGTCCAAACTCCTTAGCATGGTTTATAAGATTTCTTTTTGATCTTGTGTTTTGATCTCAGATTTAATTTTTCCCATACTTCCAGTTGTTAGCTGCTTCAGCTGCTATTAAAAAATACATCTTATTTTTGTGTACCCGGTGTTACCATTAGGACACTGATGAAAGAGAAATGGTTATTATCTTGAGGAATTTAGGTACTTTAAAAAAGTGACAATAAACACATACTGTCAATATTAAAAGTACAATGATAGAGGTCAGATCAGAGGAGGAGCATTAATCCAGCCTATTCATAGCTTTCCAAATTTTGTCCTGCTGTTACTTGATGTTATTTTTCTATTTAGAATGCTGCCTTTGGCTTTCCTTCTAGCAACGCCCTTGACTTCACACCAGACAAAGCAAATGGAAAAGCCTGGCTAATCTCCCAAAGCACAAATAGACAGTCAAATATTATCTACTAGGAAGGCTTCCCTGACCATGCCTTGTTCCCCACTCTGAACTTCATAATCTGTTCTGTGTTCTCATAACACTGTTATCATATTTCTATTGCGTCTTCTTTCCTTTTGAGTTTCTTTGGGTTTGTTTTGTTTGTTTGTTTGGTCCATTGCTCCACAAATCTGTAAACTTAACAAATACTGTTTCATTATTTTTGCATTCTTTGAACCTAATGGCAAGTAATTACCATTCAGTGCTTTTTATTATCTGCCTTTTATTTATCAACTATATAAGTATGTTTATTTTAGCATGATTAATATTTGTTAATGTTTTTTGATGTTGTGGTTTACTTTAGAATCCTAGAATACAGACGTTAGAAGGAACTTTAGAAATCACTTGATCTGGTGGTTCTCAGTTGTGGTTGCATGATTAGAATCCTATGGGGAGTTTTAGATAAGGTGAAAAGATTTCATCTTACCACCAACTCAATCAGCACATTAAGAGTAGAGCCTATGTATCTGTTTTTTAAGCAGCCAGGTGGTTATAATTTGTAGCCAGTGTTGAAAGCCCTTGATCGTAGTCTAACAGTGAGGTGACCAAAGCCAAGAGAGAGGTTAAACAGCTTGCTTCTGCTACATCTATATGTATGATCTTAAGTAAAACTAGAACTCAGAAGTTCAGATTTTCAGTGCAGTTCTTCATAGGGAGGCAGTGTAGCATTATAGTAAGAGCAGAATTAGAAAGCCTAGATTCAAATTTTGCTTTTTGGTGAATACAGACTGGAAAGTTACTAACCCTCTCCATACATTAAGAAAATAAACTACCAACTTGTGTAACTGTTGGCCTGCAATGTGGCATATACATAGCACGCGCTGGACACATGGAGGAGTTATCTTGAGAAAATCTTTTTTCCTTAGAAATTTGAATGCTAAAATGGAAATTTAGTGAATCAGTACACTAGTTAAACATTTCTTTTTTGCTTTGGTAATTTTAACTTGTATGAGATGGCCATTTCTGGTGTTCCTTCAGCATTCAGGCCTATTTCTATGTACCAGGTAATGAAACTGATCCTTTTAACTAGTTTCTAATATTTGGTTTTCCTTTGCCTTAGGTACTGGCTCCTCTTCCTGGAGGGATTTCGCCACAGACAGGTGTCATTATCCAGCCTCAGCAAATCTTATTCACAGGAAATAAGACTCAAGTTATACCTACAACAGTGGCAGCACCTACACCAGCACAAGCGCAGATAACTGCGACTGGCCAGCAGCAACCACAGGCCCAGCCTGCTCAACAACAAGCTCCACTGGTGTTACAAGTTGATGGAACTGGGGATACATCATCTGAAGAAGATGAAGATGAAGAAGAAGACTATGATGATGAGGAGGAGGAAGACAAAGAGAAAGATGGAGCTGAAGATGGGCAGGTAGAAGAGGTAAGTTTCTGGTTAAAAAAAAACAAAAACAAAAACAAGAAAACTTGAGAAGTTATTCAATCATTTCTTCTTACTTGGTGCCAAATTTGAATTATATCCTATATTTCAGAGGCTGTTAGGATGCCATACATCATAGGATTTCAAATATAAAGGTAGATTGTTCTAACGTAGTAAGGTTTTTAGATTGTTCTGGTTTGTTTACCTTCATAAAATATTGTTCATATAGCTATTAATAAAAATGAATGTATACCAAATTATATTTATAGAGGTGATGGAGATAGTGCAAGTAATTCTAATTCTTTGGCTTGTGCATTCATGATTTAGCTTAAACATAAGACATTGGAAGAACAGATAGATGTGGTTAATCTTTTGCTTCAATAATTAAAAAGGGACAGCAACATTTGGGAAGAGAAGATATATGAGAAAAAGCTAAATATGACAGATTTTTTTAGAACCTTCTTTTGTTCTATTTTCCATACCATTTCCTTCGACAGCCTTATCTACTTTTAGAGTCTGTCCTCAGTTGAACATCCTTTCTTACTCATTTTTGGATATTCATTAGAAGCACGTAAATCTTTTTTTTCTGTGTGCCAGCTTAATTATTTGTGTTCCACAATTTTAATTGTCGGTTGCCTTCTGCAACCAAAGGTGTAACTTTCTTGGTTGTCTTAATACAAAGTTTTTCTAAATTATCTAAGTAATATTTTTAATATACTTTTTAAATTAAATATTGAATAGATATAAATGAATAAAAATATTTTAAAATAGAAATACTTCAGTGTCCATATCTAGTTAAAAAAATTCCATTTCTTAATTAAAGTCCCCTGGGTGCTTCTCCTCAGTCCTCTGCCTTGTACTGTCAGTAACCATGCTCATAAATTTTGTGTTTATCATTAATGTGCCTTACATTTTACCGTGTGCATTTACTTGTATGTTTCCAAAGAGCATATTGTTTACTTTTGCATACTAATTTTTAACATAAGTGGAATAAGTATGTATTACTCTAGAAGTTTTTTTCCCCGAGGTTCATCTAAGCTATTGCATATACCTATAATTATTTTCACTGTTGAATATACCATAATTTATCCACTTTTTTCATGTGCTGGGCATCAGAGTTGTGTCTTCCTGTTCGCTGTTAAAGTTTTAACATATTCTAGTGTGTGTCTTCTGGGAACACATAACAAGAGTTTATCTAAGTTTTATACCTGAACACTGAATTGTTGGATCATAAGGTATGAACATCTTCAGCTTTACAATAAAATGCCAAACTGTTGTACTGATAACTTCTACCATTCATTATATAATGGTGCATATGTCTACATGTCTTCACCATACTCAATATTGTGTCAGACTTCTTATTTTGCCAGTCTGATAGGTAGAAAATGGTGTTTCATTGTGGTTTTAATTCACATTTTCTTGATTACTGATGAGGTTTAGCCTTTTTGATTCATTCATGTGTTCCTGGTAGACAATCAAATGAAGAAGAATTTTTCTTGACTTGTTGGCTAAGCCCTCCAGAATAATATTTATTAGGAGTGATGGTTACAGGCACCCTTATCTTTTTCCCCCCTCACCGGAGGACATGGTTATTGATTTTTAAAGAGGGACGGTAGAGGGGAGAAATATCAATGTGACAGAAACTTCAATCATCTGCCTCATACGTGCCCTGATCGGGGACTGAACCCTCAACCTTTTGGTTTATGGGACAGTGCTCCAGCTAACTGAGACACACTGGCCAGGGCAGTTACCCTTATGTTAATCAGAAAGGAATACTTTCTGTGGACCACTTTTTGTCTTTTTAAATTTATTGATTTTTAGAGAAAGAGAAACATTGCTTTTTGTTGTTCTGCTTATTTATGCATTCATTGGTTGATGCTTTTATGTGCTCTGGTAGGATCAAACCCACAACCTTGGCGTGTCAGGATGATGCTCTAACTAACTGAACCACCCGGCCAGGGCTATGGTTCACTCTTAAGTGTAATGTTTATTATAGGATTTTTATGGGATTCCTTTATCAGGTTAAGGAAGTTCTCTTCTATTCAAACTAAGAGCTTTGCTTTATTTTCTAAGCTGTAGATGAATTGATTTTGTTAAACATTTTCTGTAGCTATTAGATAATCAGATGATTTCTTATTCTTCATCTATTGATTATGACGTATTGCATTCACTTTTCTATTTGTGAACCACTTTTGTGTTTCTGGCATGCACAACTTGATCATTATACATTAACCTTTTTATGAATTGCCAAATTCCCTTTGTTCAGGACTTCTGCATGTATGTACTTGAATTATACAACCTGCAGTTTTCTGTTCTCATACTCTTACCAGGTTTTCAGGTATATGGTAGCAGTAGTTTTAGAAAATGACTTTTGGGGAGTGTTCTCTCTACATTTGACTCTTTATTTTCTTAACATTATACTTAATTCTTCTGTGAATATATGCTAAATATGCTGCTAAAAATATCTGGTTCTAGCAGGAATCTTTACCCTGTTCAAGTATACTGTTTCTTTTTGAGACAGTTTGGGTAAGTGATACAGGCATACCTTGAGATAATGTGGGTTCGGTTCCAGACCACTGCAATAAAGTGAATCCAGATATTTTTACTGGTGGAGAGTATTGCCTTTGGTATGTAAAAAATGCAGCATCTGTAAAAAACACAGTAAAGCAAACCTTGATAAAACAAGGTATGCCTGTATTTTTCTAAGTCTTTATCTAAAATTTTAGTTGATTATCATAAAGTTAATGTCAGGTGCCCTTGACTTTGATGTCAAGTCATTTGCAGTCATTTCCTTTTTTATTTTCTCGTTCCTGATATTATTGTCTGTGCTTTCTTATTCCTTTTTTCTTTTTCAATATTGCTAGAGGTATGTTGATTGCATAATGTTTCAGAGAATCAACATACAGCTTTGTTTATTCTCTTTAGTGTGTTTTTTCTTATTTTATTAATTTCTGTTCTGACTTCACTGTTTTATTTGTAGAGAATACAATCTCTGTGATGTGTGCATCCTTTGAAATTGTTTGACAGTTGCTTCATGTGATCAGTACTTGCATATGCTTCCTATGTATTTGAAGAGAATGTTTTCTGCAGTTGTTTTGTCTCTTTACATATATATCTGTTAGACTGTCAGTATGTGGGTGGGGGGAATAGTTTATATCCTTATTGATATCTTTTCTGTGCTTGCTCCATCCTTGACTTCACTGAGAGAGATACGTTTAAACCTCTTATTATAATGGTGGATTTACTACTTTTTTTCCTGTCATTTATGCTTTTTATGTTTTGAGCCTGAAAATGTGTGCACATAAGCTTAAGATTGTATTTTCCCAGTGAGCTGAACCATTTATGATTAATAGTATCCTACTTTATCTCCAATAATTTTATTTTTGCCATAGAGCTTGTTTTGTGTGGCACTAACAGGGCCATACCAGCTTTATTTCAGTTAGAATTTGCCTGGTATAGCTCTTTCTCTTTCAAATGTTGTGTATTAAACTTCAATATGTCTTTTTTATGTGGAACACTGCTATGTATGCTCTCATGTTACAAAATTTTTACATGGGCTAGGGCTATTTGTAGGGAAAGAATAGTCTTTTCAACAAATGGTTCTTGGACAACTGAATGTACACGGGCAAAAGAATAAAGTTGGACCCATACCTCACACCATATACAAAAATTAATCTAAAAATGGATCAGAGACCTAAATGTAACATCTAAAACTCTTAGAAGAAAACAGGGTAAAAGCTTCACTATTTTGGATTTAGCAATAGTTTCTTAGATACGACACCAAAAGCACAAGCAATCAAAGCAAACATAAAAGTGAACTTAATGGATTAAAACTTTCGTGCTTCTGAGGACAATATATACAGAGTGAAAGACAACCTACAAAATAGAAAATATTTGCAAATCACATACCCGATAAGGTATTAAAATCCAGGCTATATTGAGAACTCTTAATACTCAACAAAAAACAAACAACCTATTCAAAAATGGACAAACGGCTTAATAGACATTTTAAAGAAGATATACAAATAGCCAATAAGCATATGAAAAGATGCTTAACATCATTATTCATTTGGAGAAATGCAAATCAAAACTGCAAAGAGATACTTCACATCTACTAGGATGGCTATCATAAAAAATAAATGTTGGTGTGAATGTGGAGAAATTAGAACTCTGTGTATTGTTGGTGGGGATGTAAAATGGTGTAGCTGCTATGGAAAATGAATTGGTGGTTGCCCAAAAGGTTAAGCATGGAATTATCATGTGACCTAGTAATTTCACTCCTGTGTATCAAACAGGAGCTTGTATATTAATGTTTATAACAGCACTACTCAAAATCTGAAAGATATAGCAACCCAAATGCCCATGAACTGGTGGATGGAAAAATAAAAGTTGGTATGTCCGTGCAGTGGAATATTATTTAGCTCTGAAAAGGAACAGAGTTCTGGTATATGCTACAACATGGATGAATCTTAACCATTACGTTAAGTTAAGCCAGAACCACGTACTATATATGTGTATTGGCTCATTCTATTTACATGAAGTATCTAGAGTAAGTAAATCTATAGAGACAGAAACCAGATAGATTAGTGGTTGCCAGGGGTGTGAAGATGTGGGAATGAGAAGTGTCTGCTTAATGGTAAAGGTGATGAGATATTCTGGAACTGGATAGTGGTGATGGTTACACACTTAATGAAGTGCCACTGAATTGTACACTTTAAAATGGTGAATTTTGTATTATGTGAATTTTATTAATATAGTTTTTTTTAACATTTACGTGGGTGTTCATGTTTTTTTTTTTTTTTTTTTTTTTTTTTTTTTTTTAAGTTTTATTATTTTTAGAGGGGAAGGGAGGAGAAACAGAGGGGAACACCATTGTGTGGTTGCCTCTCTCATACCCCCTAATGGGGACCTAGCCTTCAACCCAGGTATGTGCCCTGACTGGGAACTGAACCAGAGACCCTTTGGTTCATAGGCCAGCACTCAGTCCACTGAGTCACACCAGCCAGGGCATCTACCTTTAATTAAAGAACGTGTATACGTAACACATGTGTGAGTAGGTACAGGCCTAGACTTAATATCATCTTATTTAGAAATCTGAGTTATATCTTTTGTTTTCTGCTACAGTTGTGGTCAAGTTTAACATAATTGATTATTTTATGGTCTCGGTCTTTAATTCTTTTTGGTTGAGACTTCTCTCCTATTCCACCCCGTTGAGTGCATACTCACTTTAAATCTAATGACTTAATTAATTATACTCTAAGCCATCACCATCACAGTGGTAATATGCTAATTTGTAGTCAGAGTCCTAGTTCCTAATGTTAAGACAAGCCAGACTGCTAGCCTATTTTAGCACTTTCCCCCTCCTGCCTCACCATTGCTTTCCCTTTTACACTGCAGCTTCTGGGGCTGCATGGGGCCATAATGTCTTAAATGCTCACATTTTCAAACCTAGGAAAGAAGATCTATATCTGGGCATTTTCCACAGTTATTGCTGAGAATTATCTTCCTGTGCTATTCTCAAAGAATAAAGGAAATAAAGTTAAACATCATTTCATACTTATGGGTCATATCTTAACTATTTTAATTGAAGTATTTAATTTCCTGTTGGAATTTCAGTAACCCTGGCTACGTCAGTGCAGCCATATGTTGATGGTATACATATATGTATCATCAGGCCCTTGGTTCTTAAAGAACATAAAGGTCATTATGTTTATTTTCATTGACTATTAAAAAGGCCCTTTTCTAATAATGTATGAAGTATAAAAAAAATAAATTCTCCCTTTTTATTTATAGGAGCCCCTCAACAGTGAAGATGATGTGAGTGATGAGGAAGGACAAGAACTCTTTGATACAGAAAATGTTGTTGTATGTCAGTATGATAAGGTAAGGATTTTATTACAACATTTCCAACATTTTTTTCTGTTGTAATTTCTTTTCTAAAACATCTTTTCTGCCTTGTTCAAATATTTGGGCAGCTGATTAGTGCCTTTTTAAAAAAAAATTAATCTTTATCTTTTTTTCCATTACTATTTAGTCCCCTTATATTTCCCTCACCCCAGCAATCCCCACACTGTTGTCCCTGTCCATGAGTGCTTTCTCCTGTTTGCTCAACCCCTCTCCCCACCTCGTCTCCTCTCCACTAGCTGACATCTGTGAGTTTCTCCATCCTCCTCTCGTTCTGTCTCTCTACCAGCTCTCTCATCTGTGAGTTTCTCCCATTTTCGTTGTTAGTTCAGTTTGTTCATTAGATTCCACATATGAGTGAAATCATGTGGTTTTGTCTTTCTCTGACTTATTTCACTTAGCATAATGTTCTCCAGGTCTGTCCATACTGTCACAAAGGGTAAAATTTTCTTCTTTTTTTTTTTTTACGGTCAAATAGTATTCCTTTCTGAAAATACTGCATAGTTGTTTTATTTACTCATCTACTGATGGATACTTGGGCCATTTCTTTATCTTGGTGATTGTAAATAACACTGCAGTGAAGATAAATAGGGGAGCTTATGTTCTTTTGAATTAGTGTCTTGGGTTCCTTCGGGTATATTCCGACCCATGGGATCAATGGGCCGAAAGGCAGATCCATTTTTAATTTTCTGATGTATCTCCATACTGCTTTGCACAGTGGCTCCATCAGTCTACATTCTCACCAACAGTGCAAAAGGGTTCCCCTTTCTCCACATCCTTGCTGGGTGTGAAGTGCTACCTTATTGTAGTTTTAATTTGCATTATCTCTGATAATTAGTAACATTAAGCATCTTTTCATATGTCTATTGGCCATCTGTATGTCCTCAATGGAGAAGTGTCTATTTAGTATAGACAATGTGAATGAAGACATGGTTATAGTTTAGTAGGTTATTTTAATAGACTGAGAAATTAAGCTGTGTAGGTTTACATTTAAAAAGTTAGTTATTGATGAAATCGGGAGGAGAATTGTTAAGTCCTGACTTGTTAACAAAGTAAACAACTACTTTTGAGTAGTCTTTTAATATCAGTAACTCAGTGGGATAATCGTATCTTTCTTTTAGCCTCAGTTACCTCAAAACTAAAAGAGTTTAATTGGATCTCTGCAACTTTTATAATTACTAAGAGAGAAGTAGGGCAATAAATAAGGCTGATAACGAACAAACAGATACATTTTTAATGAAAATTATTTTTAAAATTATTTAGCTTTGCTGTAGTTTGGTATCATTAAGGGATTTTTAAACTAAGATCTGTGAGAATTAGCTCTTGAATCCTTCTTAATTCTTAAAAAGGTTGCTACTTTCCAAGTATTTTTGTTATAGTTATTGGGATTATTGTTGAGATTTTTGTTACTTATTGAAACATTTAATTTAAAATTTGTTTTCTGACTACAATAATTAAATTTATAATAAACCTACAAATTATATTTCATTAAAAATTCAGTTTTAGCAGAGGTCTTT
This sequence comes from Anoura caudifer, assembly GCA_004027475.1. Taxonomy (NCBI): domain Eukaryota; kingdom Metazoa; phylum Chordata; class Mammalia; order Chiroptera; family Phyllostomidae; genus Anoura; species Anoura caudifer. Next base: position 325,965 of record PVKU01000413.1, read on the forward strand.
ACCAAATACTGAAAGCTCTAAAAACAGCAATTGGGTTATGGGTTCAATCCCCAGTTGGGGCGCATGTGAGAGGCAACAGATTGTTTTCACATTGATGTTCTCTCCCTCTCTTTCTCCCTCCCTTCCTCTCTCTCTAAAAATAAATAAATAAATTCTTTTTTAAAAAAGGCAGTTGGGTTTTGTTTGTAAGTACTACTTGTTCCATAAATGAATATTTAATAAGCACCTACATTTGCCGGGCACTGGAGCAGTTGTCACGATCGTACAAAGTTTATGCCCTGAATGAGTTTCCTTCACTAATGATCAAAATCTTAAATTTGTGTTGCTTTTATAGGAATGAATGTTATCGATAACCATGCTTATTGCAAACAGATCTATAGGGAAAATGTCAAGACAGTGGATCTTGTCATTTCCTAAAGAAAAGGTAAAGTCAAGCCACTTATATATCAGTGAAATTATAGAATAAACTCAGGTCATTAATTCAGAGTTATGAGAACATTCACTTCTGTAGATTATGACTTCTGGGTGAGTGTTCTTAACACCTGATACCAGGCACATTATAATAAATGTAATTTCTTGTTACATTCATGTAGAGAAGAGTATTTAGGTTAAAACAGGAGATAATGATACACTTTTATTGCCAAGAAGTCTCAAGGGAACCTCTTGCAACCAAATTATTCAGAACACAATTTTATGATAACAAGATACCAGATTTTTCAGACAAGGGAGGACTTTTACCTTAGCCCGACTGAGAAATATGCTTCTTAGTATTTTCATATTGTAAGAGAATAGATGTATTCTCTTTTGGTACAAATTGTACATACAATATTTTAAATGTTAAAATTGATTATTTTAATGTTTCAGACTAAGAAATTGAATATAGCTTTAAATAGTGTGTTGAATGATAAACAGCCTTAAAGTTTGCAGAAATTTGATTTTTAGAATTAAATGAATTCTGGAGATTGGAGAGATGGGGGCTTGATTTTGGGGGGTCAGTTGCACAGAGCGATGGTGTTCTATTATTGGTTAAAATGGGGGTGAGTATGTTTTGAGCCAACTTGAATTTTGGGAGTTTATTTTTGAAGCCTAAATTTTAGAATTTCAGTAATGAGTCCATATTAGCAGTGATCATAGAAAGAATAATGAAGTTTGTGTTGCTAATCAAATCAGAATCTGGTTCAACCTAATAAGAGGCAGATTTCGTCCTTAGGTATGGGTAGATCAGTATGATGGCGTTAGGTATTGAGGCTTCAGCCTCATTTTAGGTAATTTTACATAATATGTTTGTCGTTAGGGAACTTAAGAGTCTTTTTTCCTGCATTCAGGATATTCCTTCATGAAGAACTTAGGGCCAATAATTGTTTTTCAAGTTGTATTTTGTGTCTTTATTTAAATACAAATATTTATTATTTATTACCTAGTAAGACTTCATGCTGAATATGTGGGCTATTGTTAGGTCCATGAAATTTTTCTACATTTGCATTTTTGTAATTTGTCTTGCAGCAGAATGCAATGAGTTTTTGTATTTATCTGTGGGATTCCTTTTCCCTAGCTACTTACCACTTTCTTGTTTATATAATGCCATTGTTTTTCAGGTTGCACCCACTTGGTTTGTGCTGGAAAATAAATTTGTATACATATTTTAGAAGGGTTAATACTTGCTCTAAAAGGTGTCAAACAAGAAAAGAGGAAGCTGAGGTCTTTTCATACCTGTTTCATGCCACAGATACTTATTGAGTGTCTGTGATGTCCTAGGACACTGTTCTAGGGGCTTCAGATACACTAGAGAGCAAACAAAATAATCCCTGCCATTGGGAAACTTACTGCAGTGGAGGGAGACATATGCTAAAACAATTAATACAGCTTGTTAGAAGTTGATAATTGTTACAGAAAATAAAGGGGAAAGGGACAGGTTACAGTTTTAAATAGGATAGTCATGTTAGGTCTTTGGAGAATACAGCATTTAAACAGTCTTAAGGAGGGTTAACCCAATCATCATCTGGTGGCAGAGGCTACCTGTTATGTGTGAGTGGCAGCAAGAAAGCTAGTGTGATTGGGCTCTGGGGAAGGGTGTTCCATAGTAGTAGACTAAGTCCAGGGTAGGTGAGGGCAGAGGGTGTGGGACTTTGTGGGGACAGGGGCTCTTGTGTGGATTGGGAAGCTATTGGAAGGTTTCAAATAGACAAATGTGATGTCACATTTTAATTTTAAAAGGATTACTTTTCCTTTGTTAAAATCAGAGTGTGTGGAGAAAGCAAAGGTTGAAATAAGGAGACTGATAGGAAGGATATTATAGTAATCCAAGTGAGAGATAATGTTGACTCAGGCTAGGATGATAATATTGGAAATGGTGTAAAGCAGTTGGCTCTTGGATATGTTTTGAAGAAGACTTGCCAGGAATTCATGACTCTCTTTAGATGTGTGATAGAAAAGGAGAAGAGGAATCAAGAATGACTGCACAATGCAGTACGCACAATGCATGTTTTATTGAGTTGTGCACTTAAAGTCTGTATGGTTTTGTGAACCAATGTGACCTAATAAATTCAATTAAAAAATGACTCCAAGATCTTTTGATGAGCAACCGGAAAGAAGAATGGAGATGCCATCAACTGAAATGGAAGGGTCTGAAGATGGAGCAGGTTTAGGAGACGAGATCAGTTTTGGACATGTTACATTTGGAATGTCTATTGGACATCCATCTTAACATAGTTTAATGTTTACATAGTATATTTAGACCAGAGCTAGAAGACCAATTAATGTAAGACTCTCTTCCCGGACTACTGTTTTAATTTTTGTGTGTGTTCTTTTCTGTTTTAATGTATTAAAAAAAAAAAAAAAGAATAAATGCAGAGTTGTAGTCAGTGATCTAGAGGAAGAGCATGAGAGTGGTTTTCAAATATATGAAATGTTCTTTGACTTTAAAACAGAATTGAAGTACCAAGAGGCAGAGCTAGGAACAATAAGTAGAAGTTTGGAGGAAGTATATTTCAGTAAGGGGTAAAGTGTTAAGGCCTATAAAAGTTGTCCCAGAAAGGAATAACATAATTTGCAATTCTTTACCCCCAACTTTTAACTAATATAAGCAAACACTGAATAGTTTGCCAAGAATATGCCATGGAGAGTGGTTGCACTGGGAACTTACATTAGAATTTTAGGAATGGGACATCAAATTATGTGTACATAGTAAGCATTTCTGCATTATTATATGAAACAGCCCAATTTAGTAGAAAACCTATTAGACCTGGATTCGAGAATCATCTTCGTCATTTAATAGCATTATGCCCTTGGTCAAATCATTTAACTTTTCCAGGCTATAATTTCCCCTTTTAAAATGAAATTCTGAGCTACTTGATTTGAAGTCTTTTTAGATTAGAAAAGAGGGAGAACCACAGGTTCTTCGAAGAGAATGTGGAGCCTGAAGTGGACTTTGAATAATGAGTGGGGCTTACTAGAAGAGGGAAGAAAGGTCATTTTAGTTCATTAAATTTTACAACTTCTTTTCTCCCCAAGTCCATGGGATTGCAAATAACTAAAAACTGTAAATGAAGGCAAAGCCAGGACTGCCCAGGGGCTGGTCCAGTTTGAACTCCACCCTTCTCTCTTTGTCTTAACTGTAGGAGGTACACAGTTTTTGAAATGTACATTGAGTGGTGGGATGATTAGCATGCCTTCAGTTTTATTTGTTAAATCCTGCCATGTATTTAAGTCTTGAAAACTAAACTGTAAAAGAGCTTTATTTTGATAGAAGAAATTAGTACATGCTTGCATATACTTTAGAAATAAAGTATACGCAATAAAAAAAAAATTGGGGAGGACACAGTATTTTGAGGTGGATCTTGAACTAAGAATTGAGTAAAAATGGGAGCAAGGGATGATACTTCCTTTGATTGGAATACAGCCCTTGAGCAATGTGAAAGTAGGAAATAATCTTGGAAAGGTGAGTTATTTCCTGGTCATTTAGAAATAGAAATAGTCAAGAAGAGATGATTGGTTAGAATTGTGCTTCTTGCAGCCGTGTTCATAAGATGATTGGAAGGAAGGGGAGAGTGAAGGCATGAAAATCAGTTAGATGGTTATTGGAGTAAGTCAGATGACAGGAAGCTGTTATGTGGTAACTAGAAGATTATTGGTGGCCTTGGAGGAAACAGTTGCCAGGTGTGTCGATGACAAAGTAGAATTAGAGGTAGAGTAAATAGCAGTTGAAAATACTAATATTTGGTATAAATACTAATACCATGAGGCTGTAATATTTAGAAGGGTCAGCCATGTGGCAGTTGTTATTAATTGTGAGGAAGAGGAAGGGAATGGTTGTAAATATCATGCCAATGTTGAAGAAAAGGTGGTGTTCTGGTGGTCAGTAGATAAAGGAATGAAGAAAAGCCTAAGGTTAAGTGAATGATACAGCCATAAAAGGAGTTATTAGAGCAAAGATAAAACTAATCTAGAAGCATCAGGGAGAATACGGGGTGTTCCTGTTTTAAGTATTAGCCAGCATAAAATTTCCTGTGAAAAAAGAACACATGTATATACAACCTGGTAGAGATATTTTGCAGAAAAATACTATTAACTGCTTTAATATAAACACTAAGTGTTGTAAAAAAACTACTCTGGATTTATTTATTTTTTAAAAATAAACCCAGTGAGTGAATGGTTTGTTTGCTTTAGGTTAAATTAAACTTTACTAAAAAGCCAATATGTCCAACCACAGTGGTGTAAAACTAGCAATCAGTTACAAGAAGAAAACTGCAAAATTCACAAATATTTGGAGATTAAAGAATATGCCACTGAACAAACAACGAAGGGGTCAGTGAAGAAATCTGAAGAGACTTAAAAAAATACCTTGACAAATGAAAATACAACATACTAAAATTTATGGATGCAGCACAAGCAATTTTAAGAGAGAAGTTCATAAAGAAATGTCTACATTAAAAAATAAGAAAGATCTCAAACTATCTTTACATCTCCAGGACCTAGCTAGAAGAGAAACGAACAAACAGTCCAGTTAGTGGAAGGAAGGAAATAATAAAGATCAGAGCAGAAATAAATGAAATGGAGATTAAAAGACAATAGAAAGGATTAATAAAACTAAGATCTTGTTCTTTTAAAAGATAACTTGATTAACCTTTCAGTGGTTCACCAAGAGAAGGAGAGGAATCAAATAAAACTAGAAATGAGATATTACAACTGATACCACAGAGATACAAAGGATCATAAGCAACTACTGCGGAAAATTACATGCCAACGTATTGGACAAGCTAGAAGAAATGGATTAAATTTCTAGAAACAAAGCCTTTGAAAACTGAATCATGAAATACAAAATCTGAACAGAGGAGACTGAATCAATAATTAGAAACTTCTCAATAAACAAAAGTCAAGGTTCAGACAGCTTCACTGGTGAATTCTACCAAACATCTAAAGAGGAATTAATCCCAATTTTTCTCAAAGTCTTCCAAAGATAATATAATGGATGGGAATATGTCAAAACTTATTTTACCAAAACTAGACAAGGACACCACAGGAAAAGAAAGTTAACATGACAAAATCCCTGGTGAACACAGATGCAAAAATTCTGAATAAGATATTGGCAAACTGAATTCAACAATGCACTAAGAGGATCCTATACTACTTAGTGGGATTTATTTCAGGGGTACAAGAATAGTTCAGTATTCTCAAATAAATCAAAGTAATACAACACATTAACAAAAGAAGGATAAAAGGCATATGATTATCTCAACAAATGCAGAAAAAGCATTTGACAAAATTTGATGTCCCTTTATGATAAACACTCAAGAGAGTCAGTTCAGAGGTACCTCAACTTTAAATACAGAGCACATAAGACAAGCCCACACTGAAAGCTTTTCTGTTAAGATCAGGAACAAGACAAAGGTGCCCACTGTCACCACTTTTATTTAGTATAATATTGGAAAGCCCTAGCCAAAACAGTCAGGAAAAAACAAAAGTTACATAGATTGGAAAGGGAGAGATAAAACTGTCACTATTAGCAGATGACATGTATAGAATACCCTAAAAACTCCAGGCAATACTGTTAGAACTGAAATTTAGTGAAGTTGCAGGACACAAAGTCAAAATAAAAAATTGGTTACATTTTTATACATGAATGATGAACTGTTATAAAGAATTAGGAAAACAATCCCATTTATAATTGCATCAAAAAGAATAAAATACCAAGGAATAAATTCAACGGAGATCAAAGACACCAAAATCTCTAAAGACTTTGTGAAAGAAACTGAAGAAGACACAAATAAATGGAAAGATATTTTATGCTTATGGATTGGAAAAATTAATATTGTTAATATATCCATACTGTTAAGTGCAGTCCTATCAAACTTTCAATGACATTTTTCATACATATAGAGAAAACAAAAATGAAATTTGAACCACAAAACACCCTTCAGCCAAAGCAATCTTGAGAAAGGACAACAAAGCTGCACATATCACACTCCCTGATTTTAAACCATGTTATACAGTTACAGTAATCAAAACTGTATGGTATTGCCATGTAAACAGACACAGAACAGAAAAGACAGCCCAGAAATAAACCCATGCATATATGTTAGGATATTAGAGCCAAGGATACACACCGGGTAAACAATTTCTTCAATAAAATGGTATTGGGAAAACTGGACCACTGTCACACTATGCAACAAAAGTCAACTCAAAATGAATGCAAGACTTGACTGTTAAGGCCTGAGGCTGTAAAATTCCTAGAAGAACACATAGGTGATAAGCTCTTGAACGCTGGTCTGGATTTTTTTTTTTTTTTTTTTAAATTTGACATCAGAAGCAAAGACAACAAAAGCAAAAATAATCAAGTTGGGACTACTTCAGACTAAAAAGCTTCTGCACAGTGAAGGAAACCATCAACAAAGTGGAAAGGCAACCTACCAAATGGAAGAAGTATTCAAAAATCATATATCTGGTAAGGGGTTAATATCCAAAATATATAAAGAGCTCATACAATTCAATAGCAAAAAAACAAAGTCTGATTTTAAAAATGGGCAGAAAATCTGAATAGGCAGATTTCAAAGCAGATAGACAGAATACACATGGCCACCCTGTACACAAAGAGCTGTTCAACATGACTAATCATCAGGGAAATACAAACCAAAATGACTGCACGACCTCAGTAACATTACATGTTGGAATAGCTATTATCAAAATAAAAAGCAACAAGTGTTAGAAAGGATATGGAGGAAAGGGAACTCTTGTGCATGGTTGGTAGGACTGTGTGTTGGTATAGCCACTACAATAAACAGTATGGAGGCTCCTCAGAAAATTAAAAATAGAGCTACCACATATATTGCACAATTCCACTTATGGGTGTTTATTCAAAAGAAATGAAACATTGGAAAGGATATAGGACCTCACACTCACTGCAGCATTTATGATAGTCAAGGAAACAACCTAAGTGTCCATCAGTGCATGAATGGATGAAGAAACTGTGTTATTTTACACACACATGCACACACACACAGTAGTGATATACAGGGTCTGGCACAAATAATGGCATCTTTTTATTGCAAACTCTTTTTATTAAAAAATTATAAGCATGTGATTTTGTAACAACAGTATCACACCTAAGCACACCATATGACATTCTAGGTGAAATGTTCAAATTAAAACTATAAATTATTACACCCATAGTATTACCCTACTAACCACACTCAAGCAAGCCTTATTTCTTTTGGACCCTGTATATTAAGGGGAATATTATTCAGCCATAAAAATAAATGAAATCTTGCAATTTGTGACCACATGGATGGACCTTGAGGGTATCATGCTAACTGAAGTAAGAGAAAGACAAATACCATTGATCTCTCTCATATGTGGCATCTCAAACAAACTCAGAGTATGGAAGAGGGATTGATGATTGCCAGAGGCAAGTGGTGGGGGATGGATGAGAGTGGTTAAAAATATAAACTTACAGTTATAAAATAAATAAGTCAAGGGATATATTGTACAACATCATGACTGAAGTTAATATTATGATGTATATTTGAAAGTTCCTTAAAAAGTAGATCTTAAAAGTTCTCATCATAAGAAAAAAAGTTATAACTAACTATGTGGTGATGAATGTTAACTAGACTTACTGTGATTATTTCTCAGTATATAAAAATATCGAATCATGTTTGTTGTACACCTGAAACTTAATAGAATGTTACATGTCAGTTATATCTTAGTTAAAAAGAAAGAAACTTCCTGCTGATGGAGGTGTAGATAGATGTACTTTGCCTCCTCACACCAAAAGAAGGACAACAACCAATTTAAAAACAAAAAACCCCAGAACTGCCAGAAAATCCAACTGTGTGGAAGTCTGACAACCAGAGTTAAAGAAGAAACATTATCCAGACCCGTAGGAAGGGTAAAGACAGCCGGGGCAGAGAGGGCGTGTTGCATGGTGGTGGCTGGCAGACTAGGAGGGACAACTGGGGAGTGAGACAGACCACACAACCTGGAGTTCCAGTGTGGGAAAGTAAAGCTTCAAAACCTCTGGCTGTAAAAACCTGTGCAGGTTATGGCGGTGGGAGAAACTCCCAGCCTCACAGGAGAGTTCATAGGAGAGGCCCACAGGGTCCTAGAATGTACACAAACTCACCCACCCAGGAATCGGAACCAGAGGGCCCAGTTTACTTGTGGATAGCAAGGGGAGTGATTGTAAGCCAGCTGAGAGTGGCATTGTTCCCTCCTCCCACACACACAGTGCCACCACACAGCAAGGTGGGTTGCCCCTTCCTGGTGAATATCTAAGGCTCTGCCCCTTATAAGAGCACCAAGACAAAGAAATGTGGCCGAAATGAAAGAACAGATCAAAATTCCAGAGGGGGGAAAAAAAAGAAAACTAAATGATGAAGAGATAGCCAACCTATCAGATGCATAATTCAAAACACTGGTAATCAGGATGCTCACAGAAATGGTTGACTATAATCACAAAATAGAGTAAGAAGTGAAGGCTATGAAAAGTGAAATAAAGAAAAATATATAGGGAACCAACAGTGACAGGAAGGAAACGGACTCAAATCGACGATTTGGAGCAGAAGGAAGAAGTAAATATTTAAACAGAACAGAATGAAGAAACAAGAATTCAAAAAAATGAGGAGAGGCTTAGGAATCTCTGGGACAACTTTAAACGTTCCAACAACCGAATCATAGGGGTGCCAGAAGGAGAAGAGGAAGAGCAAGAAATCGAAAACTTCAACAAATAATGAAGGAAAACTTCCCCACTCCGGCAAAGGATATAAGACTTCAAGGAAGTCCAGGAAGCTCAGAGAGACCCAAAGAGGTTGAACCCAAGGAAGCAGACACCAAGGCACATCATGATTATATTACCCAAGATTAAAGATAAAGAGAGAATCTTAAAAGCAGCAAGAGGAAAGGAGACAGTTACCTACAAAGGAGTTCCCATAAGGCTATCAGCTAATTTCTCAAAAGAAACCTTGCAGGCAAGAAGGGGCTGGAAAGAAGTATTTAAAGTCATAGAAGTTAAGGACCTATATCTAAGATTACTCTACCCAGCAAAGCTGTCATTTAGAATGCAAGGGCAGGTAAAGTGCTTCCCAGAGAAGGTCAAGTTAAAGGAGTTCCTCATCACCAAGCCTTTACTATATGAAATGTTAAAGGGACTTATCTAAGAAAAAGAAGATCAAAACTGTGAACATTGAAATGGCAACAATCTCACAACTATCAACAACTACACCCCAAAACGAAAAAGCAAACAACTGGAACAGGAACAGAATCACAGAAATAGAGATTATATAGAGGGTTATCAGCAGGGAAGGGGTGCAGGGAGATTGGAGTAAAAAGTTACAGGGAATAAGAAGCATAACTGTTAGGCACAAAATATGGAGAGATTAAGAATAGTATAGGAAATGGAGAAACCAAAGAACTTAAGTGTACAACCCATGGACATGAACTAAGGGTGGGGGATGATCCTGGGAGGGGGGGATGCAGGGCAAAGGGGAATAAAGGGGAGAAAAATAATGTGACAACTATAATAGTATAATCATAAAATATACTTAAAAATTTTATAAAGACCAACAGTGAACTCAGAAAGAGAAACCAAGAAAACAATCCCATTTACTATTGGGACAAAAAAAGTAACTACGAATAAATTCAGCCAAGGAGGTGTAAGAGATATATACTCAAAACTATAGGACATTGAAGAAAGAAATTGTGGGAGATAAAAGTAAGTGGAAGTGTATACCATGTTCATGGATTGGAAAAATTTAACATCATGAAAATGTCCATACTACTGAAGGCAGTCTATAGAGTCAACACAATTCCTATTAAAATATCAATAACATGTTGGTATTTTAATAGGACAAATACAGAACTAAAATATAGTGTAAAAATGTATGTAGGATCAAAAAGACCCCAAATATCCTCAGCAATCTTGAAAGAGAAGAACAAAGTTGGTGGTTCACAATACCTGATATCAAACTATACTTCAAGACCACTGTAATCAAAACAGCCTGGTACTGGCATGAGAACAGGTATATAGATAACTGGAATAGAGCAGAGAGCCCAGAAGTAAAACCAGGCCTATATAGTAAATTAATATTTGACAGAGGAGGCAAGAACATAACAATGGGGTAAAGATAGTCTATTTAATAAATGGTGTTAAAATTGGGCAGATATATGCAAGAGGAAAACCATGAAACACCAACTTACACCATACATAAGAATAAACTCAAAATGGATGAAAGACTTAAATGTAAGTTGTGAAACCATAAAAATCCTGGGAGAAAACATAGGCAGTGAAATGAGGGAACCCACTATATGAACTTTACACCAGGAAGGCAAACAGTCCAATTAGAAAATGGGCAAAGGACCTGAATACACACTTTTCAAATAGGAAAATACATTTGGCCAAAAGGTGTATAAAAGAATTCTCAACATCACTAAGGATTAGAGAGGTGCAGATCAAAACTATAATGAGATATATCGCCTCACACCCACCAAAATGGCTACCACCAATAAATCAATAAACAACAGCTTAGTTATTTGGATCGTCGTCATGTGCACCAAAAGGTTGCCAGTTTGCTTCCTGGTCAGGAAACAGGCATGTACGGGAGGCAAGTGATTGATGTTTCTCTCCCTCCCTTCCCTGCCCTCTCCCTCCCTCTTTTTAAAATCAGTGAACATCTGTGGGAGATGATCTTTTAAAAAAGTGCTGGCATGGATGTGGAGAAAAGGTAACTTCAGTGTGCCGTTGGTGGGAGTGCAAACTGGCACAGCCACCCTGGAAAACAGTATGGAGATCGCAGATAAATTAAAAAATGAAGCTGCATTTTGACCCAGTGACCCCACTTCTGAGAATACAGCCTAAGAATCCTGAAACACCAATTTGAAAGAATATACGCATTATGTGTGTAGCAGTGTTATTTACAATAGCCAAGATCTAGAAACGGCCCAGATACCCATCAGTAGATGAGTGGTACTCATCCAAAAAGAGCAGTGGTACATTTACACAATGGAATACTGTGCAGCTGTGAAAAGGAACGAAATCTTAACCTTTTCCAACAGTGTTCATGAAACAATGACAGCTGTCAGAGGGTTTGGAAGGGGTGCTGGATGAAAGAAGGTGAAAGGATGAGCCAAAGAACGTGTGTGTGTATAGCTCATGAACACAGATAACGGTGTGCTGATGGCCAGAAGGAATGGGGAGTAAGGGCTGGGAGGAGGGGGCACAAAGTGGGGCGGATGGAGTACATCTGCAATAGTGTCAGCGATGGAAATAAAAAATAAAAACAAGTTGGCAGATGCAGAAATGTACAAAAGAGTTGCCGTGTGAGTGGGTTTTCATCGTTTCCTTTGTGTCTTTTGATTGTATCTCAACATTCTTTTTTTATTTGTTTATTTAGATACACAGAAGTAAAAACAAATGGAAATTTCATCTAAAGGATGGCATTATGAATCTTAATGGAAGAGATTATATATTTTCCAAAGCCATTGGAGATGCAGAATGGTGAAGAGTTGGTTCTTTTCTTTTATAAATAAAACAAAAGAAACTTAAAAAAAATTAAAGTGAACAGTTTGAAACTTGGGACATACTCCAACCAAAACTTAATTTCTGCATGTCAGAAAAAGTGCAGTAGAAGCAAAGCTACTGGGACAAAGAGACCTTGACAACCTAGACACTACTTCTGACTGGCAAGCCATGGAACTGTAGCACCTGGGTTTGTTGGGGAGGGGGCTTGGGGTTTTGTGTAGGAAAACCATTAACTGTCCATTTTAAATACAGGTACCTGCCACCGGTAATTAGCATGTAAAGCCTTGTCTATATTCCTTCCTTCAACTTGGTTTTAATCAGAAAAGACTTGTTAGAATGAACTGAAGAAATTTCCCTTTTGATAGATTGAAATGAAACTGCTTATTGTATGTGGTTATATTTGGTAAAAATTGCGTGTGAGCTTTTTACAAAAGGGTAAGAATTATGGTGTTGAATTTTAATTCACTCGTGTAAGGAAACAATTTAGATCTCTTATAATAGGTCTTAAATATTTTTACTTGCCATTCTGCCTAAGTAAATTATACCTCTTTTCTTCCCTGCTTTATGAAACATCTATTTAAGAGTTAAGGGAAGTAATCAGTGGTCACAATTTGGAGACAAAATTTGACCCAGGAATGGACACTTAATTTTAATTAGATTTTCATATTCATTAAACTTGGGTCTTGTTCGAATTGAGCAGAATTAAAATGACACCTTCAACTTCCTTACAGAAAATTTGTAATTGTTTCTTTTAGTCCTATACCTTTAAAAAGAAACCCCAAAGTGGCTCATTAGGAATACAGTTGTATTTCACAGAGGTACCAACTAGCTGAAATTATATACACATGATAAAGATTCTCTCCTGTTGGGCTGAAGCGTGTGCTTGTATGTGTTTAGTCTTTACTAAACGAACATTAAGATAGCATTCTGTGCATTGACTGAAGCGTTGGGCAGGTGGTGAGGACCTGGATTTTTATTAAACAACTTAGTAATTATAAAAGTTTCTTGTGTTTACTAGTAAAGAATTTTAAACTATTATTTTAATTGAACAAATTTAAAAAAATGCAGCTTTGTAATTTGAGAGGCAATTTTGGGGCTAGAGAGGGTGGGCCACTAAAAGTACGTACTTACCTCTTTCATTTTGTGGCCCTTTCAGGCCATGGATAGTGTGGACATGGGCTCCAGTTTGCACATCGGGAAGAAAGCATATAAATTTGACTTGTTAAAAATAATAGAAACTTAATATGTGTATTAAGAATGCATAGCTCTGCATCCTGTAAGGGGCTCTGAAGTACAACATGGCGGTTCTGTGTTCAGTGCGAACTAGTTGCCTGGGAGAACTGTAGGAACACTTGTCTTCTGTGTTTTTACAGTGAATTCTTTTTGTGGTTTATATTGACAAAGTTCACATGTGTTTAAGTTACTTTTGTATATCAATTTTTTTAAGTCTTCCATTTTTGTCTTCCTTTTATTTGTTTTTGTGTTTCCAGAAGTAACATAGAAACACTTTAAAGTACATTGCAAAGAAAAACTGTGAGCTTATTATATATTTTTTTTGTTTTTTTAAAAAATCTTTAAACTTCTCAAAAAGGCTAACCTTTTTCTTTTCTTTTGCCTGCTTCTCACCCCACATACCCAACGTGCTCCCTTTAACTTACATTCTGAACTTCGGTGTAAGTGGTGGTTTCCAGCATGCTAGTAGTTAGGTTTCATTTAGATGCCACAACTGGTAATACGGTTTTTGTTTTTATGTCAATTTAGTTTTTTGGAGGGGAGATTCATTTGTTTACCCCACTACTCTCAAAGCACACAGGGTTTTTGTTGTTGTTGTTTATTGAGGCTGGGAGAAGAGAAGGAGGGGTGAAATCACAGACGTCCTGTTCTTCAGTTGTCCCTGAGTGTAGTTGATAGGTGTGTATTTGCCCAATGAAGAGTCAACGACCTGAACTACCTATGAAGGTGTGGCGGTGCTGCGGTGTTGGTTGAAACCTTTCGGCTCTCTAGTAGTTCTTAGGCTACTGAACTGTGTATTATCATCATATGCTCAGCTCATGTTTGGGCCCTCTGTGTAGGCAAACATTCGTACTCGTAGTAGAATTGTACGCTGGCCTATTTTTATAATGTTATTTTCAAACATGAAAAGCCACTGCTTTCAGAATGATTCACTAGGGTCATTTTGAAGCAGGAAATAACTATTTGTATTTGCACCTGTGTATTGCATATTAATTATGGTGTACTTGGCAAATGCTTTTCTTTTACCTGTGAATATTCTGAAAGCCAGTCCAAACAACACTGCATACCAGATTGTGCTCTTATATATTACTGCATTTGTGTTCCTTTTTAATCAGATAGCATGTTTTAGTTTTATTATGGTGGCTTGCTATAAGAATGCCACTTGCTTATCTTTTATTGTACTTGAATTCTTAATCATGCTTTTAACGTATTTAACAAACCATTTCTTTAGATTCTGTAAGCATGTCATTCCTTTGAAAAGGCAGGGATTCCCACTTCAGAATTTTAAAATGAAAATGTTTATTCAAAGAGGGAAAACAGTTCAGACTTGGTTTTATAAAAATAGGTAAAGGTTTCAGAAGAGGATTTGTTTAGATTTGCACAGGTGGTGATGGCACCTTTTGTTAAAAAGAAAGTTAACGTTAATCAACAGTGCTGAGGAAAATTTACACAGAATTACTTGACATATCAAGTGTGGAAATGTGTGCCTTTCAGTATACTTACTCTTTTTTTTTTTGGTGGTCATTGGGATAATCAGACCATAGGAATGCCTGAGAGCACGTTTAATTTCTGTGGAGAGCCACGTTTGGCTAAAACAACTCTTTTAATGTGCAATTAGTTTCTAGAGTAAAATGTCTGTTATATGAGGGGGATCTTTATATTGGGCTTTTATATTTTTTAAATGTTCATGTTTCTTTCTGTTAATTAAATGCCATCATAATATCACGTTTATATTGTTGCCTATCTTAAAATCAAAGCCACCTTGATGTTTTTCTTCTTGGAATACATCAATATTTGAGCCGTGTGTATAGTGATTAAAATGTGTTTTTGAAGAGCATATTCTAATAGATTCTGGTTTTAGACATCAAGAACATGAAAATATAATAGCTTTTGTATAAAGATTTTCTTTTGCTATAGTGAAAATCAAGGATTTGGTTTTGCTTTTTATGGAGGAATGAAAAGAGTTGTCTAAGAGTAATTTTTAATTATCTTATAGCAATAATGTCACCATTCTTTTTCAAAAAGTAAATATGCCTTGTGCAGGAAAACAGACATAATTTTCTCCATTTTCTTCCACTTAGAAAATTCCTATTTTTTTCAGATTATTTCATCTTGAACATTTTTGAGATTTTGTGCAATGTTATATTTTATTGCTCCATCTTTGTACATTTTCATTTTATTTCATTTGTCTGTCTTCCACCTGTCTGTCTGAATCAGCTCTTTCAGATTTTGAATTCATTGGTTAAAAAAGTTACTTTATATATTTCTTCATGGGTTTATGTTAAAAAGTTTTACATTTTAGTCTATTATGCTATGGAAATTATTCTGGAGTTGTATTTCCCTTTTAAATCTTAGTCTAAATTTTCCATTTTTTATGGCTTAAGAACACACCAAACTTAATACTTTTGTTTATTTTAAGGAACAAGAGAAACTTTTTTCCCCTTCTCTTTTAAGGGAAGAGCTCATTGAGTTATTAGTTACTTCTATTACTAAGAACTCTTTCAGTCAAGGTTCCTTAAATTGGTCCAGTATGCACCAGGGCTACAATTTGGGGGTGGGACTGATCCTTTTTGCTGTTCAGAGCTACTATTGTCAACTGCTGTTGTACATACTGTTATGTGTAAGGGCGTAAATATATTTATTATGTTTGTATAATTCATTCTGTACAATTGCAGATCAAGATCGCTCTTCTGTGATATACGGAATATTATGTTTTAAAGACCATCTTGGAATACAATTAGAGAACTTAGTATTTTGATGTACTAAGACCTATTTTAAGTTTAATATTTTACCTTTGCAAAAACTTTAATTAAAGATGTTATTTAAAAAAAGTAATGTTGCTTGCTTTGCTTACTAGTATATAACATTGTTATAAGGATAACTGAATAAAATTATGCAGCTTAGAAAGGAAAATGCTATATACTATTAATGAGAATAAGTTCCATTTATCAAAACAAAAAGGGGGGGTATCATTATACTCTGTACTTTAAAATTAAGTAGGGTGGGATATCAGTCTGAATTATTGAACCATGTTAGGAATTTTTAATAGCTTTAAAAAAAAAAATAGTTGTATTGCCCAGGTACATAGGGATTTAAGTTGGGCTAAATTCACACCAACAAAGTGTAACTAGAATTGATGTAATTAATATATTGTATTAAACAGGTATTTCTACTCCAAAGAATAGATTACTTAGGATAAATTTTTTTGAGAACATATTTGTTTTTTAATTTCTCTGTTTAGCTAAATCTTTTCAGTTTGTAAATAATTGCATAATAGGAGAATTGGATTTCTGAGGTCTATATTACATATGGAATATATTTTGTGTTATTTTTGAAGGTATTAAATAATTAGCAAGTATTTTAACTTTATAGTTAATTCAAGTGAAACATTAAGATGCTTGCTTTTTTGTAATTTTTTTATCCTGTTACAGACTATCTAGGAAACATGCAAATTTTAACCATTAAAGCAATCGTAATAAAGGTATTTTATTGCCAGAAAAATCTTGTCATTTTGCAGTTTAATACAGGCTTCTGTGTTGACGATCTTAACCTTTTTTGGCCTCAGTTTTTATATCTGTAATGTATATGGTTTTGAGGATTGAGTGAGGTCAGACATATAAAGCTCTTAGAATGGTGTTTGGTACACTTCAGCACTCAGATGTCACAATTAAATTATTCATGATTATTTGCATAATTTAAAATGATTAGTGGAACTGAAAAAAATTGCAATAGTCAAAAATAGCAAAGGAGAATGTGGTCTGATTAAGAAGGGGTGGTGAAAAGTTTGGTTACCACCAAACAAACTAAGCCTGGGAGGTTGAACTAGAAAAGCAGCTCAGCTGGCCGTAGCAGTGCAGGAGAGGGATAATGCAACCCAGCGAGAAGCCTCTGAGCTTTTCTGCCCCTGAAGTAAATATTTCCTGTAATATGTCTAAAATAGGTTGAATTTTCCCAAATCTGAAACTGTAGAATTAGAGCATTTTAATAATTACATGATTTTCCCAAATATCAATGGATTCTCTCCTATTTGTTTATGGAGAAAAACAGGGGTGTTGAAATATTGTTACTAAAAGACATTGAAGCCTGGTCACCTCACTTTGCGCTGACCTGAATCCTCCTAGTGATTGTTGGCCGTCCTATTTCTTTCTGGAGGCAGATGGCTTTGTGTCAACCCTCCTCGCCAGCCAAGGAGGAAAAGACAAAAAGAAGGAGTTGCTTGCATTAGTTTGTTTTGAAATACAGTTTCTTAGGTTAAGAGGAAATTGAACAGAGTATATATTTACTCACTCAACTCTGGGATCTGCCCTGGACTAGGAATTGCAATCAGTGCTATTGGAGGACCCAGAGGTGAATAAGACAGTTGCTGCCTTTAAAAAGCAGTTAGTGTCCATGAGTCCTTTTTTTGCTGTTTTTTATTTTCCTGTGCTTAATCCCGTCACCCTTCTCACCCAGCCCCCAACCTCCTCCTCTGTGACAGCTGTTAAATACATATAAAGAGAGGGGAGCCGCTAGGTAGGATTGCCTGAGTTCTAATCCCAGCGAGAATTGGATTAATAGCAGTGTGAGTTTGGGTATGTTTACCAAATCTGACGACTTCATAGGATCGTTGCGAAGATAATGAGGTAATGCATAGATTGCATTTGGCAAATCCTTGGTATGCGGTCACTGATCAGTAAGTGCATTTTAGTTAGGAATAATAGTCACAGAAAAGAGCTTAGATATGCCAGGTTGCTTATGTTGAGTTTTCCCATATCTTAACTGTGATGGGTTCACAGACTGTGATGGTGCGTCTGCATGTTGAAATGAGGGGTCAGAGGACTTAATACTAGTGATTATAGAGTGCTGACTTTGTTAGTAGAAACAATTCCAGAAGCGTAATTGTAGTTGTCATTTTCACATTCAAGATGAATTTTGTGTTCTTGAATCAAGAATGTTCTGAATCTTTACCTACCTTCAAACTTCACCTTTCTGAAGGTTCTTAGCTTGAAATAATACTAGTTACCTCCTGAGCACTTCTGGAATACCCCACTTTCTTAAACGGTATAATAGGAATCGAATTTGCTCCTTATTTCTCTTTTCTAACCCTTACATAGCTGTGACTTCTGTTCTCCCAGTCACTGGGAGTTGAAGCACAGTATCATCTGAATCCATTGCTTCCCTCCTCTTCCCCAGTCCTAGTCAAGTTCTTCACTGTCTACCTGTGCTCAGAACAAACTCCAGGAGTCACCCCTGATTCCCCTGCCTTTCCTCATTTTTACCACACCCAATCAGCAAGTGTTGCTGGGTCTACTGTCATTACATATATTGACTTCTTTAAAAAAAAATTTAAAAACATTTTTACTGTATTTTTTCCATTATCATTTATCCCCCCTATACCCTCTTCTACCTCCATCCAAACCCCTGCCACGATCACCACACTGTTGTGACAACTTCTGTTTATTTTCACTGGTGCCTAGTCCAGGTCAAGCCCAAACCAGACTGGCATCAACCAGTCTGACAAAGCTGCTTTGTTAAACTTGACCTTTCACATGAAGAGAGAAACAGTGGGGCAGGCTCTCTCAGCTGGATTTCGGCTGTGCTCATCGGAGACCCTGGCCATGGCATGCCTCTGTGTGACAGTCCCTGACTGTTTTTGCCGACCTGCCTTCATAGATTTGTCTTGCTAAAGCCCATTTTTTAACCCATGTCCATGTGAACTTTTTTTCAAAGTCACAGTGCGCAAGCGGCAGCCACATGAGCACCCACCTGGTAACACACTCAAAGTTCAGTTCCTCAGCAAGGCATTGGCACCTGAGTTTTTCCTTTGCCCGCAATACCTTCCTTTTAGATCATTATATTCCCAGATCAAGACGTTTCTCTTGCTTGTACCATGATTTATCTCCCATTGAGCCCTCTCAATGATTTTTGCTTCCCTGTCCCAGGTTTGTGGTAACTTACTCAGACAAATGTTTGATATTTTTAATATATAATGGATTCTTACAAATTAATAAGATATTTCACTAGGGAAAATGGATCCACAGAACAAGGAAGTCAGTTCATCAAAATAGAGAAGCAAATGCCAATTAATTGACCTTTTTAATAATTGAAGGAATACAAAAAAAGATCATAAGAAGCCATTTTTCCATCTATCAGATAACTAGGAAAAATACCTCGCCATGGCCAGGCTGTGGGTAGACGGGCCTTCCTCACACTAGACTGTTTGCTGGAGTGTAAGTTGGCACAAACTTGCTGGTGGACCATGGGAACAAGAAGCGCAAATGCTTCCAGTCAGGAAAGGGAGATGGTGTGTGCAAGGTACCGAAGGTTACCCAAGAGAAGAGGCTTGTGTGTAATGAGCAAGGGAGAGGACCGATATTTGGGGGACAAGATAAAAAGATCCATATTTGATATGTTAAGTTTGTGGTGCCTTTCAGACATCCAAGTTGAGGTATTAAGGTGACAAGATGAGTATGAGTGGATGGAGCTCGGTGGGGAATGTCTGAGCTGAATAGCATCTTCAGGATTTATTATCATAGGGAGAGCATTTAAAGCCATAGAAGTGATTCACCTGAGCAAGCACATAGAGAAAGGAAGGAAGTCCAGAACCTACTCTAAAGGCGCTCACTCCGGAGAAAGATTGGGAAGCGGAGTAGTTAACAGGACTGGCTAGATAATTTGCAGAACCTAGTGCAAAATGAAAATGTGGGGTCCAGTGTTCCAAACCTGAGAATTTCAGGATGGTGACAGCAGGCCATTCATCAAAAGAGTGGAGCCCTGTGTGACTGCACTTGTCACCCACTCTTGAAGCTGGCCTTGGGCGTCAGGAAGGGAGAATGAGCAAGCAAGGCCAGTGAAGTCGGACGAAAGGAGAGAAGCTGTCAAAGAGGACTAGTCAGTCAGGATTAGGCCCCGGTTGGCTTAAGCCATTTACTTCACTGGCTATGGTCATTGGTTCGGTGGGTGGGAGTGTGACTTGAGAAGTCTTAGTCAGTGAATTTCAGGACTCTTACTTGAAATGCTCAGACGAAAGATCTCTTTCTCAGATTAAATGAAGTATGTAGCTCCCATGGCTTTAGCCGCTATTCTCTGACCTTGGGAGAACCAAGCCTGCAGTAAAGAAGGCATAGGCAGAGCACAAGATGGAAAGAAACAGGGTCCTTAACGACATCTTATAGTCTTGTTAGTAGGTAACTTACTTCATTTATCATAGACATTGACTTTGTACTTTCTGTTTACCCTTGTTTTTCTTATTTCTTCCACTCTCCCTGCCTCCTTTTAGTTGTCTATGAGTTTCTGCATTTTTCCCTGCTGATTTGGTCGCTTGGTTTAGGCCCAGGCTGTGAGTCTGAGTCTTTAAACTGCTGCTTCCCTAGAGCTACAGAGGCCTGTCGTGTGGTCCTCAGACACCTCGTGGAGCATCGTGTAGTGTGACACAGCACGGCTTTGAAACCAGACTGAGCTGGGGTGAGTGCCAGCCGCACCTGCTCTCTCTGAGCCTCAAATCCCTTGTCTGTAAAATGGATACAATATAAGTTATCTTGCATCCTTGTTGTAAGGTATAGCGTGTATACAGTGTATGGTGCATATTGGACTCTGAAAATACTTTCCTATGTTAGCAAAATAGTTCTTATGTTTCCTGTGGTTTGACCTTCATATCCTACAGTTGGGGACTTGAAAACCTGAAGAAGTGATGCTGATTGGCCAACGCTGTGCAACTCGTAAAAGGTGCAGACAGACGGTCCCTGAGACCTGGATGAATTCCCTTCTCATTTCTTAACACTGGCAGCCTGCAGGCAGTGATGTTCCGTGGCCATGTTTTGCTGAACTTGTTTTAATGTACACAATGGCTGTTTTTTATGCTTGGTTGCAACACAAGGGTAGCATTTCTCCTTTTCCTACGCCCAGCCTACATATTCATGCTAACTGCATGTGTTCTTCGGCACTGAGTCTGCGGTCCCATGTGGCCGCCTGTCAGCCCCTCCTCTTGGTTTTAAGAACAAAGGCAAAATGGTTTATAAAAAGATTCCATTCAAGTTGAGTTCTAGACCTTGCTGTTTTTTGGTGTTTGTTTTTTGCAGGGTGGGGCTGCTTATAAGCGAGATGCTGCTGAAAGCCTTGTTGCCTTTTCAAAATAAGAGTCAATTGTAGCCCTGACGGGTGTGGCTCAGTTGGTCGGGTGTCATCCTGCCGACTGAGAAATCACCACTTCGATTCCTGGTCAGGGAACATGCATGGGCTACAGGCCAGTTACCTGGTTGCGGCGTGTTGGAGAGAAAACCCGATCGATGTTTCTCTCACACTTTGATGTTTCTCTTCTCTTTCTCCCTCCCTTCCCCTCTTTCTGGAATCAATAAAAGAAAAACCTTTTTTCAAAATGACCGTACATGTGAGGGTTTGTTTCTGGACTCCCTAGCCCACTGATACATATATTTTATCTTTATCCCATGCCACACTTTGAATTATTGTATCTTTGTAGTAAATTTTCAAATCAGAGAACTTTGAACTGGAGGGCATAGAATGAGGTTGCAATGAAATTGGAGTCCAGCATGTGACAGCGACTGGGCAGGGGTGACCGGGGCAGGGCTGTGGTTTTGTCTGCCCTCGCTTGATTCCTGCCTGAGCTTGGTTTTTCAGGCTTCCCATTGATTGGCAGACGACCCTTTCAACCCATTCCTTTTCTGTCTTTGTTAACCAGAATCTCTTTTAATTGTTTGCGACCAAGAACCCTTGATAGTGCAGCTCAGTTCACCTAGGATTGAGCCGCTTTGAGCATTGAGCAAGAAAGGTGAAAATCTTTATTAATCATGCAGATCAGTCTGTTGTGTGGCTCAACAGCAAGGTTCACCCTTGGTTGCACATCTGTACGGTATTCAAATGCTTCCATGTTTATCTCTTGGTAAACTAGGGTAAAGAAGGTTTGACTCAGCAAAACGGTGGAAACGATGAGGCATGTCTTAAGAATCATCTGTTTCTTGCAGGAAGTCTTCTACCTTCATATTAACCCCTTCTTCCTGTTAGATAGTTAATACCCTATAATCTTCACTAGATACATAAAGTAGTGGTATCTTTACATTATTATTAATATTATTTATTAGTTACAGTTGTGATTGGAAGACTATCCTTGAGCATAGAGTTTTTGATTACATTTCAGTTCTTTATTTACTGTGACGCTCATGTACTGAGTACCTACTATGAGTACCATGAGAGCTAGACCCAAAGTCCAACCCGGTGCCATCTTGGTGGAGCGACTGGTTTGGGAGGGTTGGCAGAGTCAAGGCAAGCTGCCTCATCCCTAGCATAGCTGCTCCCAGTTGGCTTGCCTGGGTGAGGCCGCTGGAGGCCCATTTGTAGGAGCTGAAGGAGCTGAAGGAGCTGAAGGTCCTATATAGTCTGCTGATAACCCCCGCCAGCCTGTTCTACTACGAGAGTGCCTCCATTGGGCCCCTCAACTCCGAAAGTATACCAGGACCCTGTGCCCTGTCCTGAGATGGCACTTATATGTCCTGCATTATAAGAACAGTGTGTGTCTTGTACTTAAGTTATTTCCACGCCCTTAAAACCCTCTTTTCCACATGTTCTGTATATTCTGGAGCCTCCCCATAGTGTTCTACTTCCCACAATCAGGAGACCTGGTGTGGGGAGTTCTTTTCTCAAACAAGGAGGGCATTTAAAATGGAAGCAGAGGTATCTGGCAGATTT
Source organism: Anoura caudifer (assembly GCA_004027475.1). NCBI lineage: Eukaryota > Metazoa > Chordata > Mammalia > Chiroptera > Phyllostomidae > Anoura > Anoura caudifer. Next base: position 348,886 of record PVKU01000413.1, read on the forward strand.
TGTAGCCATAGGTCTTAGTGGGACAGAAAGAAGAGTTCGAAAATACAGGTTTTGTTGAAGGGAAAGAGGCTAGGAGTGCATGTTTCTTGAGTGCCAAATGCTTTGCCTGACTTTTCGATTCTCCAAATCGCCTTGAGTGTGTTTAATTTTATCTCCCTTTTACCAGTGGTTGACTGCACTTTATGGAGGTCGGGTAATTTGCCTAAGATCATGCAGTGAAGCTTGGGCTGGTTGGTAGAATGGAGTCAAGATGGTGCTCAGGGTGAACTAGGTCTCCCCTGCCCCTCGGATTGCAGGAGCAAATGGCCTCCACCTCAGCTGTACCTGCTGACAGAGGTCAAGGTCCTCGCGGCAGCCCGGGCTCCTGTTTCTGCTCAGAGGAGCCACTCTGGGAACGCTGCTCGACTCAGCAACCTGCTCTCACTGCTCTACAGGGAGGGACAGGGGGGCAGGTGACTGCCCCCGCCAGGGGCACGACCGTGAAGTCGCTGCGGAGAGCAGTCCTGTGGTGGCTCGGGGATCGGCAAAGCGGTCAGTTATGGCTTCCCCCTCTACTAAGAGTGTGAAGTTAAATGAGTAAAAGGAAAACAGTGCATTTTCAGTAAAAGAAATTATTTTTGTTTGCCTAAGGCAGGGTTGTCTCTCCTCAGCTCACACCACTTGTCTTCTGGAAGTTTATTCCTAAGAGAGCTCCCTAATGCAGTTGAAGTAGGCTTTGAGAGTTTCCTAGCAGGGTGCAGCAGGGAAGTGGAAACCCAGGGGCTGATGCCCTGAGATCGCTGAAAAGCCCACTTCCATTTTGTGATTGAAGTACAGGGGCGTAAAAGCCCTTGTTTCCCGACTGTCTCCGGGGAAGCTGCCGGGTGCGGCATTCCTTGGCATACTTTGCAGCAGAGCAGGCAAAGAGGGCAGACCTATTGGCAGAGAGTTTAACACTATAGTAAAGCTGATTAAATTCTGTGTTTTCATTCTTGCCACGTACCAGCAATCCTTCTAAACAATGTCAGTGATAAAACGCTTCCTACAATAAGTAATTTTTGGTATAATCCTAATTGGCCTAAGTACCACAGTTTGTGTTCAGTTTTCATAATAATGCATTTGCTAGCTTCACTTATACTACATGTATTTTTAAAAAACATTTTTACATTTTCTACATTTCATATAAGTCAAATAAAGCAATCACAAAAATACAAAGACTGCATGATTCCACTGATATAAGGTATCAAAAGGAGTCCCACTCATAGAAACAGAAAGCAGAACGGTGGTTGCCAGAGGCTGCAGGCTGGGAGAAGTGGGAGTTATTGTTGAATTGGTAGAGAGTTTCCGTTTTGCAGGATGAAAAGTTCTAGAGCTTAGTTGCACAACAATGTGAATGAATATACTTACAGAACATTACTGAACTGTAGGCTTAAACATGGTGAAGAAGGTAAATTTTATGCTGTGTGTTTCTACCACAATAAAAAAAAGCATACCTATCTTCTAGCGCACACTGCATTCACCGTGGAAGTTCATTTGGACAATGCTCAGTTACACAGTCCGACCACGGCACCCAGGTCACAGCCATACTCGTTTTTTTAAGAGGAAGTTCCCGTGGGTTCAGAATTGTTCACATCCCGTTAGGGCTCAGCTCATGCATCCAGCTCTTGTGCTAGTATATATTTCTGTGTGTAAAGAGAGATTAGACAGAAATATTTGGAGTAAAATTGGAATGAACAGAATTTAGTTATTTAATTACATCCTGGAATTTTTATTTGTGATTAAATATAAAAGGGTGAAAGAGTGCAAATTGTGAAGTGCACTTGTTTGTTTGGTAAATGGAAATTTTAGTTCATAAACAATGATTTCATTTCGTGACTATTGCTGAAAATAATTGTCACATACAGGAGGCGTTAACAAAATGAAAGTCTCTGTCAAATATGCTCAAAACAGGACAGCAGGATCAGACCCTATTTTTTAAATAGATAATTTGATTTAAAGATTTTATTTTATTTAGTTTTAGAGAGAGGAGAAGGGAAGGAGAAAGAGAGGGAGAGAAACATCAATGTGTGGTTGCCTCTCACGTGCCCCCTACTGGGGACCTGGCCTGAAACCCAGGCATGTGCCCTGACTGGGAATTGAACCAGCAACCCTTTGGTTCACAAGCCTGTGCTCAATCCACTGAGCTATACCAGCCAAGACAGACCCTATTCTTTAATGATTTGAAAACACTTCATTAAATGCAGAAGTAGTGGCGTGGTGGAAAGAGCATGGGCTTCAGAGTTGGATAGATCTGAATTTGAATATAGTTTCACCTTTCCTCGGCAGACTTTGGGCAAGGCATTTAAACCCTTTGTCTCACTAAGGGGGATTGCAGTGCCTCCCTTGCAAGGATGTTTTCCCAAGAATAAAGGAGAAAATGAATGCAAAGTGCCTAGCACAGGTATTGGCACAGAGTAAGCATGATGTGGGCTAGTGTATTAGTCTCCTAGAGCTGCCATAGCAATTTACCACCAACCAGGTGGGTTAAAGTAGCAGAAACTTGTCCTCACAGGTCTGCAGGTGAGGAGTTTGAAGTCAAGGTGTTAGCAGGGCTGTGTTCCTTCTGAAGGTGCTAGGGGGAGAAATCTTCCTTGGCTCAGGCGTTTTTTTTTTTTTACCTAGAGCTGCAAAACTGATTCCTGCCATGTTCTGTTTTGTCTTTTAATTTTAGAAAGGGGAAGGAGGGAGAAAGAGAGAGAGAAACATCAATGTGCGACAGAAACATCGATCAGCCTCCTCTTCACCCCTGTCCCTAACCAGGGTGCTGGCTTATAACCTAGGCACGTGCCCTGAGTGGGAATTGAACCTGTGACCCCTTGGCTTGCCGGATACTGCCCAACCCACTGAGCCACAGCAATCAGGGTTCACTGTGTATTTCTTGAATGAAAGCATTGAAAGAAGACCAATGTGGCTGGAATGTCATAAACAGGAGGAAGAGTGACAGAAGATGAGGTTGGGGAATTAGGAAAGGGCTAGAAAGTAGGCCCTAGTGATAAAGACGTTGTGTTATATTCTGAGTAGGCTGGGAGTCTGTTAGCGACTTTGAAGCAGAGGATGACATGATGTATTTCCATTTTTTAAAAAAATCACTATTTCCAAAAGGAAAGGGGTGGCAATAATACCAGTCAAAAATCATAGCGATCACAATGTCCCTGCCTACACTTAGCGTAGGCCTGGCAGTTTGAATAGGCCTCACTTCCACTGCAGAGCAAGGCTCATTCCCGGCAGTGGGAAGGGAAACATCGCTATTAAAACAAAAAATGGACCGTCTTCGGTTCCTCAAAGGAGACGGCAGGAGGAGGTGGCGTAATTCCCATGGTAGGAATGATGAGTCTTTGTACCGCAGCCATCTTCTTAAAGGCGCTGGCGGGCGAGGGAGCCACTTTCAGGAGTGTGACCCTATTACGCCTGATGTCACAGCCTCGACTGTGTTGGGGCTGTGGCTAGGAAACGGGGAATAAATGGGTGGCCCTTCGATTCTGGAGCGCCAGAATGAGTTTCAGATGCCAAAAGGTAGGGTTCGGAAGGTAAAGAACAGAGCCAAAGTTTGGCCCCGCACGTTGCGTGGCCGCGGTTTTCCACTCCGTGGTCCTGAATCAGCCGCAGAGCTGTCAGCCTTCACGATAATGTGCCGGCTGGGAGAACGCACCTAAGGGTGGGGGGCACAGGACTCGGGTCAGTCACGCTTGGGGACAGCCAAGGAAAGGTACCTTCCTTGTGCCTCTGCGGTGCAGCCTTCGGAGGGAGGGAGTGCTGTCCTGGTAAGAATTTGGTGTCTGACACCAGTCAGCTGTGAGTACATTGAGAGGCCCCCCGATTCTTTGGCAAGAGGACAGGAGAGAAGCATATTTTAAAGCAGCTCTAGGTAGGAGATTGTGCCTCATGTCTCAGCTCAAAAGTGCTTCATTTTCTTCCTCCTCCTGCTCTGTCTCCTTTCCTTTGTTCCACTGGTTGACAATGACCCTTCAGTTCAGCGAGTCCTTGACCTCATCCACTGCTCTAACTGACGGACCGGCTGAGTGCCGTGACGCAGGTATGTTCCGCTGAGGTTCTCTTTTATTCCTCACAAAAAGGTCATTCATGTCTGGCAGGGAACAGAGGAGCTTTGCTTTTAGGTCATGTTAACCTTCTCCACACTTGGAAAAAAGCTCAACACTTGCCACATTTTCACTCTGCGGCTCAGCCTGCCAGATCCATGTTGGGCTGCTATTGAAGAGTCCATCTGTCCAGCAACTGGAGTTACCTAAGACACAGGTGGGAACTTAGAGGAACACAAATCTCACATGTAACCAGTCGAGGGGGCTTTCGATCCCAGTGTGTATTTGACTCATGGGAGACCCTCTTACGCTTACTTTATACAAAGTAAAAACTAAACTTCTCTGTCAATTCCTCATAAAATCAAGCCTAAATTCAAGTTGGCCAAGGAGCAAGACCCTGCACAAGAGAGGGTACCTCAACTCTAAAGCTTCGACTTCTATTCTTCCTCTCCTTGTCTTTTCTATTGCCCATCTTGAATGGCGGAGGATTGATTTCCTTAAGGGAGTTGAGAGTATACATTATGGTTAGTGGATTACACTATTGGGTTAATGGGATTAACCTAGCTACTGGGTGGCCCAGATTCAGAAATAGGAGTAGGAGCTTCAGGAAAGATAAGATAACTGGCCCAGCTTCCATGAGGTCCTTGGTATCTTCAAGATATATCCTAAAGCTCAGTACAACATTGGAGGTTGAAGATGTATTACAATATTTGCTATGCAAATGTGGCTTTCATTGGAGTTCAAGTTACCTAGGGAAGAGCCAATCAATAGGAAAGGACAGTCAATCTCCTAGGTAAAAGGGTCACAAGGACAGAGCGAGTGGCAAGAGAGCTAGAAAATTCCCCAGCAAGGTAAGGAGGCAAGCCTTCTTGCGGGCCCCAAGTTGAGTTAAGCGTGAGTAAGCAGCATTTCGTAAGGCCAGTTACTGAGTGATGTCACCTCTTATTTCTATAATCCCATGAGTTTTTAATAAAACCTTATTTAAATATTCCTGATCTCAACTGGCTGCTGTTACACCCTGGTGCTGGGCAATGTTCGTCCGGAGCAAGGGCACCTTTTTCTAATTTGCATTAATGTCCACCATGGACATAGCTGTGGCCCTGGCTGTGCTTCAGAGGTTCAAGGGAGGAGTCCTGTGTCTGTGATGAGATCAAACACCTTGCATGAGCTTGACAGCAATTCGTGAGAGACCCCCGAGAGGAAGAGACTCTTGTGCGGTGGAGTTGGCACTCTAAAGCAGAGCTGCACAACTGGTATGTCTCAAGTGTGCTGCAATCGTGCCTCTGCACTGAACCACTTCACCCTCAGGGAAGCCGGCTGAGGTCTGGGGTAACCAGAGCCTCCGTATTGGTCGCCTCTGGCTGAGAGTGGCCTCATCCATTTACCTAGTGTGCATGCAGTACAACTATATTCTCGGTGTTCCAGGAACGCATTTGGGGAGCCCTGCTGTAAAGTGCCACTTGTCAGAGGACGAGGATTTAACACCTTGAAGGAGATGTCTAGTCGTTCTTATACTGGGTTATCTGGTTCCCAGAACTGCCACAGACTGGTGTCAGAAAATGGTGCTGTGGGAACCTTGGGCTATAACCGGTCACTGAGCCAGAAGTGCCGCCGTGGGCCGAACTCTAGAACACTGGAGTGAATGTGAACTGCCTGCCTCAGAGTGAAGCAGCCATGGCAGTCTCTGCTGAGAACTGACAGACGCTCTTACTCCTCCTCGCGGTGGTAGTGTGTACCCGTGGTAATCTGGGCTGCCGATGACTTCATCATGTTCGTTCTCTTCTTGAAATGTGTCTCCAGCCAACCTTCTTCTTTGTATTCTCCTCAGTCCTGTCACCCCTTTCTTAAGAGGAAGAGCTTCCACATGTGGTTGTATAGCACAACCCACAACCCACACAACTCCATGTGAAGATCCTTGATGTTCTCCATCGTCTGCTGAATAGAGGTCCACCTTTACAGTCTGGCACAGAAGACTCTCCATGATCTGCCTTTAATCTCTGAGTCAGTGAAGGTGCTGGAAACAGACGGCCCACTCAGAGACATTAGCTAAGAATTTAATGAACAGACTCTTTACCGAGTGATGGGTATGACTGAGGGAACTTTCATAAAGGTTGACTTTCTTAAAGATTTCTCTGTCCCCCAAACCTAATCTTCTGGGTCAGGAGTACGTATGTCTAGCAAAACCTAAAATACTGACTCTCCAACCCTTCACGGGAAAGGCTGGCACCCCCTGCTGTAAACCCTGTCCAACGTGGGAGCCAGTAGCCACAGGTGGCTGTTGCGCAGGTGAAATGTGGCTAGTGTCACTCAAAACCGTAATTTTAAATATTAATTGCCACATTTTGTCATGTATGGTATGCACCGTTTTTTGCCTAAATTTTTGAGGGAAAAATAAGGATGTGCATTATACATGGGTATAATAATCCTGTGTGTAATGCACCCCAAAACATGGATGTGCATTATACAGGGCAAAATACAGTAACTGAATTTCAAGTTAAAAAACCAATACTTGGTTGGTTATGGGAAAATTTTTAAGTCCTTTTAGAACAACTTGGGTATGCAAGTCTGTTTTTCAACTGTATGTTTCATGAACTTCGAATATAGATCAATTTTTTTTCTGAAGAAAATTTAGTTTCCAAATTTCAAAGTGTCATAATTACACATTGACTTTTGAAGACTTAGTAATAAGAAAAAAGACCGTAAACTACCAAAATAATTTTTATATTATGTCAAAATGATCACATTTTATATGTGTTAGGTTAAGTATAATAATAATAACATAATAAAGTATGTTATTAAAAGTAATTTGACCTGTTTCATTTTACCTTTCTTTAATGTGGCTACTGGAAAATTTACAATGATGTAGTGACTTGCCTTGCATTCCTTTGGGGTAGCACTGTTCTGTACTAACATTCAGAAATTTTTTGTAATAATTTTTATACTGCTGTGAACACATCTGTCTCCTGCTCTAGATGTTAAGTTTTTTAAAGACTGGGATGCAGTTAAAAATCTCTGCCCTTTTTGGTGGTGACGTCCTCCCTGTGACACCATGCCTCTCGCTAAGGACCTCCTTCACCCCTCTCCAGAAGAGGGGAAAAGGAAACACAAGAAGTGCCTGGTGCAGAGCCCCGGTTCCTACCTCCTGGATGTGAAGTGCCCAGGATGCTATAAAATCACCACCATCTTTAGCCATGCACAGGGGTAGTTTTGTGTTTTGGCTGCTCCACAGTCCTCTGTTGGCCTATAGGAGGAAAGCAAGGCTTACAGAAGGATGCTCCTTCAGAAGGAAGCAGCACTGAAAGCTCCCCAAGTCAAGAGGAGTGGGAACCATCCCAATAAATACATTTTGGAAACAAGAAAAAAAATCTCTGATTTTCGTGTCTTTCATGTAATGAGTACTCAATAATTGCATGAGATGAACCAAAAGAGTCTCATTCAAATGCTTCTCATTGGATATGGGTGACCAGAGGTCTAGGTTTTTAAAAAGGAAGCTGAGACTGAATCTCAGTGATCTTCAGGGTTTTTAGCTTTGTGACCACAAGTACATTCTTCCTGTAAGACTGATACCTAAAAGACAGACTTCTTACAGAGGAAAGGGTGTGTTGTGGAAACTTTTCTCATAGTTATTAAGAACATATAAAGCCATTTCTAATTTTTAACCAAAGAGGATGCCTGACTATATCATAAAGCAGATAATTGCCAAATAGTTAAGCTAGTCCAGATATGTTGTTATATTTGGGAGGATGCATTTTAAGGGCTCAGCATCATGTCTGTGGCGTAGGCATGAACAATAATATATCAGAAAAGTAATTTAAATCCAACAAATATTTATTGAGCATCTACGAGGTGTCAGGGATTGTTCTAGACTTTTGGGATAGTTCTGTGAATAAAAACAACAAAAACATTTGTCCTGGTGGAGCCTGTGTTTTATTTTTATTAGAACATGATAAATAAATTATACAGTGTATTTTGAGGTGATAAGTGTAATAGAAAAAAAACAGCAGGATAAGAGCTTACAACAAGAAAGAGGTTAGAATCTTAAGTAGGGTGGTCAGTGCAGGACTCACTAGAAAGATGCCACTTGGTCAAAGGCCTGAGGGAGGTGAGGGGTTTATCCATAGAGCTATGTGGGGGAAAAGCAGTCCAGACAGTGATGAGCTGTGGGGGTGCTCCACCCACAGAGCCCCATCTGTCCATGGCAGATGAAAATAAAACTACCAAGACATGATCTGCTTGCGGAGGAGAGGGGGCCAGTCTCTCAAAGGAGAAGGGCTAAGAGCCTCTTCCTCAATGGGCTTTTATTGGGTCGTTTTGCATAGGAATACAGGCTCAATCATTATCAGGCAGTAAGGATCAAACAATAGATAATGTACAAAGAATCTGGCAGCCTATTTTGAGTCAGGGTCAGATAGCTAAAGAGCAATAAAGTTTTGAGGAACAAACTCACTTCTTGCTCAGACCCTTATCATTTAAATGAGAGCACTCTTAGCAAAGCAGGTTTCATGGGACTTTACAAATTCTTTCTTATGCCTGATCACCCCTGGGGAGCCGCTCTGGCCACCAGAGGGCTGCACCGCCCTCCCTCATAGTTTCAGGCTTAAGTAGACTAGAGCCAGGAAGCAAGAGATAACGAAAACTTCTCCCAAATGGATTGGGGACTCAGGCTATGTCAGGATAGCTGGGGGGCAAGGGTCCATCACCCCCCCTTTGCTGCAGCCCCCTGAGTCCTTCCATGAGGGCCTTCCAAGTTGTCGTGCCTGGCTTAGGTTGCCCCTCCCTTGAGGGGTCTTACCCGTCATTGGCTAACCGATCAAGCATTGGGGGCCAGATATGGATGAAGCAGAAGCGGTGCTCCTGCCAGGGAGATAAGCTTTGTCTCTTTAGTGGCTCAGGTCCTCATGACAGAACAGACCCAGATGAAATGGGTCCCCTGGGCTCTTACTCAGCCCAGCCATGGGGTGGGGGTTACAGCTCCTGAAACCAGGCGGAATGGTTCCCAACAATGAGCCAGTGCCGAGGGTCTGGTTAGGGAATCTGGTGCTGTGATTAAGGGATAGCAGGAAGGCAGAGCAGTGGGAGCAAAATCAACAGAAGGAGAGTTGTAGGAAATGAAAACAGTGAGGCAATTGGGGCCAGATCATATGAACCTTGTTGGCTACTGTGAGGACTTTGGCTTTCGCTTTGCGACAACTGGAGAGCCTCTTAAGGGACATTGTGCAGAGCAACGACCTAATCTGACTTAAGTTTTAAAAGGACCTCTCTAGCTGGTCTGTTGAGAATATATCAGAGGTTGGCAAATTGTTCTATGATGGGCTAAAGACTAGATATTTTAGGCTCTGTGGGCCATGCACTTTATCTCACAGTTGCTCAATGCTGTCGTTGTAGTGCAAAAGTAGCCACGGACAATATATCCATGAACGAGTGTGGCTGTGTTTCATTAAAACTTTATGGATTTCAACATCTAAATTTTGCATAATTTTTATGTGCCTCAAAATGTTCTTCTTTTGATTTCTTCGATCATTTTGCTCTTAGGAGGTATAAAACCTGACGATGGGCTCAATTTGGCCAGGGGGCGGTAGTTTGTTGCCCCCTTAAATAGACTGTAAGGGGACAAGAGAAGAAACATGGAGACCATTTAGTGACCCAGGGAAGAGAGGCAATGGTAATCCAGACCAAGATGCCAGCCATAATGGTCTAAGGAGCGGTCATATTCTAAACATACTTTGAAGGTTAAGCCAGAAAGACTTGATGATTTGGATGTGGGGTGTGAGAGAAAGAGAAGAATCAAGGAAAGCATCACAAGTTGGGTCTGAGCACCTTGTGGACTGTATTGCCTTAAGCATGAGATGGAGAAGGCTGGAGGTGAAGTGGGTTTTGGGGTAGAAGGCTGGGAGTTTAGCTTCAGACATGTTGACTTTGAGACATCGAAACAGAGATGGTAAGGAGGCAGATGGATATGCGACTTTGGAGTTTGGAGAAAAGTCTGACATGGAGGTATGCTTTTGGGAATGTTCGCAAAGGGACAGCCTTTGTAGTCTGCATGAAGTCACCTAGGGAACAAGTGTTGATAGAAAAGACAGAAGAACTGAAGTCTAAACCTGTGGCTGTCACAACATTGAGAGGTTGATACAAAGAGAGAACGCAGCGAAGGTCATTGAAAAGGAGTGGTTGGTGAGGTGATTATGGTGCTTTTCCTGAAGCAAAGGGAAGAAAGGGCGTAGGTAGTGAACAGTGTATTAAGTACTTCTGACAGGTCACATGAGATGAGGACAGAAATATGGCCACTGAATTTAGCAACATGGGCTCACAGGTGACTTTAACTCAATCAGTTTTCATGGTGCTGTGGGATGGAAAACCCAGTTAGAGTGAATTTAAGAGAGAATGGGAGGGAAGCAATTTGCAGCGGTGAGTAAGGGCAACTCTTTTATTTCCTAATCTTGTGATAAAGGAGCCGAGGTGAGGGGATGGGGTAGGGCGGAAGGAACCAAAGAAATGGGGGAGAAGTGGAGTCAAGAGGAGATTTTTTTTTAACATGGGAAAAACAATGTCATGTTTCTAGGCTGACCAGCTAACAATAGAGGAGAATCCAAAGTATGGTAACTTTATTTAACTCAAAAAAGAAAATCTATACTCTATTTCTTAGAAAATTGGCATCCTGGTCTATAATTATACCAGGTTTACAATATACAGATTACATAAAAATGCTCTAAGTTAGTTGAATAACTACCTGTAAAACCTTTTGATGTTTAATTGACTATTTCATTTGCCTCTTCAGAATTTAGAACTTTTTCTTTTATAATAAATTGTATGACCCAATTTTGTTAAAGAAACTGAGCTGGTACCTAGTGTTTCTCTTCATGAAATTTTCCTGTGACAGAAGCATTTGATATTATTTCACTGACCATAGAACTATCATCATTAGCTTTACTTAGCAGTAATTTTATTATCAACAAAGTTGATGATGGTTTTTTTCCTTGAAAAATATTTTTCTATGTTAAGGTCAATACCAATTTCTCCACTTTCCCCTCCCCTTCCTTGTCAGTTAATTCAGAGCAAGCACACTCAGAGGAAATATAGTCTACTAAGAAAACAAATCAGTGGTTATTAACTTCCAAGCTTCCATTGAACACTTAGCAGACAGCTCTCTGGGAGCTTTGTCATTGGAAAGCCAAAGTCACAGAAGCAGTTATCAGGATGAGCTGAGATTTATCAAAAGTAGTTTCCAAACATCATTGTGGAATTAAGATCATTAGATAATCTTATTTTCCCCACCTGTTGGTGTCTCCTTAAACTCATTCTTGGAATAAATGAATGAATTAAGCTTTGCCTTTCAATTAATTATCATTTAAATGAGGACATCTCTTAGTAGATGAGAGTACTTTGTGCAAGACGAAGCTGAGGGTTGATTTAGACATTTTTGAGAAGGTTCATTCAATAAAACCTTAAAGCAAGTAGGTGGATTAGATGCTTCTGGGCATATCTTCCAACCACTGATTTTGTTGTGGTTGTTAGTAACATATCAAAAATTAAAGAATCTTTCCCTAGACATGGTGGACAATACTAATTACTCTAAGAGGCAGCCATGTAAGTGTGAAATTATTAGCCCCTGCATTTCCTTTTCAGCTATAGGGGGCACATGATAAGATATACTAGCCACAGTTTTCTTTCTCATATACAATTACTATCTCTACTCCTGAACCATGCATTATACCATTCCTGATACTATACTCTGCACCTTCTCACCTTTTCCATGGTCGGTCTGTGAAAATGGTTCTTGAAAAGTTTCTGAATATATCCTAGATGCAGCATCAACCACACTGCCCCTTTCCCCCTTTTTGTGATGGCATGAGGGGCATAGTTATATCATTTTTAGAATTCAGAGAGAGAGAGAGAAGAGCATGAATGCTTAGAGAGAGGGTTTCGGGACTAGGAAAAGTTGGAAGGGTTGGTGTGGGTTGAGGGTCTTCAGGTGGTAAGGAGGGTGTGGCCACAGGGTGCACGGGTTTGGAGACAACTCATTGGTACCACATAGGCTGGATGGTCAAACAGTTAAAGAAGCGAAGAAAGTACTTTTAACTTCCTCCCAGTAGTGCTCCCACTAGTGCCTCAGCTGCACTAATTAAAACGACATCAACTAGCAACTTGGATGTCTGGGAAGGGTATGAGTGCCACAGGCGTGTGCTCACTTTTTCCCTCTCTCTGCTGGCCCGCAGATGGTGAAAACAGGTATGATGTCAGGCATCTCCCCTTTCATCTGGACAGTGGCATCAGTTGGCCAGGGATCTCATTTCTCCAACATTTGCTGAAGCTATTAATACTTCCCCTAGTTCTTCAGTGAGACTGCTTAAGGAACATTCTGAGAAATCAGAGAAAGAGCCGAGAGTGAGTAATGAAATGGCTCTATTTATCGTTCGCAACAAACACTAGGAACCCCATATTCCCAGATCCACAAATCATTTGACAATATTTAAATTTGTCTGCTATCATTCCAGAAGCGTTTTCCACATACTGTCTGGAGAACTTGAGTGGCATGTAATAAAATTTAAGCCTGGGATTTGCTTTTAAAAAAACAAAGGAAAACAAAACAAAACCCAGGGATGACTCTATACTAGTCTTGTTTTTCTCAAACTTTTCCTCATCTATTTAATATGGCTCTTGCTGAGAAACTTGAAAAGCATCCTACAGAGCCGAGGCTCTTTGAGACCATTTTGCAACTCCCTTTGGGGTTAGTCCTCACATTACAACGCCTGTAGGGATAGAAAACTGAGCCACAGGAATACCTTATAAAAAGGCTTTCGCCAAAATATTACTTCCCATGTAATGGGCAGATCTGTAACACTGTTTTTGACTGTGAATTGTGTAGTCTCCCAATATATACTAGGGGAGACCCAAAACACCCAAAACGTCCTCCTGGAGGGCAGGCCCCTGGTAGTTCAGGCTCCCCTGGCTAGGTGAGTGTTCTAGGAACCCGTCTGTATCAGTGTACCAGCTGGCAGTGTGAGAGGTTGTGTTTAGCTTCAGTGAATTTTTTTCTTGAAGAATCTCAGTGCACCTGTTTCGTGATGGGTGATTAGTGAGCATACCTGCCCACACCACGTTCAGCGTTTAGCAGTTTTTGACCAAAAACAACATGACCCCTTTGCCCCACCCTCCCTATTCACCTGACCTTGCCTGGAGTGACTGTTTTTGTTTCCCCAGATGAAAAAAGTCCTCAAAGGGAAACATTTTGCTGATGCGGAAGAGATGAAACAAAAATGGCAAAAACACTAAAAAGCATAAAAAATGATGTGTTCAAACACTGTTTTGAGCAGTGGAAAAAATGTCTCTGTAGGTGTATTGCATCAGATGGAGAGTACTTTGAAGGTAACTAAGTTTAAACACATAAGAATAAATACACATTTTTTTATAAATAAATTTCAGTTTTTTGCCCCCCCCCCCCATATATGAGAAACAAAAATTCTGATTTAATATGATTAGGCTGGCCCTGGCTGGTGTAGCTCAGTGGATTGAGCACAGGCCTGTGAACCAAAGGGTTGCTGGTTCGATTCCCAGTCTAGAACACATGCCTGGGTTGCAGGCCAGGTCCCCAGTGGGCAACTGCACATTGATGTTTCTCTCCCTCTCTTTCTCCTTCCCTTCCCTTATCTCTAAAAACAAATATATAAAACCTTTAAAAAACATAATTAGGCTGGAAAATAGAATAAATTAAAAAGGGATTTTACTTTCTTTTTGTTTAGCTTACCAGATGTTGTTACAGAATAAGCACTTTAAAACTCACTGGCTTAGATTTAGTACACTGATGCAGACACTGGCCAGCAGTGTCCGAGTCATTATGGATGAAATAAAACATGTGCACAGACTACCGAGTCTGGTGGAGGACAAAGGATGAGAGCGTGGCTTTTCTCTCAAGGGGAGCAAAAGCTGCGGCCTCTGCCATGACAGGCCTTTATTCTATCTCATTACAAGAAAGTCCTCACTCACCAAGCCTGGGTTACAACCAAAAGGAGCCAATGCCCCTACTCACATCACAGAGGAAGGATATTAGCAAATGAAAAGGCAAAAGTGGTTGAGCCGGTTACACTGGTCCCTGCAAGGCTCAGCATGGATTTTAGGAAGTTACAGTAAGCATTTGCAGGGTGAGAGAGTTTTCAGCAAAGAGCAAGCCTCAAAACAGCCTAGGTACATAGCAAATCTGATTACCCACGAGAGAACCTATCTGTGGGCGTGGGTCCTGTGCATCTCTGAATGGGAGCTGGGCCCACACCACGCAGAAGGGTCTGCCACAGTACATTCTGTGAATCTCAGTTTCATAATGGCTAAATAATTGTTCAAGTTGCCTTCAATGTGGTATCTGCCTCCCCCTATTATCACTCCAAGGCACGGTAGTCGATTACCTGGTAAAATGATCTGTTCTCTTCCTTTCTTTAAGTGTCACATTTGTAATTGTCAATCATCTGAAAGTCTATATCATAATAATTTCCATTTGAATATCATAAAAAGTTATGTACATCATAAAAAAAAAACCACCAGTACAAAAGAGCGCCTTTGGAAAAGTTCCCATCTGTAGCAGTCTGCCGTAACAAAATGCCACCGACTGAATGGTTTAAACAACCGACACTCATTTTCTCACATTTCCGGAGGCTGGAAGCCCAACATGGCGGTGCTGGCACATTCAGGTTCTGGTCAAGGGCACTCTTGCCGGCGGGCTGGCGGCCACCTTCTTGCTGTGTCCTCACATGACCTTTTCTCTGCTCATGTATGGAGAGGTGTCTCTTCCTCTTCTTATAAGGACATTAGTCCTGTGGTATTAGGGCCTCACCTTGAGAACTAATTACCTCCGTAAAGGCCCTGTTCCCAAATACAGTCCCCTTAGAGGGTCGGACTTCAACATGTGAATTTGACTGGGACACGATTCCGTCCAAGACACCACTCAATCCATCATCCCGATCTCCAGAAAAGACCACTTTCAGCCATTTTCTGACTTTAGTTATGACGGTTTGTACTGTAATTCTGTTGTGTACTTATGCACTTATCTTTTGATTATAGATATTTAGACAGTATATCTTTTGGCTGCATATAATGATGACCAGGAAATTAGTTGACTTAACATTGTCTCCTAGCTCCAAGCCTAAAAAGTTTTTGCCAGTATTAATTTTAACTTTTTCAAGTGGTTGACTTTGTAACCTTAGAAAACAAATTTCCATTTCTTATTCTGTTAATTGTGGTGGTCTTCCTTCTCTTCCCCTGTGTGAGAGAGGAACTTAGCCCCTTGACCGTGTTCTGCCCCTCTCTGCGTCCCCCTCTCCCTCCTGACTTGTGTGACTTGTTGGGGTTTGTAATATTGGTATCTCACATGATTTGATTTAAAAATGAAAGACCAACAGTATTTACAGAATTATGGCATACAAATATTATTAACACAAACTGGTAATGTGTTAGCATTCACTGAGAAGGAAATTACATTTTATCTGAAGTACAACTTCAAGTAATATTTAAAAAGATTTTATTTGCTTATTTTTGGAGAGAGAAAGGGAGAAAAACATCAATGTTTGGTTGCCTCTTGCATGCCCCCAACTAGGGACCTGGCCCACAACCCAGGCATGTGCCCTGACTGGGAATCAAACTGGCGACACTTTGGTTCGCAGGCTGGTGGTCAATCCACTGAGTCACACTAGTCAGGGCTGAATTTCAAGTAATTTTTCAGAAAGGGGAATATAGGAAACTTAAAAGGAATGATTCTCATGCAAATATAAAAGAAACACTTGTCAAATACTTTATTTAACTTATAATTTGATGAAGAAACCAGCAAAATTGGTCCAAAAGCACTTCAGAAACTAGGTATTGATACACAGTTTTACAAGTGTTAGGGTTAGACTGCTGGGTTAAATACAAAGTGGTTAACGTTTGATGCGGCCATATACAGTTCCGAGGTTATTTGAGTCTCTCGCAGATAGACATCCTCTGGATGAATTAACCTCTGTTCCTACAGAGTCGTAAAATGACCCAGACGATAGGAAGTCAAGCTCAGCACCACACCAAAAACACCCAACAATCCCACGAAACACCTGGTTATCTTTTTGCTTATTTCCAAGTTTTGAATAATTTGTCTGATAAAGTAAGCTTTCCAGGTACTTTCATATGTATATAAACATGTCATTACTTTGCCTTATACTTGGATGATAATTTGGCTGGGTATAGAATCTTGTGTGTAAAATACTTTTTCTCTAAGGCTTTCAAAATGTGCTCCATTGTCATCTAGTGTACAGTGTTGTTAATGCAAAGTTAAACATCAACCTGCTTGTTTATCCCTTCCAGTACCTGAGTGTTCTTTCTCTTTTGCTGCTCCCTTAAGCACTTTAGATCTCCCTTTACTTTTGGTGTTCTGACATTTTTCAAGAACTCTTTCATTTTTCCTTTATTGTTATTGTTGACACTACTGCAGATGTCTCTTATTCCTCGCCTTCGCCCCCTCCTCTCAGCACCCCCTCCCCTCAGCACCCCCTCCCCATTCCCTCCGGCCACCACCACACAGTAGTCTGTGTCCATGGTATAAGAACTGTTTTACAAGTGAGTCTTTTTCATTCACCCCCCCTTTGCATGCAGGAGATACTATCAATCTTTGTCAACTCAAGAAGTGTGTTTTTCCTTCTGTTTCCCTGGTTATTGTTTTCTACATTTTCTCTAGAACTCCTTAGCTAGATGATGGACTTTGAGAATAATCCTCTATATCTTTCAGTTTTTATCTCATATTTACATCTTTGTTTAGTTGCTCAACATTCTAGGAGATTTCTTCTATTGTACTTTAATTCCCAATCCTTCTATGAAAGCTCTTGCTTTGGAAATTCAGTTTTAAATTTGTCAAAAATCTATTTCACTTTCGATTACTACTTTTAAAAAATAATAGCTTGCTTTTGTTTTAGGGCTGAGTATTTCTCAAATTTCTCTGATGTTACTAATTAGAATAAAAAAATACTCTGTTTTTGGAGCATTTGTTTTTTCTGGTGAAATGTTCTGTTGTTCAAGTTTTTCTTTTTGCGTGTGTACTTTTGACATGAGGTTTATTTTCCTCAAGTGTCTGTAATCCTTGTAGTTCATTTACATCTCTGAGCAAAGAATGAGGATGGTTAATGTGAGCAGAAGGCGTGCATCTTCTTCCCCAGCACACCTTTCCTGACAGGGGGCTGGTGCCGATGCCTCTGTGCCTGCGTCCAGGCTTCCTTTTATGATGTGAGAGCAGGACATGGGAAAGTGGGCTGGTTTCCTGCCCCCTGCCCTCTGCGCCAGACCGGGAACTTAGCTCTATCTACACCAACCATTCCCAGTTTTTAAGATCAGTTTCTGATTTCAGCCTGGGGCTAACACTAAGGAGTGTCAGTTGTTCTAACTGAATGGAGTGAGAGGGATGGGTGGTCCCAGTGAGATAGACTTGTAACTACTCACCCTAATTAGCCCCTCAGTCTTGTGACTTTCAGGCTTGGGTCTCTCTGGGAGTCTGCAGAGAGGAACATATCCATCCACAGCTGAAGCCTTATTCTATGTATGTTCTAGGCTTCAGCCTTTTCAGCCCAAAGTTATCCATCAACTCAGCGCCATAGACTTTCCATCTTTCAGAGGGCCAACGCAGACTTTGGTCTCTTGTTGGTGCTGTCCTCCTGTTCACAGTGTAGTTTCGCCTTGATCCCATGTTATACTTCTTCGCTGTCACTTCTGAGGAATTTGGAAGAGGAAGGCTGGTAGATGCTGGGACTCAGGCCACTGCTTTGAGATGGAACTTTTATATCTTTCAAAGCAGAATGCATTTCTACCCTCAAGTTTTCCTTGTCCCTTTAGGTATCAGAATAAATAATAATCACTCTACTGTGTTATAATACATTATTTTCCCCCCAAAATTCAAGCAGTTAAGAATATTTGTTCTCAAACTGCTATTGTTTTGAATTCTCATGATTCCAGTTTTCATCTTTTGCCCTCATGGTTACCTTATTGCCACTCTCCAGGTACTGCCCTGAAATACATTCTCTTCCCCCAACTGGCTGCTTGTGGTATGTAGTAGATTATCTGTAGAGCAAGAGTCCATAAACTTCGAGAGTGTTTTGAGAGACATTCTTTGGAGTAATGCATACACGTTAGGAAGTGCATTTTGTGACATCTGTTATGACAGGCCTGAGTCTTTTATCCTCACCGATTTGGGTCTATTTTCAGATGGTTGAAAGCCACCAGATAAAGTGAACTCTGAGCAGGTCTTATAGATTAATTATCTTCAGTTAGGTGCTATTTATATTCCTAGCATTAATACTGGTCATATTTTTCCCTTAGCTATCACTGCTTGTCACTATATCATAATTTAATATAAGTTTTTTCATATAAAGACCATTTATAATCAGGATAAAATATTGTAATGAAGTTATTGATAGTTAATAATCTATTTATTAAAATGGATTTATTAGTAAATGTGCTATTTTTTTTCTGTTTTTAGTTTTAACACATGTAATGGTAACCCTGAAAAAAGCTCATAATTTACAAAAATCAATACTCTAGGACCCAATGCAGTCATGTCCTAGGAAGAAAATTTATTTCATGTTGTTAATGCAAATTTTAGTAACAATTCTGTTGAAGTTACTTTTTAAGGACTGTTATCAAAGCACTATTTCAACTCCTCAAGATAAAACACATTCTTTATCAAGATGTCACATTTCAAAATGTCACAGCTGAGAAATCTCTTGCCAAAAGGTAACACATTTGTTCACTTTCATTAGTTGCAGGTGAACTGGTGGATAAATCATGATTTTAGGTGTGCATGACATTTCTATGAAGACATCAAGTTGCAGTGATAATTGGAAGTGGGTATGGCTATTGAAGATTCCAGGGGAATTGGAGGGTCACCTCTGGGGGCCCACCGGGCCCACCAACCCTACTCCACAGACTTACTTAAAACAGCAAAAACTTTTGATTCACGGTGTGGTTTTAATACATGGGTGGTTGGTTCATGAGCACTGAGAACTAAATGCCATCTCTGCTTGGGATGAAATTAGGGGCTGCCTTGACAGATACCTTGGAGAATACATCCATAGATAAAGATCCTGACCACTTTAAGTAAGGGAGCACTGTTGGAGTAGAAATTTTATGTCCAGTGATCAACAAGGTTGGAGAGATCTGGTAGTTTCTGAGAGAAGAAACCTCTCTTGTTAGCTTTAATGTTGTATTGTGGGTTGGAAGCAGCTAAGTAAAGTAACCAATCCCTGAAGGCAAGTTAAATGTTTTCAGGTGAATCTGCACAGTGTAAGAGTAATTCTAAATAACCAAAATGTGCAGAACCACCTTTTATTCTATTACATGAATACCAATCTGTTTTTGGCCTGATAATTATAGCTGTGTAGGCCTAGTAATTAGATGAGTGACTCAGATCTAGCCCAATATTATTATTCAAAAGAAGTTTTGGTAGAGATATCATAACCCAAAATGAAACCAACGAAATGTTCCTGGGTCATCTGTCTTGGCTCCAGAGAGAAGGATACAGCAGCCTACAAGAGAGAACAACAGAATCTTCTTCCTTAATGCTTTTCTTTCTCTTTGTCATGGAAACATATGTTTTTAGGGAAAGAGATCTATGTAAAGTTTTAAAACTGGAAGAGGCCATCAAGTTTTTCATTTCTACAGACTTCCGAGGCCCAGTGACTTGCCCAAGGTTCAACAGTTACCTGGTGTCCAGCCTGCCTTATTGATCAGTGGGTGATTTAGTGTGCTCTGTGCGTAATTCCCACTTGTTGCTACTTAGAAACCGTGCTTGAGTTCACATCTTTCAGGCCACCAGCCTAGCCAAGATGAGCAGTTCTTTGTTGGCTCGGCCACATAAGCTGAAATCCGGCCAGTTTTTCTGGGCAGCACATTACAGTTGGGTCACATCAGGTAGGTCCTTGCGAAGAGATGATTAATAGTTTCAGAGTCTGAAAAAATCAACTCAACGCTAAGCTTTTCCCCTCCTTCATTCAGGTCTCAAAATAACCATTTCTTGGGTGATGTTGTCCTGTTTGACTTTTCACTTCCGAGGAACTCAAACTCTCTTTGGTTCTATCAGGAAACATGAACTTGGACTGAACCAACGTGTGGCTGATTTATTTTGTGACTGCCAGTCAAGGTATTCTGTTGCCATTTGCTGAATCTTTTGTATGAAATGCTATATAACAGTAAGAAGGTCAGTGTTGATGTGGATGAGCTGACATTTGTTGAGCATCTTACATAATGTCATTTCTGCACTTAGCATCAAGCAAGTCTTCCAGAAAGTATAGATTATTTTGATATTACCAGGGGTTCAGACATGCTGGTAGCCTCTCTTCCTTCTTGAGGTGATGATTAGATTAAAGCTATTCCTCTCAAGAGATGAATTCTTGTCCAATGAAATGTCACTTGCACAAGAGTTAGTGAGCTGTTGTGTGTGTTCAGGGGTTGGAATACATGTTCAAGAAACTAATATGTTTTAAGCCTCTCTACAACAGCAAATGGTAAGTGTAGAGTCAGCTTACAAAACTGTTTGCTTATACTCTTTTGAGATTTGGCCCTGCTTATTTGGGGTTAGATGGGATTTTTCAAGCAGTTCATAGTCATCTTGCATGTTGGGATGATTTTGCCTCATGTCTTGGGTGACCTTTGGGGCTTGAATACCAGGCCTGTTCTTTGGAGAAACCCTCTGGCCCTGGTATGCCTGAGCCTGGTATTTATAGATGCCAAACTTGCTGAGCAGGATTAGTACATCCCGCTGGAAGGTCTTGGTGAAAATAGCGTAGAGGAATGGATTGGCACATGAGTTAAGTGGATAGAAGAGAACCAGCAAAATTTTGGCGTTGGAAACAGTAATGAGAGGCTTGTTCATAAGTGCTGACAGGGCATAAAATGAGATGGGGGCCGTGCACATGAAGTCAGTGAAGATCAAGACAGCCATCCTTTTGGCAATTTTGGTGTCTTTGTCCCTTGGGTTGTACTGGGGATTTCGGACTGTGATGTAGATCCTCACGTAACAGAAGCAGACAATGATAAAGGCAACTATGTTGAGCAGCAGAACAAGGATAATATATGCCAGGGCAAGTGGGGTCTCGGTGTCCATCGGCAGGCAGATGCTGACCTTCGTATAGCTGCTTATTCCTACCAAAGGCAGCAGGGCAAGCAGGAAGCAGCAAACCCATCCCCCAGCCATGACGGCAGACGCCTGCCTGAGACGGATTTTCCGGTCCAGGCGCATGGCGAAGGTGATGGCGTACCAGCGCTCCAGGGTGATGACGGTCAGTGTATACACTGACAACTCACTGGCAAAGACAGTGAAGAAACCAGCTGTGTTGCACCCGAGGCCTGTCTGCCAGTCGATGGCATGGTTGTAGTACTCAGAGTGAGTGTAGAGGTCTACGGAGGCGATGAGGAGCAGGTACATCCCCATGCAGAAGTCTGCAAAGGCCAAGTTGCACATGAGAAAACGTGGGACGGTCAGTTTGTAGTGGCTGGTGAGGAGGATGAGCAGGACAAAGATATTGCCCAAGAGAGCCAGCAGACTAACAAACCACACTACAACTCTCAGGAACTTGTAGCCCATTATGTCTTCACAGGGGTTGAACTCATCTGACTTGGGGGTACACACCATGTCTTCATTGCTCGCACACACCGTGTAGTCATAATAGCTCTCAAAGGTCTGTAGGTTCTCTGTCTGTGGGTTTTTGAGCTTCTGGCCAAAACCAATGATCTCATCTTCTTGTTCTTCAAAGAAGACATAATAATGAGAGTGGGTATCCTGGAACTTGGAGTTTTCCTTGTACCCAGCACTGTGGTCGCCTGGGTCCTCTTCGTAATCCTGGTAGAGGGGACCACGCAAAGCATTCAAAGACTTTCTCTGCCGCAGGCTTCGAATACTGCTCTCGTTACACATTAAGGACTCAAAGATCCTGCAAGGCAACAGAAATAAGTCACTTCCTGAAACCCACTAATGGCCCCCACGACACTTAGAGAAATATGGACAGTGCTTAATATGTTCTACATGATTCTATGAGATCCGCCATGACCTGGAAGGCCCTCTCCTGTGTTGTTGCCTATTACCCTCCCCCTCCCTGCTTTGCCCCAGTGATACTGGCCCTTATTTCTCATCTGCAACCAGTTCAAGAACAGTAGTGAGAAAAAAGGCATGGATGCTGGAGCCAGTCTGCCTCGGTTAGGACCTGGCTCTTTTATTTGCCAGCTACTTCACGTTCGGCAGGTCCGTGAACCTTGCTTTCTCCCATTTTAAAAATGGAATCATAAAAGTATCTATTTCATGTAAGACTGTTAAAGAAATAGATGAGTTCATGTTTTTAAAGCTCTTCTACAGCACCTAGAATGTGGTTAGTGCCGTGAATGTGTGGTTATTGTGGTTATTCCTCTTCGGAGCTTTGGAATGTCACGCTCCCTTTGCCTGAAAAACTCACACTTCTGCTCGTTATTCAGTTTTAAACTCCATGTCCCTCTGTTAGAGGGTTCTTCCATGATCTCCTTAAATAAATGATCCTATCCTTGTGTTTATTTCCTTCATAGCATTATGTAATATCTTATTCATTTGCTTGCTTATTTTCTAACTTCCCCTACTAGAATGTAAATAAAACACTCTTGTCTGTCCTATTCATTGCCGTGGATAGGACAGTGCCAGGTACATAGTAGGTCTTCAATAAATATTTATTGAACAAATGAATAAATGGACACTATTGTGCAGGCACACTTATGGGAGTCAGACTTAGTTTATTACTAGCCTCCCAGACTGACCTCAAAAGTGATTCTTTACCTTGTTGCAGCTGCTGAGCAGATGTTGCTTCATCTACTGGGTTAAAATGCCCTGTGGGCTGCCTATTCCAGCCTGCTTGGAGGTTAATAGGAAATCTGGACACTGCCCTTGGAGTCCATTTTAGTCTCCTACACACCCCTGGTCCTCTCCTATGGCATCAGTATAGAGTCTGCTATCATCACCCCTATACCCACCCAGCTCCTAGTTTTTTGCAGGTGTTACGCCCAAGTTGGCCTCGGCACAGCTGGTCAACTTTCCCATGTGCTTCCGCCCCACTACTAGGTCCAGTTTATTTCCAAATGCAGGTATGAGTGCAGAAGTTAACCAGTAGGTATTATTTAGAGAGAGAGCATGAATAAGTTATAAAGGGTGGTGGTGTGAAGAGAATAGAATTGCATGAGACATAGGTGGAAATAATGCAGAGTGAAAGTGTAGATGAAGAGAAGATTCAGAGAAAGCATGGAGAGAAAAAAAAGGGCATCCGTCCTTTATAGCCTCACAAGCAGTCTAATCGTAACATGATATACATTGAAAGCTGATAATATTCCAGGTTGTCATGATAGGTGTTTTCTATTCAGTTGCGTATGTCATCTTCTCAAAACCTTTATGAATGATAGCATCATGATCTCCATTCACAGAGGCTCAGGGAGGTTAAGTAAGTAGGCTGGGATCACACAGCTGGGAAATGGCAGACATGGGCTACAGACTCAGTGGACTCCCAAGTCCACACACATGTAACCAGTAAGCTGTAACCTTTGCAAAGCCCTCATTGACCAGGTAACCCAATTGCTTGTGTTTCTAAGTTTGTCTTCATAACTGTGGCATCTAATGTGTGTTGCATCTGGAGGCCAGGAATCCTGTAGTGTACTCTTGGTAAGATTCTATATGATCTGGTCATTCCTGTCTCTCCTACATCATCTTCTGTTCTCCTCCCCTCCCCTGCTGTGATCCATTGACCTTGGCCTTATTTCTTATCTGCAGTGACTTTGAGTCTGCAGTCATGGTGTCTCATGGATTTCATGTTTCTTGTGGAGGCTTCTAATTCTTCCCACATGGTTTTCAAACCACAAAGCTTCTTCTCCAAACCCAGAAATTAATTCAACTTTTTCTGAGGCCTTTTGTCACTTTCCAGACAGCTGCCACTTACCTTCTGATTTTCTTCTGGTTCTTAAAAGCACAGCAGTGGCTTGGATAAGAAAGGTCAGCCCGTGTGAGGTGAGGGAAGCTCAAGGAAAGTGGAAGTCTCTTTAGAGTCCACGTGTTTGTTGCTGTCAGTTCCCTGAGGCGCTCCAGGCCTTTGGTTGGCAGGGCAGTAACACTGGTGTAAGAGATGTCCCTGGGTGGGGTGGGGAGAGAACAGAATAACAGGGAGGAGGTGAGCAGCCAGAGCCTCTAACCCTTGGCCAGAAGGTCAAACAGGCCTGAGATTAACAGAGAGATCACGGGCTCCTTTCTGCTGTCGAATACGTACTCTGAGTTCTTTATATACAGCCACTGGTCTACGAAAGGATATGAGGCTTCTAAATGATGGGATACAAGGGACTCTCATTTTCATTGCTTGGAGCTCCAATATCCATCAATATCCATATAAACAACTGCTTACCAGACATTTTATTTTATTTTTCATTGTTTTAAAGATTTTATTTCTTTACTTTTGGAGAGGGGAAGGGAGGGAGGAAGAGAGGGAGAGGAAACATCAATGTGTGCTTGTCTCTTGCATGCCCCCTACTGGGGACCTGGCCCACAACCCAGGTATGTGCCCTGACTGGGAATGGAACCGGCAACCTTTGGTTCTCAGGCCAACACTCAGTCCACTCAGCCGCACCAGCCACAAACACAATATATACAAACTCTTGGAATCAGAGACAGATGTCTATTCTACTCTGGGAAACTACACCTATAACTATTAATAGTGTCTCAAGAGGCAAGAGAAATCTATTTGAACAGACTCCAAGAGGCCAAAATTGCTCTCAGTCTCTGTGGGACCCAGGGTTTGGGGGCTAATAAACTGCTCAATGATACAGATCAACACCAGCATCCTGAAAGACTCCTGAAGATGCAGAACTTGGGAGTCATACCAGTTGCATGGGGAATTTATGACTTAGAACAGCTTCCCTACATTTTCTTTAGAAGGCTGTAAATGTGTTCCTGGAAAGAAAACACTAGTATTTACATTAAAAATCTGAAGTAAGATTCAAATCTCTCTGAAAACAACGGGGAAGGTGGGAAGCTGGGAACAATGTACGTGTTAGTGTGTTAGTTACTAAAGCAGAATCAATGCACAGCTTTTTGTGTGACACTTCCAGTCCTGTTCTCAGTCCCAGAGGGTCCAGGTTACAGATCTTGCTCCATCATTTTTAATTGCATTGAATAATAGCTTGAATGAGACCATGAATATTTAACTTAATATTATACTTTATCAGTTAAAATATTTGCTAACTATTCCTTATATTTCCACATTTTACTATTCTTTATAATTACATTTTAAACTATTTAATGTAATTGTAGTATCTGATTAGCAAGTGAATTTCAATATTTATAACTTCTCCCTGCACATCACTGTAATTGGACTGTACTCGGATTAACATTCTCAGTGTTCAAGTCTACAAGAACTTACTACACAGTTTTTGTAAACACAAGCTCATGTATTAACCCCTTTCTCACCATAGAACTGTGATTCTCAGAGAAGGGTGCCATGTTTGCTGTGTCGCTTTGTATTTAATTTAAAACTTCTATAATTCAGTATTTCCCACGCTTGCCTGGTGGTAAGAATTAGCTTTGGTGCTCGTTACTGTCTGATTTTCAGGTGATTTTTAATGTTAAGCAAGTACATTTGGGGAAAAAAACTGTCATATACAAGCAACTGTGCAGTTAGCGAGAGAGCTGAGGGATATTGCAGCCAACCTTAAGCACAGTTGTGAAATGAATGACCCTGGCCTTTGCTCTCCTCATCTGTCCGTCTGATTCATGTCTTTTTCTTTGCTCATGTTCTAATCAAGGTGTGGCCATTTTTCTGCCTCCAGTTTCCTGGAAGCAATTTGTGTGTCTCTTTATCCAGTGATGCTTTTTGTCAGTGCTGGGTACACTGATGGTGTGTGTGCCTTTGAAACGGTCTATCCTTCCAAGGACTGTGTCTGTGTTTTATTAGGCATTTTCTTTTCTTAAATTAAATTTAATTTTTTAATGTTTTAATTATAGTCTACATTCAACATCATTCCATGTTAGTTTCAGATGCACAGCACAGTGGTTAGCAAATCATGTATTTTACAGAATGGTCTCTCCAATGTTTCAAGCCCCCGCCTCTCCCCACACACAGTTACTGCTGTTACTGACTCTATTCCCTTTGCTGTAATCTACGTCTCCGTGACTCTTCCGTAAATATCAATGTGTACTTCTTAATCCCTTCACCTTTTACACCCAGCTCCGCTACCCACCCCTGACAGCTGTCAGTCTGTTCTCTGTATTCAGTGGATATTTCCTGAGAAAACACTTTCATAACCATTCCAGTAATCGCAGGGCAAAACATCCCAAAACTAAGTGGCATCAAGCAACAATCCCTTGTTCTAAGAATTGCTTTTATGGGTCAGGGATCTGAGCAGTGCATGGTGAGGACAACTTGTCGCTGCTCTTCGGGGTCTGGGGCTCGGCTGGGGAGACTCGAAGGCTGCGGAGGCTCAGTGGCTGGGGGTGGGGTTATCTGCAGGCTCCCTCGCTTGAATATCTGGTGCCAGCACTGGGATGATTCAGAGCAGAGCTCAACTGGGACTGCTGCTGTGGGTCTCCAGGTGGCCTGGGTTTCTCACCTCGTGGCGGCCAGGTTCTGAGAGGGAGCATCTGGAGCAAGCGTTTCAAGAGAACCGGTAGATCCAAGGGCCGGGGACACAGAACTCATCTCTCAATGGGAGGAGTGTCAAAGAACTTGATGCCTAACTCTAACACCACCACAGTGATCCAGGTGGTGGGATAACACTGAGTCAGATATTTGGTGAAAACTGGTAGGTCACTGCTCCGTAAATCTGCGTTTCCGGTTCAGACATCACCCAGGGCCAGTATCAGAACCACCTTGCTGTAAAGACTCCTGAGCTGCCCCAAGCTAACGGAATTAGAATCTCTGATGGTGGGGCCCAGGAATTGGCATTATCTTCAACACTCTGTAGATCATTTAGAATCTTATCTGAGTTCTCAGCATTTTTGTGAAACAGGTGGATGCTAAAGTTAAGACAAAGAAACAAGTGATGTTCTGTCCAAAGATGCAGCAAAACAAGGGTGGAGCCATAACTGTCACCTGGGGTTAGAGCTGAGCCACACTACACCTTCTCCTGACTCTGGAACTGCTGGGGGAAGAGCCTCAGTCTGGACAAATCCTAAAATTCAAGAAGGCAGGGACAATTTTATGTTATTCAAAGCTGCATCTTTTCTCATTCATCTAAATTTTTTAGAACACCTTGAATCCAGAATTTCTAAGTAATGTACCCTCATTTATGAAATAACATCTTCAAAATATAGTTAAATTTTGTTTACAGAATGAAAAGAATATAGACAGTAGCTATCAGCAGTTAAGGGATCTTGAATCTGAGAACGGAGTCATGTGGATGGAGACCTACAAGCTGGAGGGTCTCTCTTTCTCTTATTGACTCTGGCACTTTCCACAAAGAATTCATTAAGCAATGGGCACTAAGCGCCACGAGAATTTGTCTCCAGCACGTATTTACTCACAAAACAGATTGCAGCTGAGCTGAGCCTGGCAGACAATCTGAAGTCTAATTGCCTGGGTCGTGGGAACCATCTCCAGTTAAGTGTCCGATGAAACTAACAGGACCTGGATTTGGAGAGAGTGAGTACCACAGCATTCTACACAAGGCAAGAATATCGCCGGATTTTATGATGCTAGGAATTTAAAAAAGAGCCAATTGATATTTGATGTCATAGGAAGAACACATTGCTCCTCAGAAGCAATTATGTACAGTGGCACCCCCAAACATTGGAACAGTTTCCATTTTTTTGTGAGATATTTTGTCATTATTATTTAAGGGGAATCTTTAATGAGTTTAATTGCAAATTAAATCAGCACTAATTGGCTTGACCATGTTTCAGCAGCAATCTGAGTCTCTGTTGTGCTTGCTTGTAATGAATGTGGGTTTTCTAAAGGTCACTGTGTAGAGGCTGATCCGTTATAAGTGTGTAGCCAACTCTGTAAGTTGGTAGATGAAATGCATCTAAGAGCAGAAAAAAGATTAACTTACTGCTTAAAAGGCAATTTAATTAATTTATTAATACTAAGTTAAAAATAACTTAGGGGTGTAAAAGCTGTAAGTTCAAGACAGGGAGCTTATCTAATTATTTGTTTAAAAGAATTTAAAAACATGATATACATTTATTTGGCAAGTGTGTATTCATTGTTTTCTGTGTCTTAGGTACAATTCTAGATGCTAGGGCTATAGCCGAAAGCTGAATAGGCAGAAATTCCTGTTCTTCTAGTGCTTACATTCTAGAGGGGAGAGAGAATTTAAAATAAAAGTAAAACTTGCAGTATGTTAAATGATGACTATTAGCACCATGGGGAAAAGAAATATAGAGAAGAAGAAAGGAAGAGCCCAGAAACATGGTCACAATTAGAGGTAAGGGAGGCTGTCAAAGAAGGCCTCACTGAAGAGACAGTTGAGCAAAGATCTGAAGGGGCTGAACAAGAGAGATGTGCCGATATCTGGGGAAGAGCATTGTAAGCAGAGACAGCAGCCAGTGCAAAGGCCCTGAGGTGAGAGTGGACCTTTGTATGTTTAAGCATGCAAGGAGACCAGTGTGGCTGGAACTGAGACAGCAGTAGTCTGGGGTGGGGAGCGAGAGTATAGGAAATGTGGGAGAGGAAGTCAGAGAGGTAGTGGGGAGCCATATCATGTGTGCCTTGTAGGTCATCAAAAGTGCTTTGTCTTTTCATCAGAGTGGGATCAGAAGACTTCAGAGGAATGGTATAAACTGACTTATTTAAAAAGGATCAATCTGACTATTGCTTTGAAAGTAAACCAAAGAGAGCAAAGAGTGGAAACAAGGATACCAACGAGAGAGGATGGCACCTCAGACAAGAGTGGTAGCAGTAGAGATGCTGAGAATTGTTGGGATTTGTATAGTTTTAACAGGTAGAGCCAATGGGATTCACTGATGGCTTGGATATGACGTATGAGAGAAGAGCGATGTCAAGAATGACTCTGTGATTTCTGGTCCGCAACTAAAAGGATGTAGTTGCCATTTCCTGAGATAGGGAAGGCCACAGGCAAGGCAGGTTTGGAAGGAATGATCGGGGGATTCAGTTCAGACAGATCAAGTTCAAGACGCTTATTAGAAATCCAGAGGGCAATGTCAAGTAGGCAGCGTACTGTAAGTCTGGAATTTTAGAGAGTTGTCTGGATTGCAATTTTCTATTTGGGTAGCATAGACATTGTGTGAAGTCATATGACAAGATGAGGTCACCAAAGAAGTGAATGGAGATAGAAAAATGAGATCAAAGATGGAGCCCAGGGGTACTCTAACATTAAGAGATCAGGAAGAACTAGAAAAGGAGATGGGGAAGGAGCAATCAGAGGTAAGAAGAAAAACTGAGACTGGTGTCTTGGAAGCCAAAAGAAGGAGGTACTCCAAAGAGACTGGAGTCATCATCGGAGTCAAATGCTTCTGAGATAACAGCTAAGAACTGGTCATTTGATGTGAAGTCACTGGGTCCACAGTGTCACTAGCATGGTGGGTGGTGACAACCTGACTGGGGTGAGCACAGAGGTGCAGGGAGAGGAATTAGAACTCTAGCCAACTCTTCTGTGTCATCTTGCTGTAAAAGGACACAAATGAATAGATCAGAAGTAGATATGGAATTGAAGGGATATTTTAAAATTCTAAATATTGCAATATATAGCTCTAAAAGATCATCTCTTTAAAATGAAAGAACACCTGAATGTAATAATAACCCTTTAAAGTCATCAAATATTCAGTCAGTGTTCCAAGAGAGGTAAGGGAGTTGTCTTACCAGAGTCAGGACCCAAGTAGACCTAGGTGTTATAGCTGATTGATATATAGTTTAGGTGTATTTTAATCTACTGGCTCCAGAAATATTGTTTTAAGATGGCAGAACCTATAGCATGTTTAAATGTGGATGGGGAATCATCTGGTAAAGAAGAAAATATAGATGCTACACTACAGAATGGTGAGGATCGCTAAAGAAATGCCCTTGAATTGCTAAGAGGGTGTGGAGCGGAGGCCATGGTGAAGGAATCAGCTTTAAAAAGTGACTCAAAACACAGGTGAGAAGACAGAGGATGTGGATGTAGATGGAGGGAGATGGGTGGATGTGGTGGTGGGAGTACTGGAATTCTCTTCTTATTTTGTTCCCAATGGAATGGAAGTCAATGTGCTCCAGTGGGTGTGAGAAAGAGGGAAAGCACCAGAGAGAGCTCATCCAGGTGAGTGGGAGAGTGAGAGGGCAGATGGGATGTTACTGCTCTGCAGCACGGAGGACCCCACGGGGTGAATGATTTAAAGTGAGACCACTTGCCACACCCACCTGCAAATGTTCAAGCCCATAGAAAGTGGGTAGGTGGACTTAACCAAGGTAGGGTTTTTCTAGGAAAGGATTATAAGACAGAGGGGCATTCAGTTAGTTGGCTGTGGGAACATGTCAGTGTTTGTAATGACATCATGGAATCCAAGCTCACTCAGAAGGGGTGAGGATGTGAGAGAGGTGAAATATAGTGCAGTGTTAGTGATGGATTGTAGATCCTCATGGGACAAAAAAAAAAAAGGAAGAAATTGATGTATTATAAGAAGAGAGATGGAAAGACAGCAGGGTGTTGGAGGTTGGGATGATGGAGGGTTCGCAGTCACTGGTAATAGCAGGTCCAGGGTCAGACCGTGGAAGTGCAACTTGGAGGGAGAGTGGAGGGCAAGTTTATTGGAGTAATGAAGGTCAGAGGCCAAAGTCTAGGAAAGATGATATACACGGATATTGAATTCTCCAACAATTATGAGAGCAGCAGTGTTAGAAAAGTCACTAACCATGAATAAATAGCTGAAATCTTTTAGAAATGAGACAAAATTACTTTGGAGTTCATGGATAACAAATGAAAAACACATTTGAGAGGTAATGTCTGATGACATGAGGTCAAAGTTGGGGAGGGTTTTAAGGAGGAGGGAGGGATGAGGATCCAAAAGTGACAATGAGGAGAGAGGACCTCCGATTCAGCTCCATTTCATAGAACCTATTTTATGCTCCTGTGACCTGAGTCAATAGTTAGCATGTCTTAAAATAAGGACCCGTCAGTGCCGTTACCTGTGCACCTCAGTCTTCTCAGTTGTTAAGTAGGGACAACACCATCCACCATTGAACAGTTAAAAAGGCTCAAGGTGAAAAAGAACCTAGCACATGGCTGAAGCTAAAAAATAGCTGCTATTAAATTTTTTAGAAATACTTATCTACAAATTCAGATGATCATAAGTTACCAGTCTTCGCAAACTGTGTGTGTACAAATGAAATTGCTTTGTAACTCAGGTTGCTTTGTAATCACTGTTACCCTCTTTTTCTCCCTCTTGAGTTTGCATAATTACACTTTTTTTAAAGCCTATAGTTTCTGTGACAGATTTTGAAATCTCACAGGGTTTAATGTCGCAGCACGATGGATGCTGCAATGAAAAACTACCTGTGTACTGTAACTCGGTGAGGCCAGAGCTCCTCCACACAGGGACAAGAGGAAATGATGCCAATTTATCACCAATAGTCAGAAGCTGAAACAGAAGTGTGTCTTCCCCAATGTTACGTCCCCTCCCCCAACAGACATACAAAATGACCATCCCTCTAGTGACAAAGGGTCAGCCTCAATTCTGTGAGAAATGAAAACTCCACTTCAAAAAAAGTGCTCAGAAGTAGAACATAATTTACAAAATGGATTCCAGAGACTTGGCAGAGCCATTGTGTCAGAATGAAAACCCTTAACTACCTTCCTTCTTTCCACCTGTTCTTAGAGTAAAAATCCCAGAGGAGTCAAAGAATTTAGTACTCATTTAATCTTTACTTGGGAAAAATTGAAAACTGCTTCTTGTGTTTATATTGTGGGTTATTTATTGAAAAATTTAATCCCTCCTGTTAGCTTATTCACAGCATCTTTTAGTTAATTGTGATGTCACAAGGAAAACGTGCTACCCAACAGAGTAGATATGATTTTTGCCTCGTCTACTTGGCCCTATGTAATCTCATTTCTCTTCTTTCATCACACAAACAATTGGAACTTGATATGGTAAAATCAATAGGAATTTTGAGAAGGGTGGTGTTGGACAGGACAGAATACTTTGTGATTGGTAGGATGAAACACAACAATTTAAATAAAAATGTTTAGCAGCGAGCCTAGTAGGCACACACTAATAGGTAGATCTATTTACATTTAAAGTTGCAAAGAAAAAAATCGTGCCCCTACTTGTTTTTTGTTTTGAAGATTCATCACGGTTGACAGGTTCCTGGCTAAAGAGTGATGACTGGTTAATAAAACTGTTCAGAATTTACATCACTTAGAAAATTTTACAAATATTATTTCCCTAGGATTCAGATTCAGCAAATATTCCTATATGTTCTGTCAGTTTTGATCAAGGCAAAAAGCTCTTACTTAAACAATTAACTTGGGCAAAACCATGTCACAAGAAACAGTTAATGGATTTGTGAATTATTCTTTTTAAAGATGAAAAGTCATCTTAGTTTATTGTTTGGCTTGGCATAGGTATGAAAACATTTACTCAGACCGAATCCCCTGACGCCAAATGCATGATCATTTGAGGCCACTGCTCTAGGACAGTGGCTCTCGGTGCTTTGGAGAACATCTCCTTTTTGAAAATAAAAAAAGTTTTGAGGATGATAGTAGCCACGCTATCAGTCAATTGAAGAATCACAAAGGTTTGCATGACTTCAAGGATCTTTGCAATAACTCCATTACCTCTCTCTCACCAAGAGGAAGCCCCCTGGTTGGGGACTGCTATACAAATTTCTCAGTAGATATAAAAAGAAACCTTATCATTATAGTATTAATTGTTTTTGTCATATCGGTGGCTATGGTAAAAGATGTTACCAATCAATAAATTTGAATTTTTGGACAAATCAATTATCTTGAGTTGTTGACACAATTTCAGTGGCCTGAAAGTCCTAGGGCGGAAATTGACCCTCCGCTGGTTCCCAGCAAGAAACCAGCACGCACACAATTCTGGAAAGGTCATTGTTCTTTCTCTTCAAATCCTTCTGTGACCTACCTCCCTGGAAGCTCTCAGAGACTCCATCAAACAGGAAGAGGCCCTCTCCTCTGAAGACGGGGTGTGAGTGACTTGGGAAGGACAACCTGCTTCAGTTGCTACCTCAGCAACTCGGCCCCTTGGCATGAGTGTGGCTTGGTGCCCAAAGGGGAACTGCAGAAGTCTGTTTATCTTTGCCACTCACTTCATAGTCCATGAGCAGAGCAGCCTAGCAGACAAACCTCCTCTGATTCCCACCCCTAGGAGGTTCCCTTCCTCTCCAAGCGAGCTGCTTCAAAGGCTCTCTGCTCAGCGAGTACACACAGGAAAACTAGGAACCCCAGACTGATTAGGTCTCTAGGCTCCATTTCCCTCCCGCTGAGGGAGGCCCAGTGCCTGCCAAATAACCAGGAGGTGCAGAGGAGCAGGCCTGGAGCAGTGGCTGGGACAGAGTTTCCAGGACTAATACAGTCAGGGCTGAGGGCAGGAAGAGGCCAAGGGAAGAGGGCACAGTGACGAGTTGTAGAGAGCCACACACTGTGCATTATGCACCGTTACTAATATTTCCATGGTAACCCTCAGTGGGTCACCTTACCTGCTGAGTCAGGTTATATTCCTTACAATATGATTTCAATATAACACACTTTTAGACACTATCATTTGGCCCAAACTATGTTTTTCTTTTTATTTTTTTCCAGTTACAGTTGACATTCAATATTGTATTAGTTTCAGGTATATAGCACAGTGGTTAGACATTAATATAACTTATGGAGTGATTCCCCCAGTAAGTCTGCCTGGCACCTTACATAGTTATTGCAATATTACTGACTATATTCCCTATGCTGTACTTTACATCCCTGTGACTATTTTGGAACTGCCAGTTTTTCTTTTGTTCTCTCTCTCTCTAGTTCTTTGAACACATCCTGTATTATCCTTAGACTTGCCTTTTGTTCCTTCACTCCTAACTCTATCTTTGTTGCAATTCTACCCCCGATCTGAAGACCATCTCAACACCACCTCCTGAAATGAGGCTTTTGCTGGTTACCCTAGAGAGAAATGATATCTTGATGCTCTAATATCTCTTATGGCTCTTTTCACATGAAACTTACAGTATAGTTACTTACTCACATTTCTCCTGAATTTGATTGTAACCTCTTTAAAAGCAGAGGTTGTGTCTTATCCTTCTAACTTTCCTGGTGTTCAGTAGGTGCTCAGTAAAAAGCCTGTAGAATAAGTGAGTAAATGAACACCTTGCATGAGTTTGTTTCAAATTAACTATTGCTTCTTAGACAGGGAGGAGAAAAGGGAGAGAGGATGGGGGAGAGCTGGTAGTTAGGACTAAAGCTGATTTTATTTAGGCCAGAAATTTTACCCAGGGTCACAACTCAATAAAAAGACAAACAACCCAATTTTAAAAGTGGGTAAAATAGCTGAACAGACACTTGACAAAAGAAAATATACGAATGGCTAATAAGTACAGGAAAAGATGCTTAACATCATTAACAATCAGGGAAACACAAAGTAAAGCCACAGCATGATACCACTTTATGCCCATCAATGGCTAGAATCAAGAAGATTGACAATGAAATGAGAGTTGGCCAGCCTGCAACTCCCATACCTCACAGGTGCAAACAGAAAATGGGACAACCATCCTGGAAAAGCTTAGCAGTATTTCTTATAAAGTTAAATACGTATTTATCCTGTGACTTGATCATTTTTCTCTTAGAGTCTTATACTAGGTAAGATATGCAGGCATCTGTGACACAGTGGGGCATAAGGAAACTCCCTGGGTAATGAAACTGTTCTAAGCCTCGACTGGCATAGGGTAACATAGTTTTGCTAAAACTCATCAGACTGTACACTTGAAAACTCTGTGTGTTGTTGTATATAAATTATACCTCCGTAAAATGAGCGACCTAGAAACTCATGTATTCAAACATAGCTGTGGTCTTTAGGAATACCCAAAAGAACCCTGTTACAATTTTTCAGCCATCTAACAGTATGATCTTGTGACAATCATTAAGCATCAGAAAAAAAAAATAGAAGACTTATGTTTTTTCTGTAAACTTATGCTTTTTCTGTAAAATGTTTTTTCTGTAAAGTTGGCAGTGCCATGACCCTTAGATTGTCAAAAAATTAGTTTGATTAGCTAAAAGAACAAAATTTAATTTTGAAGTTTATCTTCATGGATACATATAATGTAAACAAGGATATTGTACAGAGATTTCCTCTTCTTAGGAGATACTAATAATAGTAAGGGGGACTGTAATAATATAGTCATGTTCAACAGTAAGTTAATGCTTCTCAGTGTGGGTTACATAATTTAGGCCGTAGAGAACTCTGATTATTATGGAAGGCATTCCATTTCACTGTGCTCTTTCCGTTGGGATTATAAACACCAAGAGCTTCTCTTTCAAAATAAGATGAAAAGAAAAGAAGATAATAAAAAGTGGAAAGTATAAAAATAGAAAATGAGGTTGCATATCTTGATTAAAAATCAATAAATAAGATGTCATTAAATGAAATTAAAAAGACTTATTTTAAAAATAGCCAAGTTTGGAGAAAAGATCTCACTTTAGATGTGGCACCTATTTAAAATTAGATTCTTTTTTGAGAAATTACTCTGCAATAAGATAGTAACC
Organism: Anoura caudifer; assembly: GCA_004027475.1. Lineage (NCBI taxonomy): Eukaryota > Metazoa > Chordata > Mammalia > Chiroptera > Phyllostomidae > Anoura > Anoura caudifer. Next base: position 384,618 of record PVKU01000413.1, read on the forward strand.
TAAGTGGGCAAGTTTGTTTTTTGTTTTTTGGGTTTTTTTTTTTTTACATTTTATGGATTATGCTATTACAGTTGTCCCATTTCTCCACCATCATTCCCCTCCACTCTGCACACTCCCTCCCACCCACATTCCCCCCCTTTAGTTCATGTCCGTGTGTCATAAGTTCTTTAGCTTCTAGATTTCCCGCAGTATTCTCACCTTCCCCCTGTCTATTTTCTACCCACTGTCTATGCTACTTATTCTCTGTACCTTTTCCCTCTCTCTCCTCCCCCCACTCCCTTTGCTAACCCTCCATGTGATCTCCATTTCTGTGACTCTGTTCCTGTTCTAGCTGTTTGCTTAGTTGGCTTTTGTTTTAGGTGTGGTTGTTAACATCTGTGAGTTTGCTATCTTTTTAGTGTCCTATTTTTTATCTTCTTTTTCTTAGATAAGTCCCTTTAACATTTCATATAATAATGCCTTGGTGATGATGAACTCCTTTAACTTGACCTTATCTGAGAAGCACTTTATCTTCCCTTCCATTCTAAATGACAGCTTTGCTGGATAGAGCAATCTTGGATGTAGGTCCTTGAGTTTCATGACTTGGAATATCTCTTTCTAGTCCCTTCTTGCCTGGAAGGTCTCTTTTGAGAAATCAGCTGATAGTCTGATGGGAACTCCTTTGTAGTTGACTCTGCCCTTATCCCTTGCTGCTTCTAGATCCTCTCCTTCATTTTAATCTTGGCAAATGTAATTATGATGTGCCTTGGTGTGTTCCTCCTTGGGTCCAACTTCTTTGGGACTCTTTGAGCTTCCTGAACTTCCTGGAAATCTATTTCCTTTGTCAGAATGGGGAAGTTCTCCTGTATTATTTGTTCAAAGAAGTTTTCCACTTGTTGCTCTTCTTCTTCCCCTTCTGGTACCCCTATAATTCGGATGTTGGGACATTTAAAGATGTCTTGGAGGTTCCTAAGCCTCTCCTCATTTTTTTTCAAATTCTTGTTTCTTCATTCTTTTTTGATTGGATGTTTGTTTCTTCCTTCTGGTCCACTCCATTGATCTGAGTCCCAGTTTTCCTCCCATCTCTATTGGTTCCCTGTGCAATTTCCTTCATTTCACTTATTGTAGCCTTCATTTTTTCATCTAATCTGCGACCAAAATCAACCAATTCTGTGAGCATCCTGATTACCAGTGCTTTGAATTGTGCCTCTGATATGTTGGCTATCTTTTTGTCACTTAGATGAATTGGCTCTGGGGCTCTGATCTGTTCTCCCATTTAAGTCATTTTTGTTTTTTTGGTCTGGTCGAGCTGTTATCTAGTGAGGGGCAGAGCCTTAGGTGTTCCGTAGGGCGGGGCAGCTGAGTCACTGGGTTGTGATGCTATATGTGGGGGCAGTGTCTCAGTGTTTTTAGGTTTTATTTCCTGGCGCTGGGGCCCTGGGTTGCAATTTCTGTCTCTTTCCCCGTTTCGCCTGGATTATCTGCGCCCAAATGTGGGACCGCCTGGTCAGCCAGCTGCCTTGTCCCTGGGGTCTACCAGCAGCTGCCTGCAGCACCTGGTCTGCCAACCTCCGCTTCCTCCTGCCAGACTCCACCCCTCTTACTGGTCTGGATGAATGGTTCAATTTTCTCTCAGTTCTGGTTGTTTTCTTGTTTCTAAATCCTTGTTATCCTTAATTTTGGTTGTGTAAGGAGGCACAGTGTGTCCACCTATGCCTCCATCTCAGCCAGCAGTCCAACCGGCAAGTTTGTTTTTGCCAACTGTTAGCTAACTGTATTTTTCATAAATAGCTTTATGAAGCAGAAATATATATGTCACTCAATTCTCTTTTTAGATGGAGTTTAAAGCTTATCCCAGCTTGGCTTTTACATCAAATCACAACCAAATCATGGCTGTTTGATGTCCAGTTACAATTTATTAAATATTTATTGAATACATGCTGTCTTTTCTTTTGAAGTGGGGGATAGATTACAAAAATATATGACATAGCCCATTTCCTCTAGAATCTTAAAATCTAGTTAGGAGGAGAAGATATGTAGGAAATAAAGTAATGAAGATTTTAACAAAAGTTCAAGGTAAGAATTAAAGTGATGTCAGTGCATAATTAGTTAACAAATGCATTTTAAGACAACTCTGGGCTCACCTTTGTTCATTTCTTACTTTCCTCCTCTTGGCCTCACAGACGCTGCCAACTCCACTGCCCTCTCTTCCAATGCCTGTGGCTTTCTTTTTACATTTAATTTTTATTTCTATTAAACTTATGCATGGACCAATTTTTTAAAAAAGTTACACTGGAGGCTTGATAGCACACATAGCTTGCCTCCTGCACTGCCCCTCTTTGCATTCTGCTTTTTAAAGAAGCAACCACTTTCAACTGGTATTTTTCCATAATTGTAAATATGTCTTGATTCATTGGTTCTTGATCCACCCACTAACTCCCTACTATGGACAATGAGGCTTTACTTCTCATCACCCTGCACACACCTACCTGTTACCCCCTCTACTCTCCTGAAATAGTTTGAGGACATGTTTGGTTAAACCCATATTCAGTACCTCAGTTATTACAATACAACTCTGCATATTGTAATTTGATTTCCTTTCTTGTAAACTTTTTTTTTGTTTCTTCATGAGATGTCTTTCTTTTTTTATTAACATCTCTTGGTTTGAGTGGCCCTCTGGCTTAGTCTTGCCCTCTGCTCCCAAGTTGCATTAAAAAACCTCTCAAGCCAGTTTTTCGTATCTTTGAAAAGATTGACAGATTTTCATATCTGCCAATCTTTGTCAGATACTCTATCAATCCTTTTTATTTCTAGAACTTTCTCTTGGTGCCCTCTATCCTTTAGCTCTGGTATAGACACCTTAGTATCAAGATTCCTAGGACCTTTCTTTTTGGTCCTCCTGGGAATTACATCTGTTTCTCTCCTGTGTTGATTACTGCTTCTGAATTCCTCACTTTTCTCTTTCTTGGTGGGATGGAGAAGGACTAAGAGGGAGGGCAAGGGGAGATTTGGAGACTCTTGTTCTCCAATCTAGTGCTACTTAAAGTGTGGTGCCCTTTGGCTAGCTGCTTCGTACAAGTCCTTGGTAAGGTAGGAAGCTCGTACTGGAGTTGTAAGCCAACTACTTCTGTGAGCACCCAGCTTAGTCTGAGCAACTTCATTCTCATGGGAAGATTTAAGTATACGTCAACATTTAATTTCTGATTTTAACAAAACTGTTTTTATAAGTGACGTTCACCATTTTCATTAGGGAAGTTACATAAACAGAAAAGTTTTCAAATGCCTATTTCTAAAGGGTCTTTCCAAGTCACAAATTTCTTTAGAAAAGCAACAATTTTCCTCATTCATTGGTGAACTATCACTTTTATCTTGAAGGAGTACAGATATCTTTGAAAAATATCTTTCATGTTAAAAAAAATCACAGAGAGGGTCAATGCATTTTTTCCACTTGTCTTTTTGTGAAAAGAAAAAGGAACACTATTTTAAAGTAGATGCTGTGAATTACAATGAATCTCCATCTGAAAGAGTAATTTTTCAGGGTCACTCTGCCCTCTTGCATGGAGCCTATGTATTAAGAGAATAAGGCCATATACCCAAGTAAGTGGGTGTGTTTCATCCAAAAGTAGAGTAGAATCATTAACAGTGAGAATGAGAATAAGTCCTTGAGACTGGATCACCCACTGTTTCCTTGCGATGCATCCATTCCCCACCTGACAGGTAAGTGATAGTGGTCATCAGTATATAAAATATTAGTAAAATTTAATTTGTTCTTATTTTCAAAAGCATAAATATACATAGATCCTCTAATATTTCCTTTTGCCTCTACTGGATTGTCTCATGCTTCTCCTGGAACACTGTGTTCCTATCTGGCAAGGAATTGGCTGAGATGCTCAATGATGAGATTCTAAACTAAGGTCAAACCAAGGGGATGAGAACATGATCCTGGTAGAGAGGCTGGAGGGAGACCAAACTGACAGAACTTGATCACCGATTGGACGTGGAGGTGTACATCAGAGCAAATGCACAGACAGAAACTTCTTTCTGTGCTGTTTTTAAAAAGTTTTATATCCCATCTTCCCCAATGTAAGTTCTTCCAGATATAAATACAACTATCATTTATACTCTTCCCTCTTTGTGCCAGGCATTGTTCATAGAAGTTTTCTATGCAAACTAAAGTGCTCTCTACCTTTTTCTAGGCCCCATGTCTTAGAATTTTGCAAATAGCAGTTGTTCAAAAGTGTCTGTTTTTTTTTTTTTTTTTTTCTACAAGAGGGCCTCCTTGAACATCCACACCAAAATGGCTGCCTGATCGGGCATCAGGGTGACATGGTGGGGGACCAGGCCTCCTGAGTTTCAAAGAACAAGGACTTTCTCCCACCAGTAGCCTGTATAGCTGGGCAGAAAAGTCCTATCAGAAGTCTTTATCCAACCCAACCAATATTCCATACCATGAACATCAGCTGCTCCCCTTAATGCCTACCTACCATCCAGAAAAAGAAGGTAAAAGAAAAATTAGTCTACATATTGTTTTGTTTGCCTTACTCACAGCAAGTTTGGTCCACTGTGTATTCCTCTAAATGCATCTTTTTCAATAACTGTCAGGTATTTATTCTTGTTCAGGTAACTAGAGGGAAAGAGAGAAAATAGATTAGGTGAGGTTAAGCAAATGAATAGAAATACCAAAATAAATTGTGAGTGTGGTCCCTTGTAGCTATTAACTGGTTTTTAAGAACTTGAAAATTTAAGAATTACCTTCTATGGCTAAGCACTCAAAAAATTCTAGATTTTAATTGTTTATATGCATTGATTATGGCAGAAATCTTTCAAAGTGAGCATATTTATCATCCAGTTAGTATATCCAGATTTTACACAAGTTGCCTAATCCCCTGTTTATGCAGCTGGTGGCAACTGTGTTTTTCAACCTCTTCAACACCAGGTGATTTAAACTTTTTCTCAATGTAGCTCAATATTCCCATTTTCCTTTTTTATTGAGTTTATTGGGGAGACACTGGTTAACAAACTTATACAGGTTTCAGGTGCGCAATTCCATAACATGCGGACCCCGTATTGTGCGTTCACCACTCCTAGTCAAAAGATGGGGCTTCAATAGGAATGGAAGGAAGGTGGTGAAGGTGGTGAGTGATGATGCGGACTGTCAGGGAGTCAGATCCTTCCTCTGTGGCAGGGTGGCCAGATTTAGCAAATAAAAATACAGCCCAGAAGAACAATGAATGCATTTTTAGTATAAGTATTCCCCGTGCAATTTTTGAAAGTCATGTGAAAAGTTATTTGTTGTTTATCTGAAATGCAAATTTAATTGGGCAACTTGTATTTTCTTTAACAATCCCATTTTGGGGGGTTAGCTTATGCAGTTCAGATTACAGAGGAAACCTTTCATGGAAGAGGTTTGATGAACACACTGATCTTTCCATTTTGAAAACACATTGGGCATTTGAGGGTAAAATAGTTTTGAAGCAATTTAAGTCACAAAATGTGTTTGAAACACGAAGTTACCTCGAAATGGATAAAAGCTTACAAGGATTTTAAAACTGGCTTTTTCCACCTAGGTTTTTTTTAGAGGACAAATTGTCTAAAAAGAAACAAAGTGCATATATATATATTATATATATATAATGTGTATATATATTATATATATATAATCTCCATCCTTGTTATAAGCGATCTAAATTTACACACGTTTAGAGTAACATGCCCCGTAGCCTAGCCAATTGAAGAGTTAGTCAGTGGTCCCCTGTCTATGCAGAATGAATGCAGCAGAGGCCCTCAGGAGGTCTGCCTTGATACAGGTAATGCTACCATCATTCTGTTTATGGTGTTTGCTCTTCATGATGGAACATTCTTGAGGATGATGGCTAATAATAATAGTGTGATAAGAGGACTTCCGGTCAAGAGGATCCCTTTCCAGAACCCTCACAGACTAACTTCTTGGTTAATTGGCTCTTCCTCTTTTTGTGGAATCAGAGTTTTGGAGAAGGAGGTGACATCATTCGTGGCTGACTCGAGGGGAGGCAGCCTCTGTTCCTGCTCAGTGGCAAAGCCAGGAGCAGCTTCCACGAGGCTCCTGCCCTTGGCCCCTCCTGGTCCAGCAGCTCCAGTCTTCAGTCGAGACTGAAACTTACTTAAAACAAGAGATGGCAGCCTCAGAGCCAGACATGGATCTTCACTGGAGCAGCTGGAGGAACAAGAGTTTTACCAGACTTTACCCGTGAAATCTCTCTCTCCTGGGCAGGGTGAGAGATTAACCCAATGGCAACAAAGTCTCCTAAACTGGTATAGATTTTGTGCTTCTTCCCATTTCCTCTCAAACTGAGGTGGTAAACTTGCCAATCTAAGTAGCTGCCACCGGTTTTTCTCTTGTTGGTGTCTTTATTTGCTTCATAGCATCTTCAAAACATGTAATTATCTTATGTTTTATTTATTTATTTGTTCATCACCTGTCTCCCCAACCAGAATAGAAGCTCTCTGTCTTATTAACTGCTGTATCATCAGTGCTGAGGTCAGTGCCTCTATAACTATTTATTGAATGAATGTGTAAATGAAGGAATAAGAAAATCAACGCACATGTCCTTCAAAATAGTAAGATGGGTGATGCTAAACTCTTGGTGTGATACATATGATTGCCTTAAGGGAAAAATAATGGAAAATGAAAGATTAGGAGATTCAGCGTATGGTGTGGTGGCCAATTGACTTTCTTGATGTCCGTGACAGGGCAGCTGGTTTACAAATGCCACAAGGGTATGGCTCAGACATGGCCTCTTCAGGCAGTGCATGGACACCAAGCATCCAGGGCATTAAGTCTGAAATGGAGGGGGTCAGTTAATCACATACGAATATAGGGCCCAACTAAGATGCTACAGCAGCCAATATGTGCCTTCTGGATGAATGGCTATCACCTAAGACTCTCAACCATAGGCATCATTTGATCACTGTTTGACTCTTCTTCAACTCACTATGACCTCAGAGTTCCTTTGCTCAGGGACAGAGCAGGCAAAAAGCCACTTTGGAGCAAACAACTGGAGAGATCTTGAACAGCATGGTTTCATAAAAAGACGACTAAGCTCAGCACAAGTGCCGCTCTGACTTGTGTCTCTTTTTGTGTTGTTTGGGCCATGCAGCTTACAGAGCACAGTCTGTTCCCAGGCTGCTGAAAATCAAGAAACAACTGGTGAATTCATCTCACTCTGTCCTCATCACCTACAAGTGCTGTGAGCAAAAATCGGCTTGCTCTACTCATTAGAAATTATTGTAGAACTAAATAATTGTTTGTCCAATTCCACAGTGTTTTCTCTGATATTCAATACGCCCCCAAGGATAAGGAGGCGGGTTGATAAGTGTAGTTTACCAGAAACGCTGCAGAAGATTTCAGACTGGGAAAGCCAGCCAGAGTCCAGGAGGGGAGAAGGAGGATGAGTGAGGGTGCAGCCAACTTGAACGAAGGTGAACTGGGCCTTGGAGGAGGCTGTATTCTCTAAAACCAGCATGGTTGTTTGGGCACTTTACTTCTTAGGTGCTTAGGAATGAAAACTGTCAGCCAGCCTCTAGCAGTGTGGAGGGCTGCCTTAGTTAGCTTTTAACCCTGGGTTCAGGTTGCTGATATACCTTCCATCTGAATCTATGGGATGAGATGTGGGAACATCCAGAGAAGCTTTAATAGCCAGGAAGGTTGTGCTCCCATCAGCCCCGTTTATCATATCGTGTTTACTGGGAATGTCAGTCTAGTTAAAGGGACTCCTTGACCATGACTTACCTTGATTTTTCTGGAATCTACAGTCTGTAAACCGGCTAGGGTAAATCAATCACAAATCTTGGTAGGCTCTATGGGTAGCTACTCCAGACAATGATTATTTCATAAGGGTGTATGTGATCATTTCAACTATCTCTTGCGATGGACATAAATGAACTTAAAACAGAGTAGAAAGGCTTAGAGTCAGAGTTGAAAGGAAAGATCTTGAACTTGAGGATTTTGGAATATAAATACTGGGAAGGGCTTATGAGAAAAATAACTGGTACCACCTTTAAAAATAAGATAGATGTGCTACATTTGTGTTTTCAATGCCTTTTCATTCTCTGGAGGACTTAAGCCTCTTTGAGAATTTCTCAGAAAAACATGAAGTTCTTCTGAGAAAGGATGAGTCAGATTTTTCGGGGTGGGGGTTTGTTGAGAAACTCTGCCCTGATTTGAGTGCTGTGTATGTGAACCCTGTAACCAGGAAAATGAAGATGGTCAGGCATGAGCTGGGGAAGAACATCCAACAGAAGGACTCAGTAAAACAGATACAATATTATGGCTCACTCCTTCCCCATTGGACTCATTCTTGGGACAGAGAGGTCATTCAACGTAAACATGCAGGATGAATAAATGAAAGTCCAGTTGCTGGGTAATTCCTAGCTGGAGGATCCCCTATATTACATTTAGATGAGGAGGTGACCCATGGCAGAGGGAGGAGTATGACACTGTGGCAAGGAAAGCTGTGGTTGGTGCTGAGCTTTGCTCTTTGGGCAGAAAATGGAATTTCAGCCTGTGTCTCCATAATCCCTTTAGGGGACACGTGGGCTGGCACCTGTTTATGTTGTGAGACCCTCACGGGAACACTGCTGTGGGGAACTGTGGTTCTCTGCCACAGCACTTGTCATTTGGAAAATTAAAGGGAACCCCTGGCGGCCCTCCTTGTTGTGTGGAAATCCTTGGGTAGCAGAAATCAGGCTGCCTGTCTGTAAATGGTCTCAGGTGAGAAAATGCACAAGGTTCAATAGGCAGAGAAAGCCAGGCTTGGAGTATATCTCACAAGCTGTTCAAGTGCTTACTGAGAAATAATGGCCTGCTTAGTCCTGTAATCTGCTCTGTCATCATCTTTCCCCAGTGCCCCAAGACACCATGTTTTGCTTTTAATCAGCTAATATGTGATCTAATTAGGACATGAATTGTGTTGACTTCTCTGTTCATAATGACTAGCATTTCAGGACATTCTTAGCACAGCAAAAGGATATTTCCCCCCCAGCCTAATGTTTACTGTCAGATAGTAGCTAGTTACTAGAATTTGACACTAGAAAATACAATGCGGAGAATTAGACACTTTCAGATAAGCAGTATATTGTCACACCAGACTGGGTGGAAAGAGGTTCCGTAGAATGAATTTGTGACTTAACTTGTGACTCCGCACAGTTCAACTTCTGTTGAACAAAGGACGCTGTGTTTTTATTAATTTCACATCTGAGTGATGACAGTGTGCTTGGTTCCATATGAAATCATAGGACCACGTGCTTTGACACATCTGCCATAGTTTTCATGAACTTTTAACTAATTACCCAACTGCTGCGGAGCCATCACTGCTAGCTAGTTCTCAACGTGGAATTTGTCCAACTTGGCTGCAATTGTATTCTACAGTTTTACTAACAAACATCAGTCTAAGTGAGGCCAAATCTGCTAATTTCAGCAAATTGGCATGAGGCAAATGATGGGGAATAATTGTCCTTTTTGACAACATATTGCTTAAATTTGAACCTAAAGATATTTGAACACACTTTTGGAGAATTTACCAATTTCCTAATGTGAAATGTGTGATGTTTGAACAATGTTAGGATAATTATAGGATGGTAATGTGTTTATGTTAGTTCAAAATCATAATTAGCTTTGAGACCAGGGGCATCACTCCTATGTTAAAATCACAAAATGAACACTATTCCATCATTATATGGAAACCTGACCTCTTTTTTTTTTTATCTACAGGTCAATCTGTATCTTCCTCTAGTCCCAAGCCTCCTTATCGTGATTGCCTTGATTTCACCTTGGATTTACATGATACCTCTTACCTAAGTGCTTAAAGATAAAAAAAAAATAAGTTTCTACCAACCAGAAATCAGAATCTTAGGGTAGAATGATGAATAGATGGAACATTGTTTTATAACAGGAGCAGTGTTTGGATTCAAAACACTGATGGAAAAAAACCCCCCAAGATCTTTGTTTTCTATTATGATTGGATATGAACTTTCAAACCCCAAATATTTTTATCCAGACACCTCTTATTTTTATACCATGTCTGCCCGTTAACCTTTACCAGGAACCGGGAGAAAGAGACTACATATTTCATCACACAAGGGCCATTCTCACTGAATACCTTTATCTAGACCAGAGGTTCACAAACTATGACCACTCGGTCAAATCCTGCTTGCTGACTGTTTGTGTGCATAAAGTTTAGTTGGGACACAGCCACGCACATGTTTATGTATTGTCTGTGGCTGCTGTCACACTCCGGTGGGCAGAGTGGGGTGGCTGCCTCACAAAGCCAGAAATATTTGCTCTCTGGCCCTTTCCAGAACAAGTTTGCTAGTCTTTGATCTAGACTTTTCAAAATCCAGAAACAAATGATTTTTTTTATTAAGAAATATTTCCCACGTTTGTTAAATTCCTCCATATAAGTTTCATATTTTATAGGAAAATGGTAAGAAAGTATGGTGAAAATGGTGCACAGACGTCTTTCCCGTGTTTCGAGGGATGGCTACAATGACTAGAACAGACGGAAATTCAGGGAGCCACTGAGTTAGAATCTGCCATCTCCAATGGAATAACACTCCCTGCGGCCAGCCAGGCCTCTCACAGAGCCCTTGATTCGGTCTGAGGAGAAAGGGGTGGGGATGTTGAGTCTCCCTACAGAATCTCTTCAGAGGTTTAATTTCAGAGACCACCAGATAATCTGAGACTCTTGTGAGCTCTTATTAGATGCTGAACAGTCCACCTCTGCAATAAACCGTATTAAATTTACCTGTCTCACAACAAGGTGGTGTATTAAAAGAATCTTCTTGAGTAGCATTGCCCTAAAAGAAGAGAGAAATGTTCCTGGTACCAAGAACTCCCTGGGAAATTTTGTATGCAATATCCCCCTCTGGAATACGACTCACTCATTTTGCTCTATTAAAAGACCAGAGTACCCATCCACCTGGGTGCTTTCACTTTAAAAGGTTGTGATTAGCTTTTTAAAAGCAACACTCATACATTTACCGTGAAAGGAAAGTTCAAGGAACAACAGTTTAGAAACACTCCCTGTCATCCAAGCTTGTCTCTTACCACACAAGAAGAGAATCTGGGACAGAAATTGTTGTTTCCTTGAGAATTTTTCTTTTTTCAAGGGAAAATGTCTCTCAACTCCTTTGATATTTTGCAGCTGACTTGGGGGCCAAAGCTGTAAAGTAATGGGCTAAGAGAGTTACACTGAGATCCACTTAGCCCAGCAGAGTCTCCTAATCATAGAAAATACATTTTGGAAATCTCATGAAGTCTTTGTGGAATTCTCTAAACATGACCGAGAGGCCGCTTATGAGCAGGTATGAGAGATTTTGAAGGAAAATGGTCAACTTACGTGGCCCAGCTTCAAACCCAGTTCTTTGAACTTAGTGACATTCGGCCACACCAACATGTTCATCTAGGTTGAGAGACTGTATCTGGAAGCTCCCTGAGTTGGTGACACCATGTCCTCACTGACTAATAATCCCATTGCTCGGAATGACTGTCCTCTGAAACTTCTGGTTGTGTCTTGAGCCTCAAGTAGCCTCCCTTTTCTCGCGTGAGTCCACTCTTCCCTATTGCAAGATATTTTAGCTTCTGTATCTCACGCCTGTCCTGGGCTGAGCAAAGAAATCTAAACCTTCTCCTAAGTGAAGAAACAAGTGCTCAGAGGAGGAGTTTGGGAGTCCCGGCCTTGGTGGTGGCTGGTAAGTCTGCAATGACGAATCACCGCAGGACACAGAGAAAAGTCTTCAACCAGGGGATCCCAGTTTTGGCTTTGGCTTGGCAGTTAGACAGTTCTATCAAACTTAAAAAGCCATGTTAAAAAAACACGTTTAAAAAAGCCACTTCTTCACTTTGGGCTTCATATGTAAAACGTGTTCACTGGGTAAGAAGACTGATGCAGGTACTCCACAGCAGCAGCCCTTGGTGTTTGCTTTCTATGGGACACTCCGGGGCAGGTTTTAAAATCCCCATGCCCTGGCTACACCCAGACTGATTAAACTAGAATGTGCAGTAGCAAAACCTGGACATCAGGGCCTCCAATTCTCTTCAGTTGATTTGAATTTGCAGCCAGCATTGAGAGCCATTTCTCTGTAGACCTTAAAGCCTGAATTTTATACCCCAAATGTCTGCCCTTAAAAAATGATAACAGAGGATGATCGAGAGCAATCCCTTCTAATGACAAAATATGGCAAAATAAAGAAGCAAATAATTTAAAGCACAGATCCTAATCTTGGGTTTAAAATCTTTTGCTTATGGGGAAAAAAGTTTTAGAAATGAGTTATCCTATATCCAAGGTTGGTTTCAAGTGTTTTTTCTCATCCAGCATTCTGGAGAGGCAGAGTTTGTTCAGGCAAGAGTCAGCGGGAGACCCTGAACTTAGGAGCCACGTTATCAGCTCTGGCTGAAGCTTTCTTCACTGTTCCTACCCCTTCCCTTGTTAATGTGGTTCTCTGCTGCCTCAATGATAATCTTCTGATGTCCCCAATGTCTAGAACAATGTGACAGTTTTCTGAAATCTTTATACCCTAAGGATCTACAAATAGTCTTAATTATTTTAAGATGTTCCAACATCCTACTTCTGTCATAGAGAAATTGAATTGGGAGGATCATTTCCCTCACATCAGGGCTTTCTAGGAATAATTGAATCAAAGAGGAAAATATTTGGTTAGATCCATGTAACATCAAAATCAAATGCTAATAATTTAAAGAACATCATAAGTCTACAGAAAATCGTGTTTATTATCTCTAAGCAAGGAGGCAAGGCTATTGAATATTTAGTGTTCAGTTATTTTCCATCTGAAGTGCATATTTGGATTTCAGTACATTTCTCCCTAATGTGCTTTGACCCTTGATACTGCTGCCCTCAAGTTGACCCCACCAGAATTCAGTGCGAGATGAGAGCTTGTTCATCTTCATATCACCGATGATTAACACATCACTTGGCTCGTTATCGGTGCTCAATAAATTTCAATTTACATTGAAAGTAAATGTAGGATTGTGTGAGATATATATAATAAATTAAATTGGAAGTAGGGTTTCTCCAATACTGTAAATGAATTTTGATGTATAAGTATTCATAGTATTCTGATTAGCCTTTTTAGATTTCCTCTATAAATATGTATTTTATTTATCTTTTATTATTTTAAAAATATATTTTATTGATTATGCTATTACAGTTGTCCCATTTTTCCCCCATCATTCCCCTCCACCCTGCACACCCCCTCCCACCCACATTCCCCCCTTTAGTTCACATCCATGTGTCATAAGTTCTTTAGCTTCTACATTTCCTACACTATTCTTGCCCTCCCCCTGTCTATTTTCTACCTACCGTCTATGCTACTTATTCTCTGTACCTTTTCCCCTCTCTCCTCCTCCCACTCCCCTGTTGCTAACCCTCCATGTGATCTCCATTTCTGTGTTTCTGCTCCTGTTATAGTGGTTTGCTTAGTTTGCTTTTGTTTTAGGTGTGGTTGTTAACACCTGTGAGTTTGCTGTCTTTTTACTGTCCTATTTTTTATCTTCTTTTTCTTAGATAAGTCCCTTGAACATTTCATATAATAATGCCTTGGTGATGATGAACTCCTTGAACTTGACCTTATCTGAGAAGTGCTTTATCTTCCCTTCCATTCTAAATGACAGCTTTGCTGGATAGAGCAATCTTGGATGTAGGTCCTTGACTTTCATGACTTGGAATATCTCTTTCTAGCCCCTTCTTGCCTGTAAGATCTCTTTTGATAAATCAGCTGATAGTCTGATGGGAACTCCTTTGTAGGTGACTGTGCCCTTATCCCTTGCTGCTTCTACAATGCTCTCCTTCATTTTAATCTTGGCAAATGTAATTATGATGTGCCTTGGTGTGTTCCTCCTTGGGTCCAACTTCTTTGGGACTCTCTGAGCTTCCTGGACTTCCTGGAAGTCTATTTCCTTTGCCAGATTGGGGGAGTTCTCCTTTATTATTTATTCAAAGAAGTTTTCCACTTGTTGCTCTTCCTCTTTTCCTTCTGGTACCCGTATAATTTGGATGTTGGGACATTTAAAGGTATCCTGGAGGTTCCTAAGCCTCTCCTCATTTTTCAGAATTCTTGTTTCTTCATTCTTTTCTGTTTAGTTGTTTCTTTCTTCCTTCTGGTCCACATCGTTGATTTGAGTCCCAGTTTTCCTCCCATCACTATTGGTTCCCTGTGTGATTTTCTTCATTTCACTCATTGTAGCCTCTATTTGTTCCTCTAATTTGCGACCAAAATCAACCAATTCTGTGAGCTTCCTAATCACCAGAGCTTTGAACTGTGCTTCTGATAGGTTGGCTACCAGTGCTATGAGCTCTGCATCTGATAGGCTGATCACTTCCTGGTAGCTCAGATGAATTAGCTCTGGGACCCTGGTCTGTTCTCCCTTTTGAGCCATCCTTGTTTTTTTTTTGTTTGTTTGTTTATTTGTTTTTATTTTTGTCTGGTCACAGCTGTTACATAGTGAGGGGCGGAGCCTTAGGCGTTCACCAGGGTGGAGCAGCCCAGTCACTGGGTTGTGATGCTGGATGTGGGGGCAGGGTCCTAGAGGGAACAATGGTGCTTGCTCTATGCTCTTTCTCGGATTCCAGTCCATTCAGCCTCTTTCCCCTATCAAATTGGGCCTTTCTGGTGCTGATTTCCATGTGGGTGGGCCAGCATGCGCTCCAGGACCCCATGGGTCTCCCCAATGAACTCTCCTGTGAGGCTGGGACTCCCTCCCGGCACCTCAGCCCCTGCAAGTATTTTCAATGGGTGCTTTTAGGCTTCACTTTCCAGCACTGGGGCCCTGTGTCACGTAGTCTGTCTTGCTGCCTGTTTTCACCTGGTTTATCTGTGCGTGAATGTGTGTCCACCGTCTGCCGCCTTGTGTGCCCCACTTGGCCTCCTCGCATTCGGCAACACCGCCTGTGCGCCTGGAGTGACTGTGCGCCCGGGACCAACACCGGCTTATCCCACCGAGACCCAACTCTGGGGCCGCTGACTCCACCCCTTTTACCAGTTTGGGTGAATGGTTGTTGTCGGACTCCCACACAATTCAATTTTCTCTCTGTCCTGGCTGGGTTTCTTTTTTTTTTTTTGGTTCTATATTTTTGTTGTCCTTAATCTTGGTTGTGAGAGGAGGCACAGTGTGTCCAGCTACGCCTCCATCTTGGCCAGAAGTCTCTTTCTGAGTAAATCAAATATAAACTGATAACTTTCCTCAAAATATATCAGAAAAAAAAAAAAAAACTAAAAGAAAAACTTACTTTTAGAAAAGCTCTGGACTTAGTTAAAGATACTCCTTTACTTCCTGCACATAGTAGGTGAACTGCACACATACACATTCCTACAAGAGAACTGGAGATGTGTGTGTGTGTCAGTGTTTATCTGCTATGTGCAGGAAGTAAAGGGGTATTTTGATTAAGTTCAGAAAACTTAATTAATGAAAATCTCTTACGTCCCCAATGCTATCATTTTAAAGAGGGTAAAAGCTTTGGGATTTAGAACTGGAGTCCCTGTAAGTGTCCACTAAAGCTGGCTCTTGCCAAGATCCTTAACATCATCCCCAAGTTTTGGTCATACTAACTCTGCAGTTGAGGCATGCTCTGGCAGAAACTATCTCTAGAAAAAGTCAGACCCATTGGAAGGTCCTTCTTGGGGTGGGACTGTGGGGGAGCATCGTGCTTTCCATGGCTACCCTTGACTTACACAGCATCCAGCTTTGTCCCATTGAAAGCATGTCCTTGGATTGAAGTAAAGCCATTGTTGTGTAGTTTCCTACAAACAGAGAGAGGAGAAATCAGTGACCCGTGTGAGGTGGTGCTGGCTCTTTTCAGAGGTTGGGCTTCAATTCTTCAGTGTCAGAAATGTGCCTGAATGATATCAGGCCGCACATATGAGCCCACAAGAAAACTTTATAGTATGTCTTGCTTGGGACGCAGAATAACACTTCTCAGTTTGAATTCCTATTCTCCATACCTGGCTTCTAGTAACTTTGCACTGCTTCTCAGAAGCAGATTCACTTGGAAGAACAATGATCTGTTACCATTAAGGACTTTAAAAAAATATACCAGATACACTAAAAAAAACAGTGGTTTTAGTTAACAGTTAACCCAATATCAATAATGGAGGAATAGCTGCAGTTCCTTAAAATCAACATGTTTTTTCTTTTCTAAAAATATTTTATTGTTCATGCTATTACAGTTGCCCCAATTTTCTCCCCTTTGGCCCCCTCGGCCCAGTCCTGTCTCAGGCAATCCCCGCACCATTGTCCATGTCCAAGATCAACACTTTAAAAGACATTATTCATCTGAATGCACAGGCTTAATATCTTTCTGTTTAAAATGCTATTTCAAATTTATACTTTATATTTTTATCTCAGGGCTTATCATAGATTAAATGGTTAATTGTGTGGGCTGAACTAAATTGAACTTTAAAGACAAATATAAGATAGTAGATAGGGTGAATTTAAGAAAGTAGATAGGCCATTGTGGAAATTTTAGTGTTTTAATTTGTTGCTATGTTTCTTCAACTAATCAATTTACACAATGATTCCAGGGCTGGACTGAGGCATTATCATCTCTCTTTCCTACTGAAAGTACTGGGACATGGAGGTGACTTTCCCAAATGACACTGCAGCAGAGCTGTCAGGATTCAGGACCCTTGACCTCAAAAGCCATTCTCCCAGCTCCGCAGAAACACACCCCCTTTAGGCAGGAGAAGGAGCCCCAGCCGCGGGAACTCTGGTGTACGAGAGGGTGCATGGGGGTTATTGGGAAGCACTGTCGTGCAATAAGAGAGGGCAGGTGTGACCACAGGCACTGCAAGGGGCAGCTGTGGGGGGTCTTTGAACACCAGTGTCGTCCCACCTGTACACTCTGGTAACACACGAAGTACAAAAAGAGACTCCAAAGTTGCAATTACACCTGGCTCTGACACTTCACAGTAGATGATCCTGAGAATTTCTCAACCTCTATTATCCTCACTTTCCTTATCTGTAAAAATATGATAATAATGCCCAATCAAAAGGTTGCTGGGACAATGAAATAGCTATATGTTCAACGCCCTGAGAAACACTTACCCGTATTTTGGACTATAAGACACACCTTTCCCCCAAATTTGGGAGGGAAATGGGGGTGTGTCTTATAGTTCAAATATAGGTTACCTGGCTGGCTGTGGGGTGGGGAGGGCACAGCGGCAGCCTATGTTATTTATATTATTAAATATGTTACCACATTTTTTGCTTCAAAAATTTTTTCCCTGTTTTCCTCCTCTAAAACCTAGGTGCTTCTTATGGTCTGGTGCGTCTTACAGTTAGAAAAATTTGATAGATGGCCATGAAAAGCTGGATTTATCCTATGTGTTGAACTAAGAGGTAATCTTTGCTTGTTTTAAATAATTATGCAATGAGTTTAGTTGCAGCTACCAGGGTATCCTAGGTGAAGACTGAAATGCACAGGGACACGGGACACAGAGGCTGAGAAAGCACCGATCGTTATTTGTGTGTGTGTGAACCCGAGTTCTGATATGAAGATGTGGGAATGACACATTTGATATTTTTATTTACCCAAACTTTGTTGAGAGTCCTAGATGATAAAAATGTTCTTTGTTGGAATTACATTTCAGAGATTAAAAGAAAGTATTTTACAAGTAAGTCTTGAAAAGAGAAAACAGTGCAAGAAGAAAAGTAATAAGGAAAGATAAAGGATAATGAACTTCAATTGAAAGCCTTTTCTACCAGGAATCTGGGTACAAACTCTGCAGTGGGACCCATATCCTTTCATGTTTACAGTTTTTTTCAGCAGGGGCTTCAAAGAAGCAAGGACTTTTGCAGGAATGTAGAAATAATCATCTTAAAAGATAACGGGCAGCCCATTCTATCCCCACCTCTAGATATCAGGAAATCCTCATTTCCATGTTTATCAAATACCTACCAGGCCCCAAACTAGCTGTGGGACAATGAGCTGCTCTCACTTGAGAGAGCTGCTTAGGATGTGGGGTCCTTAGGGGGAAAAAGTGCCCAAAGGGAAGGTAACATTCTGTAAAGAAACTGAATGGCCCTTAGGTACAATGAGTGGTAAATGGTACAATGGAAAGTTTTACAGAGGAAGTAAAAGACCCTGAGGTCTGGGGGTGAGCAGGCTAAGACCCCAGGTCTTTGCTGTGCTGCCAAATGAAGTGGTGGTGGAGAATGAGTCTCTTCTATTCAAGAGAGCCCTCCTGTTTCAAGGAGAAGGATGAGCATGGATCGAGGCCCAGTGGTTGAGACAGTGTCCTGGGGCCTAGATTGATAGAATGGCTTGGAGACAGCCTCTTAGAAGAGTTGTGTGGAAGGGTGAAGCAGTTTTGCTGAGGAATAATTCAGTGAGGTCTGTATATGGTGAAGAGCCTTTGAACTGTAGTGTGACCGGAGAGAGGGAGCTGGGTGACAGTCCAGGCAGAACACCCACCATGCCTGAACTTGGGCATGACACTAAAACTAGAGAGGAAGGACCCTTTGCACATGGTCCCAACCCTACTTTGTGGCTCATTCAATAAAAGAGGGGAATTCTTTACCAGGTCAGAGAGTAAACTTATTTTTAATACCTCTGTTTGATCTTCTTATTAGGATATTTTGTGAATTTCCCTGATAAAGCATCTCTTTTTGAACATTTACGGAGTAGAAACCATTCAAACTGAAAAAATGATGTTGAGCAGCACTGTATTTTCTATTCAATATCCCTTTATAAGTGCTTAATAATAGTTGGTGATGACCGAGGCAAAGTGTGAATGCAGAGTAAGAAAACCCCTTAGGGACACCACTTTCTAACTCACTGACCTTGGGAAAGTCCCTTAAATTAACTTTAGCCTTGGGTTCTCCCCTTGCACAGGGAAGATACTAGAACATGGAACATTATAAGACCTGCAGGCCAAATCTGGCCCACTGCCTGTTCTTTAAAGAAAACTTTATTGGAATATAGCCATGCTCATTAGTTTATGAGTTGTTCATGGTTGTGTTTGCCCTAAAATGGTAGTTTTGCCATTGCGAGTAAGGCCACGTGGTCTGTAAAACCTAAGTGGCCTTTTATAGATAAAGCGTGCTGGCTGTTTCTACAAGGACATCCTCTTGTCTTCTTACGGAAGCCATTCTGTCATCTATGGAGTACCATCCCGTAAGGTAATGCTCTTGTTTAATTATGTGAAACCCTTGGTGGACCACAGAGCACTCACTCTGAGGGAGTGTGGGTCTTGGATGGCCTGTGAAAGTAGGATATCAAAATTCAGTTGTTAGCACTTGTAGAATGAAAAATTATAACAATACTCACAGTGTCAAGGTTTCATTGCACAGTCCCTGAAAAGCATTTGCAGGGATTGAAGTCATGTCCAGGTTGTCTATAATTTCCCTGCAAGAGAAAGATAAAAACACTTGGTGAAAACAGTAATTTATTTTATTTTTATTTTTTGAAGTTGGACTCTTGCTGCACGTATGCACTTAAATAAATAACCTGACACAATTTAGTTTAACCTTACTTCTTTTTATATTTCATTGGCTTAGCTGCTGGTGGCTCAGAGGCTGAATGAGGTGATGAGAGCCATCCTGGACAGATATGCACACAGGGCCGCAAATGTCCAGAAAGTGAGTGAGCTTTGGATTTGGCTGGAGGCCCTGACTCAGTTCTTATCTGCAAGGGGAGCAGGTGGGTCTCAGAGACTTCTTGTGAATCTGTGACAAATACGTTGTCCATATCATCTAGAGTTTTCCAAGTATATTCTACCGACTTCTAACAAGAGTTAGTAGAATGAGATCAATGGGTTTCATTTCATGAGTAAGTGTTCTCCACTTGGAAAACACTGCTAGGAGGGTGTTCCCAGGGAACATTTTTATGCCAATCTAGTTGCCAGGAGACTGTCTGTGTTTTGAACTGAGCTCTTCTGCAGCAAAGAAGCATGGTCAATTTTTCCTAGCAAAATCCCAACAGTTTGGATCCTATCACTTCACATTCTGCCGATTCTGTAGGTCAAACTCAACCTGTAACTCTCTTTGTATACATACTTTCACATTTTTTATATCCATTTAATTTTTTAAAGTATATTTTATTGATTATGCTATTATAGTTGTCCCATTTTTCTCCCCTTTATTCCCCCTCCCTGTATCACCCCACCCCCCAGCATTCCCCCCACCCTTTAGTTCATGTCCATGAGTTGTACATATAAATTCTTTGGCTTCTCTATTTCCTGTACTATTCTTAACCTCCCCCTGTCTAGTTTGTGCCTACCAATTATGCTTCTTATTCCCTGTACCTTTTCCCCCTTCTCCCCCTCCCCCTCCTCACTGATAACCCTCTGTGTGATCTCTACTTCTGTGATTCTGTTCCTGTTCTAGTTGTTTCTTAGTTTTTGTTTTTGATTTTTAGGTTCAGTTGATAATTGTTGTGAGTTTGTTGTCATTTTACTATTCATAGTTTTTTATCTTCTTTTCCTTAGATAAGTCCCTTTAATATATCATATAAGAAGAACTTGGTGATGATGAACTCCTTTAACTTTACATTATCTGGGAAGCACTTTATCTGCCCTTCCTTTCTAAATGATAACTTTGCTGGATAGAGTAATCTTGGATGTAGGTCCTTGCCTCTCATGACTTTGAATACTTCTTTCCAGCCCTTTCTTGCCTGTAAGATTTCTTTTGAGAAATTATCTGATAGTCTCATGGGAAGTCCTTTGTAGGTAACTGTCTCCTTTTCTCTTGCTGATTTTAGGATTCTTTCCTTATCTTTAATCTTTGGTGATGTAATGATGATGTGTCTTGGTGTGTTGATTCTTGGATCCAACTTCTTTGGGACTCTCTGAGCATCCTAGACTTGGATATCTATTTTCTTCACCAGATTAGGGAATTTTTCCTGGATTATTTGTTCAAATAAGTTTTCAATTTCTTACTCTTTCTCTTCTTCTGGCACTCCTATGATTCAGATGTTGGAACATTTAAAGTTATCTCAGAGGTTCCTCAGCCTCTCCTCATTTTTTTTTAAGTTCCTGTTTCTTTATTCTGTTCCAGTTGGATGTTTATTTCTTCCTTTTTTCCCAAATCGATAATTTGAGTCCTGGTTTCCTTCCCTTCACTGTTGGTTCCCTGTATTTTCCTTTATTTCTCTTTGTATAGCCTTCATTTCTTCCTTCATTTTGTGACTGAACTCAATAGTTTCTGTGAGCATACTGATTGCCAGTGTTTTGAACTCAGCATCTGATAGGTTGGCTATCTCCTCATCACTTAGCTCTTTTTCTGGAGTCTTGGTCTGTTCTTTCATTTGGGCCATGTTTCTTTGTCTTGGTACACCCACTTAATTTTTATAAGTTCTCTGGAAGGGATGGTAATGTGCTCTGGGTCCCTGGAAGTGCGTGCAGAAGCATCAGAGGTTGCGGAGGCTTGCCCAGTCAGTGATTGCTGCTTCACCCTTTCACTTCTGTACAGCTAGGTAAGACACTTCACTATGTCACAGGTTTTAGTAAAGAACACATAGGCGATCAGAAGCCATAGGAAGTAGTTTGAGCACCTCTAGGGACTGCTCCTTGGGACTCTGCTCACACAAGATCACTTAGGTTTTCTATTCCTCAGTTTCCTCATTTGTAGAATGGAAAATTTATAACTTTATTTTACAAGTTGAGAAGGTGGTTCAGAGGAGCAACCTTGATAATGCACTGGAAAGTGTTTAAAAATTATTTAAAAGCTAGGTGCTAATTAAAGTATCATCATTACCACAATTTTCTTCTATTTAATCATTTCTACTAGTAAACAAACATGCCATAACTTCTACAATGGAAAAAATACAACCAACCTTTTCTCCTTACCCAATATCCACCAACTGCTGAGACATTTTTTGCTCCCTTGTAGCAGAAAAACTTCTCAAGAGTTTGTTGTGGTCACTCTCTCTGATTCTCCTTCTAGCCTACTCTAACCGGACTTCACCAACAGCACTCCCCTGGGGCTGCCCTTCTCATGACCACCAATGCCCTACATTACTAAACCCAGTGGCCACGCCTCAGCCATCAGGGCATTTGTCACAGCTGATCACTGCTTCTTTCCTGAACAATTGCTCCACTTGGCTTCAACCAGCACCAATGGCTGCACTCTATTCCGTGTCAGTGACAAATAAAATATTGCCAAACATTGCACAGGTGCATACTTACAGTATAAAGAACACATCAATGGAGTAGACTTTGGTCAGGTCAGGGAATATTTTAAGCCCAGTGTTGAAAATGCCGCTAAAGTAATAAAAAAGAAAAAAAATAGATATCAGCTAAGAAAATTAACATATAGGAAGTAGAATAATGTAACACCTGAAAGCATGGGTTTTGAAGTCAGACTGAAAGCAAATCCTAACTGCTGCACTGAATACCTGAGTGACGTGGGCAAGTTCTAACCCCTGGGTGAGATGATACTCCCTCAAGGTACAATAATCTAAGGTAGTCCACCAGGGTCAGAACGTCTTTTTTGTTTAGAAGAACCTGGGGATTGTTTGAACCAAGAGTCCAAGGAAAAGTGTTCAGATTTCTTCGTGTGTGTGCGTATGTGATTCTCATGTTTTAATTGGAAGACATTGTGGGTGTCCATGTGTGTGTCTTGTGAGGATGGAATACGGGAGTGGGGCAGGTAGACAATATAACCACCCAACTCCAAGCCAAGCTTCCTCTTTCAAATTCTACTTTGTACTGTGCTCATTATTTTGCAGGGACCATTTCCTCCTGGCAGTCACTGGGAGTACCATGCAGCAGCCCCATTTAAAAACTGTGTCCAGCCAAGGAAAGAAAGCAAAGATACATTGCCTTTCCAAAGTTTGTATCATCAGGACAAAAGGTCAAGAATAAAAGATGTACCTTAACAGCATAAACACAAACACTCTCAGGTTCTGGATGCCTCCCAGATTGAGTTGGTAGCTACTAGAATGTAGGTAGTAGAAACAGATTTTTTTTGAGAGGTTTGGTGATGTAAGACCTAGGTACTACCAGTGAAGCTTTAAACAAAAATCTTCCCTCAGAGGAAACTCTAGTTCCACTGATGTAGCTTCTCAGGTGACTTCTGACCCGACTCCCTCTAGAGGAGAGGACATAGGATTTGAAGAGGAAGCAGGAGCAAGAGGTCTCAGAAAGAGCAAACGGGACATTGCAGAGAACATAGGAGGGGCATGAACAAACTGGTTCAATTGCAACAGTGGTTCATGTGGGAGAGTAGGGGGAAGAGGCCCAAGGTTTAAGTGGGGAACATATGGGGAAGGACTGAAATGCCAGATTAGGGACTTGGATCAGGACCTCTCTACTCAAAGAGACAAGTCCATCTCCTTTTTGATATCTCCTCTAATTACCTGTACCCCGATAATGTATGCAGTTCTCATTGTTCACTTACCATGATTCTCCTGTATGGGAAGAACTTTTCCGTTTCATCTATAATGTCCTCCCCAACTAGACTGTAAGCTTCTTGAAGGCAAGGACAATATTTCACTATCCTACATGTTCCCACGGAGCCTCACACATAGCAGGGATCTTCGTATCAAAGTTATATATTGATTGAAACACAAAGTCCATACAGGAGTGATTCCTTGTCCCATAAGTTGTCGTCACTCCCCAGATACCCCTTCAGCCGCATAACCCATTAATATCCCTTTCTAGTCTTCCGGCATCTCCTGATCCTACCTCCTCAATACTGAACTATTCTTAGTTCTGTCCCCAGCCCCAAATACCACCTTTGTGTCTTTTTTAAAAAAGCCCTCACCTGAGGATATGTTTTTATTGATTTCAGAGAGAGGGGAAGGGACAGAGAGAGAGAGAAACATCAATGTAAGAGAGAAACATTAATTGGTTACCTCCTGAATATGCCCCAACCAGGGATCAAACCTGCAACCTTTTGGTGTATGGGAAGATGCCCCAGCCAACTGAACCACCTGGCCAGGGCTACCTATGTGTCTTTATCATGCTTTCCCATCCATCTGTATTCCTCTTCTACCTCCACCCCTTCTTTTCCTGGATAACATCTATTCATCCTTAAAGACATTTCATAAAATATACATGGCTATATACTTTTATGTAAAATCCCTAGATGGAAATTAACTGTGTCAATAGTGATTATTTCTGGGCATTGGGATTAAGGTTGATTATTATTTTTTCCTCTTAATGTTTTTATGTTCTTACCTTTTACAGTGTGTGGGGGCAGGAAAGTGGGAAGGTGGGAGGGGCTCTTCCAGCTGGAGTCTAGAGGACCTGAGGCCGCACATGTACATCCACCGGACACATTCTTGTTGAGCACCTACTCTGTTCTAGTCAGGAAAGATGTAACAGGGAACAGCAGTGTGGTTCCTGCTCTCATGGAGCTACGGTTAGGGTGTCACTAAAGCTAGGCGGTAAGTGCTGTCCCTTCATTTTTGTCCCCACAGCCTTCAAGAGATTGGGTTTTACCATTTGTGGCTTTTTTATTTTTGCTATGTAGCAACTACTCTCATATATTTGCGAAACCTTTTTCTAATAAATTGACCAGCGGGCACTCAGAGTTCTTCATTTTGTTTTGTTCTGTTATACTCTATTTAAACACACACACACACACACACACACACAATGTTTGCATTTTCTCCTTCATGTCTTTTGGAGCAGGTCTCTGGTCCCAGTACTACACACTTACTTTTGAATAGGTTTTTATTTTTTTAAAGATTTTATTTATATTTAGAGAGAGCAGAAGGGAGGGGCAAAGAGGGAGTAAAACATCGATGTGCAAGAGAAGCAACAACTGGTTGCCTCTAGCACACCCCTAACTGGGAGCCTGGTCCACAAGCCAGACATATGCCCTGACCTGGAATGGAACCGTGACCTTTCAGTCTGCAGGGTGATGCCAAACCTACTGATCCACAGCAGGCAGGGCTGAATAGGTTTTTTTAAATGTGGACCATTTCCCCAGATACCTTGCCTGATGGGAAAGAGTGGGGAATAAGCCATAGATGTGATTTGCCCCAGGCCTTACCCCACCAAAAAATGATCCTGTCCCACATCATGCTAGGGAGGTTCTCGGTAGACAATAACATTATAATCCTCTACCAAAAAATACCAAAAAAGAGTTAAAAATGGCATTAGAGTGGCATTACTACTTACAGGAACTTCAGAAGAGGCAGATCTTTTAGGGCACCAGGGTCTATGAAAATTAAGCTTCTGGTATTCCGAATCTCTCTATAAAAGTTACAGAGAGCACATTCACCACAATACATCCATTTCTGTTCTTATCAAAGACAAAACAACATGAATCAGGTTTAACATGAGAAGAATACACATTGACGTGACACCCCACGGACTCCTGCCAGGAGTCAGTCCCAGCACAGTGCTCGGGGCTCCTCGCGGGGACGCAGTAGCTGCTCAGACCTCTCACAACACTAACGTCGTTTCGGTCCATTTGCTGTGTGGGCAACCTTTCTTTTAATCTTAGTCTGAGAGCCTTTTCTTACTTTGAGGTATAAGTAGGAAAGGAACACCTCTTCAGTGGTTTGCGGAGGACAGAAACCTTCTTTGTTAACAGGAGCAAGTATCCTGGCCCTGGTTGGGAGCTTGAGTGGCTATTTCAGACGTAGTGGATGTCGTGAGTCTCAACAGTTCCCTTGGGTTTATTTTTCTACATCAGTAATTTAAGACTCTTCAGCACCTGTGGTGTGATATCACGTATGTCTGTAGTTTACATAGTTGGGTTTGCGCGCATGCTCATCAAAATGCACAGTTAGCATCAGTGAAATTAGTGATTGTTAGAAATAGGCTTGCACTGGTCAAATTAAATGGGGTGAACATATGCAGACTGGTTCGAAGAGTTTCAAGGCGTTCCCTGTGCTTACAGGAAGAGCACTCTCCTCTTTGGGATGGACCCGAGGCTTGATGCCTGAAGAGATCTGCATTCAGTTGCTGATGGTGACGAAGACAAGACTTAGAATACTGAAGGAGAACTTCCACAAATTCATGCATGGCAGGTAGACAATTGACTGGTTTTTGGTAAATTTAAATTTTTTAAAGAGATTTTATTTATTTATATCTAGAGAGAGGGGAGGGAAGGAGAAAGAGAGAGAGAGAAACATTGACTGGATCCCTCTTGCATGCCCCTAGCTGGGGACTGGGCTCGCAACCCAGGCATATGCCCTGACTGGGAATCAAGCCAGTGATATTTGGTTCGTAGGCCAACACTCAATCCACTGAGCCCACCATCCAGGGCAGATTTTTGGTACATTTATAGAACTGTGCAACCATCACCACAATCCAGTTTTAGAACCTTTCTATCAATGACAAAAGTAACCATATGCTCATTTGCGGTTAATTTCCACTCCATTTGCCATGCTTAAGAACCACTAATCTGCTTTCTAGCTCTATAAATTTGCCTTATCTGTGCATTTCATATGAATGGAATCACAGATATGTAGTCTTCTATGTCTGGCTTCCTTCCTTTAGCATAATGCCTGTGAGGTTCATCCATGTGGCACGTATCAGGGGTTTGCTCCTTTTTATTGCTGAATAGTCAGATGGACCTGAGATCGAATCTTGGCTCTGCCACTCTGGCTACATGACTCAGGGCAAGTTCCTTGACCTCCCGAGCCATAGTTTCCTCATACATAAATGGGGACAATAACAGCTCCTGTTTCATCATAGACTCTTGTGAGGGTTGAATGATGTCTATAAGAAATTTGATGTGTGACCTAGCACACAGTGAGGGCTCTGTAAACAATAACTTTATTATTGTTATTCTCCTAAATGGAATGAAAGCTAGAGCAGACACCAAGAACTTGGGTTGGGCTGCAATGTTCATACAAAATGTAAAAGCAAAACAACAACAAACAAAATACTAGGTTTGGTATTTGACTAAGGATGTTGAGTATGAAACTGACCTTGGAAAAGAGAGGCTTGAATTAACTCTGAGAACAGAAAGCATTTACCTCAGTTTACTGTCTATGTTAATATAACTTTACTGGCCCATTGTTTTCATCGCCATAACTTTTTCCCAGGTAAATAACTATTGCTTATTATGGGTACTTCTTAACAGACCTATCAAGCTTCAACAGAACATCAATAGTTTATATCCCAGAATTCTGAGAACCCGCAGTTCAAAACCTTTGTCTTGTTTCCACTAATCCTATTAAGTCATGATCTTTACCCAACCAAGACCCTCCGTTGAAAGACCCACTTTAGACTACACTTCAATTTTTCTGCTGTTTTGATACTAAAAACCTCTCCCCTGAGAGTCCCACTCTCCCAAGTAAACTGGGGCGGGTGGCCACCTGCTGCACAGTCTCACATCTGTCCCTCCCTGCCCTCGGAGGGACTACCAGACTCCATCAAGGCTGTGCACAGTCTCTGCAGGGTGAGCAATAATCTCCCTTCGAGAGCTTTCTATTTGGGGAGGAGGGTTTGAGCTGCTGTGAGAGACAATCAAATGTAAATCATTTAGGAGAGTTTAGGAAACTGTCTTGAGTGTGGTTTGTAGTCTAGAAAATTGTTCCGTAAGAGTCTGTGGTTTAATAAGCAGACTTCAGTGAGTGACCCAAGAGAATGTTACAATGAAATGAAGTGCAGCCAAATGAATCAGCTTTAGAGGTGATGAATGAAAGGGAAAGGCAGTACTGTTGGTTTCAGCTGATTAAATGGGCTGCAATCTTCAAGGCTGCTCTGAGAGAAGAAAGAGGTGGGAGAGAGAGGCTGCAGGGCGGGGGTGCGGGAGACACAAAGAGAAGATGGATTTCTGGGGGAAACGTAAGAGTTAAAGGAACGATAAATAAGAGATACTGCAAGAAAACAGCAGGGAAAAGAAGCCACTTTCCGAGGTAAGAAGGCAGTCAGCTCAAAACCCACTCACAAGTCACTTAAAAAAATCTAGGCTGAGAGAAAGGTAAACTCTGTATGCTAACACTTATGTGTGGGATCTAGAAAAGCTGAACTCATGAGAACTAGAGAGCAGAGTGGTTGTTAAGAGGCTGGGGATGGGGGATGGGGAAATATCAGTCAAAGGGAACCGACTTCTAGTTAATGAGATTAACAAATTCTAGGGCTCTAGTGCAGCACGGTGACCACAGTGAATAATGTGTACTATGTACTTGGAAGTTGCCAAGAGAGATCCTAAATGTTCTCACAAAAAAGAAATGGTAATTACGTGACAGGCTGGAGGTCTTAGCTATTACTATAGCAGAAATCATTACGCAATATGTAAGTGTATGAAATCAGCTCCTTGTAGGTTAAACCTACACAACGTTATATTGTTAATTACAGCTCAATAAAGCTAGAGAAAAACTAAAAAATCTGCTGAAGCAAGGAAGGGGGAGGAGTATGGACTGCCAGTAGTTAATTAAATGGAGACAAGGTCAGAAGTGAAGGTAGCTGGTAGAAGAAGCCTTCTAAGAAAGAAAGCAAGGAGGAGTGGAGGAGGTAAGTACCACAGAACCTCTGATCATAGGAGAAGGGTGAAAGAGGGTCCACATTTGAGTGAGTTCCAGGCATGCCTGGGAGGTTGAATGGGAATCACAGTTTTCAGTTAAGCAATTGTGGCCCAAGCATACAGGGGGGTAGTGACGCTGCCAGGAAGCTGGGGGCGCCGAGGGAAAGGAAACCTACATGCAATTGAGCACAGTGGGTTGGAATGGAGATGTCTTCCCTAGTAGGTGTGAACGAAAACTGAAGATGGAGGGGCCACTGGGTCAGCAGCCTAGATCCCTGCCTGACTGCGTAGGGGACGGCTGCCCTGACGACCTTCTCCTTCACCCACTATTGTCCCAGGAGCAAGAAATAAACTTCGGTTACCTTAGGTCTGTCCCACAGTTTTATGTTTGTCCATTTCTTACAGTAATTAGCCTACTGAAACCAATACAATAATCACTGGTAAAAATTCTTAACATACAGAGTACACTGTTCACAGTGGTCAGCTCTGGTAGATAGGTTTGGAGACTAGGAGTGTGTGATTTTCACTTTTTATTTTATCTTGTTCAAAAGAAGAAAAAATGTAATAAAAGGCATGCAAAAATCCTCAAGTTAAAAAAACAAAGCAAAGCAATAGAGATTCTACACCAATTTTTTAAAAAACATGCTGGGCCACATAGCATGTTTAACTCTCCAAGTACACTCTTCTGTGGAGTGGGGTGATTTAGCTGTGTCAGGGAAATATTTGAGGATTGTGAAGCTTGTTGGTTAGGAAAGCCCAGCTTTGGAAGGTTAAAAGATAAAAAAGGGACTGGGTATACACTTTGTATGACCCAAGACGGTTCTGCCAGTGAGGGAATGGCAGATCTGACTTCAGCGAGGGAGGTGATACCACCCCCATTCCGCAGACACGACAGCGGAGACACGTTTAGAAAGGTGAGGTGCCCGCTCTCCTGTTAAACAGCCAGAGGCGGCCCTGGGCCTCGATCTAGCACTCCTAACTCCAAATTCAGCTTTTCTTTTTTTTTTTTTTTAAGTAATGGGAAATCACACACCAGAACTAAGAAAAAAATTTAAATACTCATCATTGTTTAATTTCCCTTCATTAGATTTAAAATAAAATGGACATTTAAGCAAAAATTATAACATCGATGCCCAGGTGTGCGGTGTTTTCCGAAATCAGCAGATTAATAATTTAGCATACATTAGGTTCACTTTAATCATATGTCTGGATTCTGTTTTTTTTTTTTTTCTTTTTTCTGAGAAATATTTAAGTCTCAATAAGAGCCAAGAACAGAGAAATTGGCTTATTTAAAACAACTGGCATTATGACGGGCGCTTAGTAGCCCAGCCTTATATAAACCCCAAGAATATGGGAAATCAGCAAGGTGAGAGGAGGGAGTTCTCAGGTTGGAGGGACAGGGAGCCAACAGAGGGGAACAGGAGGCTTAAAACCCCTCTAATTAAGGAACATTCCAACCTCTGATTTCCTTCCATCATCTGGTGGCCCCCTTCCCACCTCAGTTAAACAGGCATTTGATTGTGGCATTTGACTGTGATCTTCAGGCTTAGAGGTATTTGCCCACACCCTAAACATCCCTAGTCCATGAGCAAAAAGCACGCCAAACTAGGAAACAAATTGAGGGCAATAGTGAAGCCAAGTTGGCATTTAACTTGCCAAGTTCAATGGGGCCAAGGGAGATGAAGAAGCTTCAGACTTGCACAGGGCCAGGAGACAGACTCAGAATGAAGTATCTGAAGAGCAGAGAAGCTGACCTGGTCGGTATAGCTGGACTTTTAAGAAATATAAACGCGGTAATGTGTAAGATGACGCTGTTTAAAACAAGAAACTGAAGGAGACATCAGCCAAAACCTAGCCTCAGCCAGTGCCCGGCTTCTTTTTAACTTTTACTTTATTTTGATTTTCAATATTTTTCTAGTCTGCTTTTAAGTTCCAATAGTACAAAAAAAAAAGTGGAGGGAGGTCACTCTGACTGTTGTTAGGTCTGCTTGCTCTGGTGAGTGGAGAGGGGTGAGATTCACTAAAATTAAACGAATAATTATTAGACATCTTTTATGCACAACTTTACTGCGTGCTCTGGGAGATCTAGGGAAGTGGAAACTAATTATTTAACTACTTTAAAAACAAGATGTGTATATATTGGCAAAGCCATCATTGTGTTACTTTGAATACTTCAAGTGCTGTACAGTATCAAGGTGCAAACTGGGACTAGAATTAGGTAAATTAATTTTAAAGTAACATTTTATGTTAGCCTTTCATAACATCATAAATCACCCATGTATTTTACTCTCAAGTATTAATTTCAAGATTAATGAATATGAAAGGAAACTTTAATTTTTAAAAGATTTATTTCAATTGACCATAAAAATAAAAAAAATGTGAAATCTCTCACTATTCCATGATTCAAAGAAAATCAGGGTTTTTTTCCCTTTCTGTAATTATATCTTTTTTTTTTTTTTAAATAGCATTATGTCAAAAGCATTTCCTCTGGGATCAAATAGTCTATGACAACAGACTTCTAGTGCTTACTCAGTATTTCGTATTCAACCATTCTACTAGCTAAGCATGTGAGTCGTTTCCAGATTTTTGCTATTATAAATTAACTCTGAGATAAATGGCTTTTTATGTAAACTTTTTCTTACTCCAGTGTTTATTTTATTAAGGAAAATTTATAGACATGAAATTACTGGGTCCAAAAGTATAACATCTGGCAAAGTTCTTGGAATGTATTAGATCTTTAGCTTTTAAAGTTCTGAGTTTTAAATTAGTACTCACTTTTTAAAATAGTCTATAAGTTCACAGAATAAGTCATCTCTACGTTATCAAGGCTTTTCAATGAAAGAAATCTTACTTAGTCTATTTTGATAATTATCAATGAAGTATTTTAGTACTAACATTCCATTATGTGACAGGAAAAAAATAATCTATAACCAAGGGGTGATAGTCATGATTTTGATGCATCTTCTAACTTATTGAGGAATTTAAAATAATTGATGCTAATTCAAATTCTTTATAAATGTTGAGATTTTTGAAGCGGATTGAGGACAATGTAAGTTTACCAGAAGATTTCCCACTGGAAATAGAACTTTATAAACATAATTTTTCGAATTGCCTGGAAGATACATAGTGCTCCTTTTATGATTATGTAATGATCAGGACTAAGACTGGTTCTCTAAGACCTCCAATAAACCTACTTGATTCAATTTAATGAATTGACAATATTAAGTTTTATTACACTATTTGCCCAAAATCACTCATTTTATGTACTTACCTGTAGAATTTGTATTGACTGGTGGTTTAAAAAAAAAATCCGTATAAAAGTAAAAACATCCTTCCGAAGGCAGCATTTGATTTAATTATGTCTGCTTTTCATTAAAGAGATGTTACGGTTTTACAATGGTTTTGGAGGCAGACACTCTCGGTTTCAAATTCTGACTGTAATTTCTTAGCTGAGTAAACTTGGACAGGAGCTCTGTCAGCTGCGTGCTACCATCTTCATTTTACATAGTAGAAACTGGGGCTGACTGGGATTTAGGGGGGCAGTGTGTGTGAAGCTCTCTTAGCACAGTGCTTGCCCATAAAAGGCATTCAGTGATTGGTAGCTATTATTAATAGGAGCAACCACAGCAATCGCTTACATTCTATTGGCTTCTTTAGAGAGGAGATGAAATAGATGGAAGTGGCCACCAATGTTTCACTTTACAAGTATAAATCTTTATGAGATGTACACTTTAGGGTCCAAAGAGTACCCTGGCTGAAGTTTAAAACCCAGGATAACTGATTTATATCTACTTAGGATCCTCAGTAAGAAACCTGTAAATCTTGTAGTTTTCTCTTGCAAATCCTCAATGTCTTTTAATCATCCTTAACTGATATACCAGTATAATTGCTACTTCTTTTGACTATCAAATTGCCCTAAACAAAGTGATAAAATAACAACCATTTTACTATAGTTCAATTTTGTGGGTTAGGATTTCTGCCAGTGCTAAACTCGGTGATTCTTTTGCTCCATGTGGAATCCACTGGAACCACTGGCTGGTATTTAGCTGGTGTCTGGATCGATCTGGAGGGTTCCATATCTGGGGGTTGCTAGAAGGCTGGGCTCAGCTGGGCCTTTCTCCATCATCATGTAATCTAAGGACCTCCCCGTATGGTCTTCCCATTAGCCATAGATGGACTGTGATTGCCATCTAGAACCCCAAAATTATCAATCAAGAATGGCAGTGGCTTGGGTCTATATTGCATTTTTCTTTTTATTTTTTAAAAAAATATTTATTTATTTTTCAGAGAGAGAGGAAGGGAGGGAGAAAGAGAGGGAGCGATCAGTTTGCCTCTCGCACACCCCCCAACGGGGGACCTGGCCCATAACCCAGGCATGTGCCCTGACCGGGAATCGAACCAGTGACCTTTTAGTTCGCAGACAATGCACAAGCCATGGAGCCACACCAATCAGGGCCTATGCTGCATTTGTCATTGTACTTACATGTGCGTCATTTTACTCAAATTGTAGAAGGAATGTGATTCCAGCCGCTGCAGAGTTGCATCTATTGTTAAGTAGCTGAACATCACAAAAACATAAAACAAAATAAAAAAAATTAGGGCTGTGAACTCCAAACATACTATTTTGATGTAACTTCTTTGTCAGGAGCTCCCTAGATCAGAAAACATATATAATACTCATGGTTCCTTCTGAATAATGTTAAAATTAGTTACTATTTTTTTTACATCTGGTGAGACATGAAAGTTTCCCAATAAATGAAATCTATTCATCCTTCAGGTTTCATTTAACTGATACTTCCTTTGGAAGCTTTCCCTAAATTTCCTGAGTAGGTCAAATTTCTCATAATATATCCTCATAGCAGCATGAAATTCTTTCCCTAATTATCACAGTGCAACTTGGCAACTGTTTGGATGAGTTTGATTTATATTGTCTCATGACACCCCAAATTCTCTGCAATGGAGAACTGTGTTTGTTTCTGGAGGCCATTGAATCTCAAATCCCTTTCCCAGTGTTTGACATGTAGCAGACTCCTAATAAATGTGTTAAGTGAATGAATGATTAAATGAATGAATAGGTAAGTTACGCAAAAGCGGAGAAAATGAAAGACATAAGAAATGACATTTCAAATAGTCTACTCCAATTTCATCGTGTAATGAGAATGACTAATGCAGCCAAGTTCAATGATGGGATTTTTATTGAGAGGAATGTCTATGACATTTGGGAGAGTTAACGATTAACAGATGGTGTCCACCTGTAGACATAATGGAGATTCTCAACCCTGGCCATACAATTGAACTACTGGGAAGGCTATTAAAACAAGGACAAGTCCAAGACTTGGTCCAGGATAATTAAGTCAGTGTTTATGAGGGATGGGGCAAACACTTTTATTTTATAAAGCTTCTCAGATTATCCTAATGTGCCTTAAAGTAGGGCTCCATAAACATTTGTCAAGTGAATGCATGAATGTAGATGAGTGGAGACACAAAATAGGTCATTGTAGAGGGAGATGAGGGACGAGGAAGAGCTGAAGGGGAATTTGAGGTTCTTAGCTTGCAGGCCACTAAACGGTGGTGCTGTTAAAAGGACTAGGGAAGGGGCAGTTCAGGGAGAAGATGATGGGTTTATTTTGGATATGCTGAGTTTGTCCTGGTTGTGGGACATCAAGGTGATGATGTTCGGAGGGAAGTTTGTAAAGCAGGCCTAAACTGTAAGAGCAGGTCAGGGCTAGAGATTCTCCTTTAGGAGTTAGTTGTATTAGATAATAATGAAATCTGAAATCATTGGCTACACTTATGGAAAAATATAAGCATTTGTACTAGTGGTAAAAAGTGAGTAATTAAGATAGATTGATTATAGATAGATAGAGAAATCTGTTTATGGGAGAGATTTTTAGGTAAGATTTTGCCACATTCCAAGATATATTAAAATACATCAAGAATTATTAAATTTTCAAGAGCAAATTAATTTAAATTTATTTTAGCTTTAAAAATCATTTAGGAGTTAAGGAATAGACATATAGCAAAATCAAATAAACATCTTGTATATAAAATATTTGTATGCATTACATATGGAGATAATTTTTCTGGATAGGACACATTTAGAAAATAACATGTCATAATTGCAAAAGAAATGACTTACATCCTGGAAATATTGGGCAGATTTGAAAATGCACATCTGGGAATGGTTTTCAGATGGGTCTCTCTAAACTTCCTATAAAAATGATACATGATTAGAGTTTTAATCATTGGACTTTCCTGATAACTCACCTTAATTATACAGAACACATTATTAGAGGCATGATGGCCCTTACAATATATATTTCATTGTACATAATCAACAAAAATAATACTCATTGGAAAAACAAACATACATTTCCCCCCAACAAAACAAGAATTAAGAGTGAGATTCAAATGCAGCAAATAAATCCTCAAACTTCATCTTTGAATTAGCAGTAAATTGGTATGCTGTGTCTAACATCATATCCAGTCTGCTAACTAAAGGGCAACATGATATAAGTTTCATACATAATATAAGGGCAACATAAGTTTCTTAGTATATTACAGAATTCGCTTCATGTGCTTGTGTCGACGGAAATGCCATTGGAATATAAAGAGGAATTAAAAGTATTTGATATATCTTAAAGATTAAAAATAGTGGTAAGGTTACAATACTTTTGCCTGAGTAAAAATCCCTTCCTCTACTACCTTATTAAATCATCTTCTTGCTGCAGTTTGGAACTCACTGACTGACAAGAGCTAATTCTTCTCAGGATCATGACATCGTTGTTGCCTATGGAACTTAAAGTTTGAGGCTCTTCCTCCAGTTTGCTTTTTTGGATACTTTTGGAAGTCTGAGACGGTTTTCCTTATAGATAAGGAGACACCTTCGTGCATTCCAGTATGTCTCTCCACCTAGGTGCTCATTTTTACTTCCTTTCTTTGCTATAGCAACTGCGCAAATACAATCCTGTATAGAAAATACAATCCTACTGTCCTACCTCAGTTTGCATCATGCTTACCATCTTCCCCTGGGGCTGCTTGGCCATTTAGATATCGGTAACCACGTACTATCCATTCAGTTTCTATTTGAAGATTTTGGCTGAAATTGTGTTATTTTGCTCTCTAGGCTGCAAGGATATTTTTCAACAATCTACTTCCTTGATCTATGCATTTTTTTTAACTACTAATTTTTGCAGAACTGGAAACCGGAAGTTCTAAATACGGGGATGGGCAAATGTAGGTTTACAGTTGTACATATGAAAAATAATACAATAATTAATAAATAATGCAAGAATAAACGCAGTGTTTTGTGTGTCCACAACTGTAAACCTATGTTGGTCCCACCCTGTATTTAGAACTTCCAGTTCCCAGTTCTGCTTGTCAGGACCCTGGAAGTCACCCCTCCATCCTAACAATGAGTAAAAAGCCAATCAGACTGAAAAAATAAAAAAAACTCTTCTTGTATCTATAAGAGAGGGATGACCTAGGGCCAACTGCTGCCCCCAAGGCTGGAGAGACTGCTGAAAGCACGGGGAGTCCGACTTCATGGAGCAGAGACTCCGACTGGAGGCGCCTAGGGAAGCAGTGCCCAGCCAGGAGCCCCTGTACCATGACCACGCATTGCTGGAGGCCCAGAGTATGGACAATTGTGAGCGCTGAACGCTACCAAGGGACCCAGGCGTAGCGGGATCTCCACAGTTTTGTGAGGTTTATCTCCATGATCTTGACCAGGTTCTAATAGTGAATGTCAGAGAGAAATCCCCTTGTGCTTCTAGCAAAGAGACGGAAAGAAATTGCTTGGAAGTGCACCAGGGCACTGTTCTTCTCCGTTCCTAACAAGGCCTGCCCACAGGTGAAACTCGTTAACCAAAGCCTACCAGACCTGGGGAAGGGAAATACACAACTCTGGCCCAGTGCGGCACCCTGTCCTGCAAGCAGGAGAGAAAAACACTGAACAATACTTGTGAAGTTCACAGTCTCGAGGCACAGGTTTGCTAAGTGACTAAGACTAATCATAGAGCAATAACGTGCTTCCCCTCCCCAACACCTCACCACCACATCGCTAAAGGCCTATTGATAGCAGTTCCTTTTACTTGGTATATTATGTCTGGCTATTAGAATTATATCTGTAACTTGCCAAATGAAAGCCTCAGCAGGACCAAATTAGTTGCTAAAAGAACCTATTCAGTAATATAGTCAGCACTACTGTGATGTTTGCATGGTGACAGATGATTACTGATCTTAGTGAGGTGCTCATACTGTAAGGTATAAAAGTGTCAAATCACTGTATCGTACACATGAAACTGTTGTAACTACTATAATATTGTATACCAACTGTACTTAAATTAAAACAAATAAAAGGACCTATGAACTTGGAGGGTGGGAGGTGATGTGAAAGACAAAAAGGCAGATTGTCAGCCCTTTGCAAACCTTGGTGTTTCAGCATGAAGCCCAGTGTTGCCTTCATACGATTTCAGAAATTCGGGTCCCATAAGTTACCTGCCCTTCCTCACTGGACTCCTGCTTGCATTCTCTTAATTGGGTTGATTAAAAGCCTGTTGGTCCAGATCCAAGATTCTGAATTACAAAGAGAGGGGATTAACAAGAAGCATCTGACTAAAATCTCTGAGAAAAACTGGGCCATGGCAAAGGAAAACAAAAGGTAAGATATCCACGCGTTGGGTATCACCCAGGGATACTGAGTTTCTTAAGCTCAAAGATAGTCTGACGTACAGAGTGTGTCCTAGGGTGTGGGTCTGGGGCGCACTTGTAAGACTGCACACACTGCTTGTAGGTAACATGGAACTGATTTGCAACTTGCATTGGCTAAAAATTTGGGGTGTATGCTGTGTTCAAAAGTAAACAATGGATTTAATTTAAAAGAAAATTAGATTAATGATTTCTAAGATGTTTGACTTGGAGCAGAAATAGCATCTAAATGCAATTAATAAACTTTGGGGTAAAGATTCAAGTATTATTTACATCCTTTCCCAATGTATGAATTCCTGAAATACATAATACATGTTTCTTGAATTGTCTCTTTCTCTTCCACACAGATAAGCACATACACACTTTAAGGTGAACAAAGATCTTTTCCTAGTACTGGGTTAGTTGTAGTCGATGGGGTTCAGGACACACTATCCCCTTGGCACTTTGAATATTTTAGGCAGGAAGAATTTGAGAAATAGCAGGTGCAGGAAGGATTCTCTGACCCTCCTCCTTCCCTAAAGCAAGTTATAAAATCTTCACGTTGGAGCTGTCCTTGCTATATCCAAAGAAAATGAGCATCTTGATCTCTGAAGACCGAGAGAGGAATCTAAATGAAGATGCCTTGCCGAGTTCCCCCCGGTTTACTACCCTGACCTCAGACTTCTTTGTCCTATCACTTTCCCTTGACTGTCCACTCCTCATCAAACTAGCATAACCATGTTCAGGTTTAACTACTTCTGTGGCTGCTCATTTCCCTATGAAGGTTTCTATGTCACATAAAACTTAGAAGAAATAAAGTTAATCGCTTTTCTCTTATAAATCTATCTCTTGTTAGAAAGCTCCAGTTAGCAAACTAGGGTAGAGGGAATAAAACAAATATGTATTTTTCTCCCTTGTAGTTTCTGGCAGCGAAGATTGAACAGTAAAAGGCTGGGATACTCCACTCTCCTTGGAGACTGCAGCTGAGGTCTGGGACAGCTGACGAAAAGCTGGCAGAGGTCGGATTTCTTACCAAGCCACTTTCATGAATCTCTGTCTTGCTTAGTTGAGAGAAGGAGATAAAAATATCTTTTTGCCCCCTCCTTTCCAAATTCAGATTAGCAGGGGGGGAAAAACATCTACAAGAGTTAGTTGTTTGGATTGTGACTCTTGTGAATTTGGTTTTGAGTACCCATTGGTTATTGACGGATCCTCCATCCCAGGGGAAGCTGTTGCTTTCCTGTGGGTTTGTTTGCGTCCTGAAAGCTTGGCTTGGTTTTCACCTGCCAGGGTGTTTAGGTTGTCAGTTACCTTTCAAGTAACTCACCTAGGAAACAAAGATTCTGTGTTTTATCAAAATAACTTCCTGTGCTCTGTGTTGCCTTTACTGGCTCCTTTGATTAAAGGAAAACTAGTCTTCTTAATATTAAAAGGGTTTTGTTCACAGCTATGTAACCTTCTATATTAGCCTTTAAAATCTTTTATGGTCACTCTGGTTAAATAGATGACTAGTATCTTATTTAACCAAGTGTTCGCGTCTTTTGATATTTTAACAAACTTCCCAAAACCAAATTCTAAATAAAATCTTTTTGACTTTGAACCAATGTTCAGATTTCCCAGAGGTCCCTTGCAAAGCAGACTTAAAAAGAGTTTATATGATCAATCATTCTTCTTGCTGCCCTGTAACTAATTAGGCCAATTTTAATGAGACTAGACTTATTTTTGCAAATAGAGATACCATCTTTGATTATCTTTGATAGAAATGGAGGTGACTGTAGAGAAAAAAAAATCTAGTTCAATGCAAAACTATAATCCACCTTTGTGAATGTTTATTATCTTTGAGCTATTTTCATCTCTTTATAAACTGGATCCTGCCATTTGTACAGGTTATCAATAATAGATATTTCCAGTTGTTTGCCAACTTCCTGACTTGGCATCACTAAAGACTAGAACTGCTCATTTCCCAAAGCCCTGCAAACTGAAGCCAGAGTGATACTGACTTTGCCATGACAGATCACATGTGGGTACTCTTCCTGCCTACTGTAGTTTGGGCCACTCAGAAAGCTTGCTGGAACGCCTACTGCTATCACCAGAGGTGTTCAAACTGCAAACCAGGAAGTTCATTGGACTGGTACTGCCTGTCCTGACCACCTAAAGATGCCTTGAACGCAACATTGGAATCTTCTTGCCCTCTGGACTCAAAAACTGAGTTAATAATTTGTTCTAACCGGTAATCTTTCTTTTCTTTTATTCCCATTGAAATGTACCTCGTTAAATGCCTAATTGCTAACACCACATAGAGGCCTAACTTAGGTGGGTGCCTGGGTGCCCTACTCCCTCCCATATCACCACCTGCTGAAATGAGGCACCAATGTTTAGGACTGACTTATTCCCAGGACTGAGAGACGGGTTCAGCAGGACATGTGACAGTTTATCATCTAAGTTTCTGTGAAACTTCTTGGGGAAAGTTTCAAATTGAGGAATGATGGGGTTTAGGAGGTGTTACCCCAGAATGTGGCCCCTTGGTGTACTGAATATTTTAAGCTGGAGGAATTTGAGAAATGGCCCATGTAGGAAGGACTCTCTGACTCTCCCTGCCCCCACTTCTTCCTTGAAGCAAGTCATAAGATTCTCCTGTGAGAGATGCCCTCCCTGTCTTCAGCGATAAGGAGCATCCAAAGGCAGAGGGATGCCTAGGAATCCGAACAGACAAGCCTCGCTAAGTTCCCCTTAGTGCACTACACTCAGCACAAACCCCTTTGTCCTGTCACATTTTCCCACCCCTTCCCACTCTAGACAAATGTGTGTGCTTTTCTCTTGCGAATCTGGTTGCAGAGCCCTAGCTGAGAATCTAGAAGGGTAGATGGGAAAGATTTGTTTCCTCC
Source organism: Anoura caudifer (assembly GCA_004027475.1). Lineage (NCBI taxonomy): Eukaryota > Metazoa > Chordata > Mammalia > Chiroptera > Phyllostomidae > Anoura > Anoura caudifer. The sequence continues at coordinate 424,593 of PVKU01000413.1, forward strand.
CCTACAAAGCAGAATATGTTTTAAAAGTAAAAAATATTTGAAATGGCAACATTTTGCCAAATTCCACAAACAAGATAGTCTCCTTAGCCAGATTTCTCACCAAAAAAAGCCCACCAGTACTCATAGACCAGTGAGGGTTGTGCGTCTCAGAGCACTGTCTCACTGATGATGGAATACACGTAATAAACTTTAGACAAAAGTAAAGAAGGGAATGCCCGCAATCCTAGCCTTAGATGAAAATGAATTATCTATTTAATGAGTAAACTTGGTTAGTATCATGATGGTTTCATTGCAGCCTGAGACAGAAGATTGATTTCAATAATGTTAAGTAAGTAAATAATCAGAATGGCAACTGATCATATAAACTGCCAAATTCAATTTAGCAGCTTGCACATTTTGCCTGAATACTTCATTGTAATGTGAAACCAATTCGGAAAAAAAAACCCATTAATGGGGTGTTTTTTTTTTTAACTTTTGGTGTATAAGTTGCCTCTCTGAAATCTACCACATAACAGTGTAAGCTTTCCTTCACCTTCTTCCCTTATTTTTAAAATCTTATTAACCTGATTAACATTAGGAAAACACAGGAAGAATTTTCTTCAAGGTTTCTATTTCAAGTAAAGCACGCAAATCACTGGCTAGGATGTGATATCTACCTAAATAAATAATAGAGATACCATATTTATTTATAGAGTTTTACTCTTAGAGTCATGGAGAATAAGCTACTGTAGTTCGTGGATGACTTGCCTACCTCTCGCTGGCCCCACATGCACGAGTCTTAACCCTGGCGGAAGCTTCGTGGTCATTTTGTTAGGCAGTAATTTTTGTAGCTGGAATTAACTGATAGGAGTGTATATTGCCAACCTGCTTGTCTTTTTGTCCCTCCACCGAGGGACAAGCAGCTGGATGGTATTTTCTATCATCTACATTTTCAAAAGTAGAAATTTTATTCAAAGAACCTTGTGACATTGTGGTTACTGCCTTAAAAGAGAAGAAATGCAAATGACTGTATTTGGCCAAAATATTTTATGTTCACAATACATTTTGAATATTTGTAAATAAATAAATAAATAAATAAACCCTTCAGGCCAAGATGGAGGCATAGGTGGATACACTGTGCCTCCTCTCACAACCAAAATTAAGGACAACAAAGATTTAGAAACAAGAAAACAATCAGAACTGATAGAAAATTGAACTGTACAAAAGTCCATCAACCATGCATCCGGACTGGTAAGAGGGGTGGAGTCGAGGCAGGAAAAAGTGGAGGTGCGGAGTGGGCACACAGGCAGCAGTGGCTGGCAGATCTCAGGTGCATAGGCAGTGGCTAGTGGACCCGGGGCACGGGGTGGCAACAGGCAGATGCAGTGAGGCCGTGCAAGGCAGCTGGCTGACCAGGTGGTCCCACATTTGGGCGCAGATAATCCAGGTGAAGGGGAAGCGGTCGAAGGGACTGGAATCTGACAGAGAGTGGAGCGCCATTGTTCCTTCTCAGACCCCACCCCCACATATAGCGTCACTACCCAGCGACTGGGCTACCCAGTGACTGGGCTGTCCTGCCCTGGGGAACACCTTTGGTCCACCCCTCACTATGTAACAGCCACGACCAGACACCTGCCCCCCCCAAAAGTGGCTCAAACCGGAGAACAAATCAAAGCCCCAGAGCCAATTCATCTAAGCGACCAAGAGATAGTCAGCCTATCAGATGCACAGTTCAAAGCCCTGGTGATCAGGATGCTCACAGAATTGGTTGATTTTGCTCACAAATTAGATGAACAAATGAAGGCTACAATAAGTGAAAGGAAGAAAATTGCACAGGGAACCAATAGAGATGGGAGGAAAACTGGGACTCAAATCAATGGAGTGGACCAGAAGGAAGAAAGAAACAACCAAACAAACAGAAAGGAAGGAAGAAACAAGAATTCAAAAAAAATGAGAAGAGGCTTAGGAACCTCCAGGACATCTTTAAATGTCCCAACATCCAAATTATAGGGGTACCAGAGGGGAAGAAGAAGAGCAAAAAGTGGAAAACTTCTTTGAACAAATAATAAAAGAACTTCCCCATTCTGGCAAAGAAAATAGACTTCCAGGAAATCCAGGAAGCTTAGAGAGTTCCAAAGAAGGTGGACCCAAGGAGGAACACACCAAGGCACATCAAATTACATTAGCCAAGATTAAAATGAAGGAGAGAATCTAGAAGCAGCAAGGGATAAGGGGATAGTCAACTACAAAGGAGTTCCCATCAAACTGTCAGCTGATTTCTCAAAAGAGACCTTACAATCAAGAGGGGCTGGAAAGAAGTATTCCAAGTCATGAAAGTCAAGGACCTACATCCAAGATTGCTGTATCCAGTGAAGCTGTCATTTAGAATGGAAGGGAAGTTAAAGCGCTTCTCAGATAAGGTCAAGTTAAAGGAGTTCATCATCACCAAGGCCTTATTCTATGAAATGTTAAAGGGACTTATCTAAGAAAAAGAAGATAAAGAATAGGACAGTAAAAAGACAGCAAAGTCACAGATATTAACAACCACACCTAAAACAAAAGCCAACTAAGCAAACAGCTAGAACAGGAGCAGAATCACAGAAATGGAGATCACATGGAGAGTTAGCAACAGGAGGAGAGAGGGGGAAAAGGTACAGAGAATAAGTAGCATTGACGTTGGGTAGAAAATAGACAGGGGGAAGGCAAGAATAGTGTGGGAAATGTAGAAGCTAAAGAACTTATGACACATGGACATGAACTAAAGGGGGGGAATGTGGGTGGGAGTGGGTGTGCAGGGTGGAGGGGAATGATGAGGAAAAATGGGGCAACTGTAATAGCATAATCAATAAAATATATTTTTAAAAAAGAACACATATATATCGATTCTTCTGAAAAACATTAGAAAAACTTCTAGTTTTTCTGAAAAAGGTGGTCTTTTATTGTCCAAAGAATTAGCATCAAAATAGTATTTGTTTCATATGAAAATATACTAGGTACTGAAGAGACTGTTTTTAACTTGTCTTTGTTGGTTCAAAATAAGAAGGCAATGATTATTTTCTCTAAAATATAATGAAAAACCTCAGAAAACTTACCCAGTACCAATAGTACCACTATTTAGTATTAATGATTAAGGCATCACATATAACTCATCAGGAAAAAAAGAGCTTACACCTATAGCTTATATGCTAAGTGGAGTACATACATTTAATAGTTAAACAACTTGGCTTTAGGATATGGAAATTACAAAGGAGAATAAATATTTTAACTGATAATGCAATTTAATTCATTTTTTCTATGCCTTCCTTAGCTAAGAATGATCAGTGAGAACATGACTTTGAGTCAAATGTTTTGTTTGAGCCTTGCTGAGGCTTACGTTTCTCAAGTGACTACGTTTGGAAAACATAATGCAGAAATAGAAATGCCTGTGAATTGCCACTGATTGACTTGCAAATTTTACAGAATAGGATCCAGTTTTAGGTAATTTTTGTTCTTGCAATAGCTGTAGGAGAGGGAAATCTGGTTAATGCAAGCAAAAGGAGCAGAGAGTTCTCTGTTCCAACAAGAACAGTTCGTGCAATTACATTTTTCACAGTAATATTGCAAGATAGTAGGCTCATTTCCCTGAAATGGTATCAACATGTAAATCCAATCAACATTCCAACGCACTGTTTCTTACAAAGTTTCTGAAGTCATAAGCACAGAGTTGGTGTGTATTTGTGCATGTCTGAGTTTTCATTAAGACTGCCTGTTTCCCACTCCAGCCCCTGCTCAATAAAGACGCGAAGTCTGAGTGGCTGAGCAGGACCGGGTTTCACTGCATTGGGAAGCCTGGTTGGCCTTCTCGGCCACGGCCAAGCTGAGCCTGAGTGCTCCAGAAAGACCAAACTTCCCTCTGTGTGTCACGTCTTTGGTCTCTTGGCATTCAGGCTGAGAATATTTTGTGATTCCGCATCAGGCTTCTCTGTTTAATATTGTCGTCTGCATCTTAAGTATTAAATAGCTGTGTCATTGATCAGCTGATATTTCATCGAGATGTGCCAAGTGTGTAACACTGAACTACCAACGTGACCAGAGAAAGTACTGGTAGTAGAAAAAGGGAATTGGTGGAAATAGTCCAGATACTTGTACAGCGTGGAGGTGCATATTTCAACAAACCAGAAAATATTAATGTATTTTTAACGTGACATTTATCATTTGCCCCATGTTTTCACTTTGCTGAGGGGAAATTCTCACTGGTAAATTTTTACTGCTGTGCATTAAAAAAATGCTTTGTGGTGACCTGAGCAGTGGAGACTCAGTTGGTTGGGCATTGTCCTCAGAGTGAAGGGTCAGTCACCGCTTGGACTCCCGGTCAGGGCACCTGACTGCTTCGTGGGTTCAACCCAGCTGGGGCGTGTGTGAGGGGGCAACTGGTCGATGTTTCTGTCTCACATCAATGTTTCTCTCCCTCTCTTTCTCTCTCTCTCTTCTCCCCTCTAAATGAATGAATGAATGAGTGGATAAATAAATAAATAAATAAATAAATAAATAAAAAAAATAAAACCATGAATTCTTTGTGGTGAGTTGGAGAGACTGCAGCAAGCACAGGAATTAAAATTAGTGATGTAGGCCCAGAAAGATTATGCAGTCAAATGCCTGGTCTCTTTACAAATAGACTGTATTTTTAACTATGAATGAATTTTAAATCTGTACCATGGTATGTTTTTTGTTTTGGGTGGTAGAGTGGAGCTTTAGTCAATGTTACTGCTGAATTATTTACAAATAATATGAAGATGCCAGGTGATGTTTACAATGGAAGGTGGGAAAGTGTAGCTGAAATAGTTGGACACACCACCCAGATTCCAAAGGTACCTGTGAGTCATCATTTTGGGACAGTTTCCATCTGGGCTTTATTTTTGTCATCTGAGTCTTAGAAACCCAGGCAATAGCTTCATAGGCTTGGAAGCTGTCCAGCTTCGGCTGTCTGGGAGAAATTTTTATTTTCAAGGCTTGGTTCAGGTCTCCGTATTTTAAAAAATATTTAATTTGGTTTTATTTCATTATCTGAGGTAATTTTACATTGAACTTTTTTTGGTCCCCCAAGTTTGAAGTATAATTTATATCCAGTAAGATACAGAAATCTTAAATGTCTACAAGTATATAAGTATACTTACACTTATACGTGACTAGGACCCAGACAAAACGTAGTATCTCCATCACCCAAGAAAGTTCGTTTGTGCCCCTTTCCCATCAGTAAGCCCACCACTATTCTGACTTCTTTCACCACAGATTGCTTGTTTATTAGCTTCACATACATGCAATCATACATTAATCATCATTTTCTGTCCAGCTTCTTTTGTTCAACATGTTACTGAGACTCATCTATGTTGGAGAATGTATCAGTAGTTATTTTTATTACTAATTATGAATACACATAATTTGTTTATTCATTCTCCAGTTGCTAATTTTTTGCTAGTTCAGGGCTATTCTGAATAAAGTTTCTCTGAACATCCACACAGCAATATTTTTACAGGCGTATACAATCATTGCTCTTGGGTATATACCTAGGAATGGGTTTTATGGATCAGAGGTAAATACATACTTAACTGTACCAGAAACTGACAGTTTCCAAAGTAATCATCCATGGTCACTCTTACAGCGGTGAGTGGGAGCTCTGTTAACTTCACAGTTTCACTAATAGCTGGTATTATCGGTCTTTAAATCTTAGCCATATGGCACATATATATGTTAACATTTTTATTTGGTATTTTTAATAGCTAAAGGATATGGAGAAATACATAGTCAAGGAAAAAAGTATATTTGTGTTCACAAATGTGAAGGTTGATTTTATGTTTCAACTTGATTGAGCCACAGAGTGCTAAGATATTTGATTAAAACATAATTCTGGAAGTGTCTCTGAGGGTGTTCATTCTCTGCATGAGATTAACATTTGAATCGACAGACTGAGTAAAGCAGATTGAGAGTTCTTTCTCTCTGACTGACTGACTACCCTTTAAGCTGGGACATTTATCTTTTTCTGCCTTTGGACTCAAACTTGAACTAGAATTTATACCAGTGGCTCTCCTGATTTTCAGGCCTGTCAACACAGACTAGAAGTCTACCATCAGCTCTCCTGGTCTCCCCGGCTTTCTGACTGCAGATCTCAGCCTCCTCAGCCTCCCTGATTGCATGAGCTAATTCCTTATAACAAAATCTCCCTCTCTCATATATACATATACACACACATAAGAGAGAGAGGTGTGTGTATGTTATACATATATTATATATATATATATATATATATATATATATAAAACACACTCCATTCTTTCTTAAAAATCTTGTGTTATATTACAAACTGACCTAGCTGTACTGGCTATTTCTTCCTCCTTTTTAGATACTATCTTACTCTACCCATTTTCCTGATTTTGTACCACAAATCATACAAAAAAATGGCCAACAAACAGCCTTCCTTCGGTGGAAGAAGGGAGGCGTATGCTAATACATATTGTCCCTGCTGTGAATAATTTTATTTAAAAAATAACATTAAAATGCTTTCTTACAACAGTTTTAAAACCAATTATTTTTATGAAGCCACAAACAGTTCTCCACATTATGAGACTCTGTAAAGGGAAGATTTCCTAACAGCCACTTTTATGCAGTCATTTCAGCTGGAGGGCAAAGTGAGTCGCTTCAGAATGGCCCCAAACTCATTTTCCCCCATGAAATGATTTACAAAGTTTCATCGTTACTTCAACCTTAGGGACAACCTTTATTAATATTACTGTATCTGGTATCCAGTTAAGCAATAAAGAACAAGTAGAAAGAATTACCCTTAAAATATATTTATTTCCCCAAATTGAAGCTTAATATTTTTCTTAAGCAACACATTTGATATTTTTACCATGACTCAAAGTATTATTCAATTAAAAATAAGATTTTTTTGATATAGTCACCAAAATGTTAATGAATATACTGAGCCAGAGCGCATGCCTACTTTGCTTCCTGTGTGTGAGTTCCTCTATAGCCATGACTGCAGGGACCCAAATTAGACGGCAGTTTTGCCAAGAGCAGTGGCTGGGTGGAGGGACGTATGCTGTGGCGGGTCAGCTCTCCATCTCCCCTGGCCCCAGCGGCAGGAGTGTGGACAGGTCTGTAAGACCCAGAGCGTACCTGGAGCAAGGAAGACCCCCAGTTCGTTTCAGTTTCAAGGCAATGAGCCAGAGCTTCCTGGTTCCCAACACCCTTCGCCGTTCACCAGCAGGTCTAAATTTTGTATGAAAAGGATAGCAAAACATGGTGTGTACTCCTGAAAGGCCTCCCATGTCGCAAAGGAAAAATGCCATGACCCAAAAGGCACATCTGTTCCATGCACATTGCAGACAGAAATCATTTCTCATTGCCAAGCCTCTTGATTAAAACAAAAAAGATAATAAAGCCACATGCACATTTCTTCCTGACAATCCTCTCAATTAAAAAAAAACAGTAAAAATGAAATCACGCGATTTTCCATTTTGAATGAAATAATCTAAATGGATGGGAATCCCAAGTGCATCAGTGTGTGGGAGGTCATATTCAGATAGTTCCATTCAGAGTGATTAGGAACAATTTTCAGTGCAGTCCTGTTCGGAGTAATTCTATTGGATGTTTCCCAAAAATGAGAAGTCTTTGGTAACAATAATTGAAATAACATTCATTTTCCAGTATGATTTTAAATAGTACTTCTGTATGTCAATTTACTGAGAATGGAATCAATACCAAAATATTTTGTTCCATATCATAATTAAGGTAGAATTTGCTTTTAATGAACTTCAAAGTAAAAATTTCAAATTTTTAAAGAACATGTATGTTGATGGGACAACCTGGAGGTCTCTCTTTCAGGTGGAAAATGAATTTTACCAAAAGCAATATAGTTTTTTTTTCCTGGAAATTCAGTGAAGCATTAGTTTTCTGTGGTGTTTTAGCCAAAACAGAAGGAAAAAATATGAACTTGGTCTGTTCTTTTTAGACATCAGAGAGCAGGCAATTGCTCCCTGTGCAAGTAATTTTTTTTCCACTCAAGGGCTCTTGAGGGTTCACAGTGGAATGTCAATGACTTCGTTTTTTCAGAGTTCATATCTGCCGTTTTCAACTGCCCTCTCTGCTTTCATAAATATGCTCCAGTAATTGTAGTTACTGTTTCTAGAACCTATCAACATTGTTCCTTAAACATCAAAGGGATGCTTTTTACAAAAGCAGACAAAACAGGTTTATGTAAGACTCTCATTGGACAGAGTAAGATTCCCAGCACATCCATCCATGCTGTGGTCCAAAGTCCATGCATGTTTTGGGACTATTCTCCAATGCCAGTATACCACCTGAAGCATTGTAGATGCTCATTAATGAATTAATTAATTGATTGATGTTTATTAAATACCTCTTATATGACTAAGTGTAACACACACATATGTGATCAATAGATATTTGTTACTGAGCTTTGCCACTCGTGGTTGTCTTGACGAAACCACCCACATTTTCTTGCCTGTTCAATCTTGCTTGTATTTGGTGCAACTTGAGTCTCCCTCATTATATATTGGTCACACTACCAATCCTTTGGAATGGGCATACTCATGTGTTACATGATTTATAAGACTGTGTGTCTGCTTTTGAGTTCAGAAAATGTGGTTATTTTATTACTGTTTGTTTGTTTAAGGGATGTAGTTTCCTTCTCATACAATGTCTTCAGTTGTATCTCTAGAGTCCTATTTGTTGTCTTTACAAATATAATCTGCTTTGGTTACTAAATTGATTTTCAAGAGAAATCTAATCTAGGCCTTGTTCAGTTTCTCAGTTGGTTAGATTTCAAGTTTGTTTGTAAATCTGTTTGGGGAGATTTTGAGGATTTTTCCACAGGCTGGTCTGAGTCTCAGGCCAGGCACCCAAAGCCTGATTCAGCTATTCTTGTAGCGGAACTAGGAGCAGTTGGAGTTTTGTTCTTGAGTTCTGAGGAACTGTGAGGAGGCCTCAAGGTGTCACATGAGGAGGATTTTCTCCCTCCATTCTGACAGCAGGATTCTTTTAGGTAAAATTCTGAGATAAGCAGTTTGCATTCTCCTCCCTTCATCCCAGTGCCACCCTCACCCCCATCCGTGTGTAGCACCTCTCCTACCCTCCACTCCTTCCTGCTCAGCATCCTTACTCAGTCTTCAGCCACCATTGCTGCCCGCCCTCAGAACCAATTTAACCCTAAACATTCTGTGTCAAAATTACCCATGTCACCTCTTCCTTATTTTGTGTATGCTCCTCTCCCACCGTTGGAAAACCAAGGGTGGAATTAATTCATGCTGTTGCATAACTGACTTATTTCACTTATTAAACTGAAATTCTCGGCTGCTTCAAATGGAACCTTAAGTCCCATGAAGCAGCAGCAAGATGAAGTGAAGATATTCAGACTACTAGAATGTACAGGTTAGGAAATATGTTTTAGGACACCAAGACATTAAATCATTTCTTAATTTAAAGAACACTTACTGAGCATCTTTTATGAACTAAGCTCTGTGTTAAATAGAAGAGATAAATGATCCTGAAAAATACATGAGCTAGTGGGAAAGACAAGTGAGTAGTTCAATGGAGGGCATGAAGTGCTATTATAGAAAATTGTACAATATGGAATCCAGGGTGGCCAGGCTTCCTGGAGGAAGTGACACTTGAATTAAGCTGTAAATGACAAATAGAAATCTTCCCTGGGGTAAAAAGACATTCTAGGCAGAGGGGACAAGTGCAAAGGTGTCGGCACGGGAAATCATGTACTTGGGGAAACGCAGTCAGCTTCGTCTGGACACTGTGGATTTCAAGATGGGAAAGGAGACATGTGAAACTGGCCCTGGCCAGTCTGTCCCAGTAAACGGCACGCTATCCACTTATTCAGCATTTTGCCACTCTTCCCTTCTTTCTTTTATACACTAGAGATCCTCCGTAAGGTCTATGTATGAAATTTCCCAATGACTGAAGGCAACTGCAGAGGGGACCTTTACCTACGGGCTGCGGAGGCCTGAGCAGTGGCCATTTTTATGTATTGAGTTTATAGGTTCCTTTCTTATGTACTCGTGACTTCTCTTTGGTGCAGAGGTCCAAACAAGACCTTGGCTAAGAATTACCCAGGCCGTTTGCTTGAAATGCATACTCTTTGGCCCCATTTCTAGTATTCTGATTCCACTGACTTGGGTGTCATCTGGAAACCTGGGTTTTTCATAGGCCCACAGGTAATTTGGATGCAAGCTGTCCAGGAGCCACATTTTGAGGAATAACACTCCGTAGTGCCAGGCTGAAATTGTAAAGCAGGGCAGGTTTCCCTTTCTGCATCCCCCCTCCCCCTTATATGGTGCCTTCAAGCTGCCCTTGGGTTACTCAGAGCTCTACAGGGTTCCTTCCAGCCTATCTGATGCCTGGTCCCTTTCCTCCACCATCCAAACTTACTATCCTATAAACTCACAGAATGTTAGCAGATCATTAGAACTAGCTGAGACTTGTAGTGTGGATGAAAGCAAGGCACTGCCCAAATTCGATTCCCTTGTTAGCTTACCTCTGCAGCCCCCAAGTGCCCTCGGATTCCACTGACTCTCAATGCCTATGCTTTATTTCCTTATGTCCTTGCTGTTCTCTTCTTTTGTGCTATTAAAATTTTAGGAGGTGACTTTCCTGTGCTGGGTTTCTAACACACGCCTGACACCGGAACTGTGTTTTGATAAGATAAACTGAAATTTTTGTCGGTCTTGAAAACTGCGTGGTAGAAATTTAACATTTCAAATGGACAGTGATTACTTCTTCCCCTCTTTTTGTTCCTCTTTACCACAAAACAGAATTTTCTATCCTTTCTACCTTTGACTATACAACTTCTTTGCCAGCCTCACATTTTCAAGAGCTACCTTTTAAAATTGAGTTTTGAAAATAAATGTATGGGAGGGACATTGGTGACTGTACAGCGAGAGAGAAGACGTTCCCCTCAGAGGTCTCAGGGCTGCGACCACCTGACATGAGCCAGGCTGTGGGATCAGAGTCTCTCAGAATTACTTTTCCAAGAAGCCTTCTAGATGCAGTGTAGACCTTTATGGCAAGAAAACTCGATGCTTATTTAAAGTTTCTCAAACAGAGAGATTTAGGTTATTTGCAAAGTCCAATTTCTGTGCTTCAAAAAATAACACGTGACTTAGAGAGGCTTTGCGTTTATATCAAAACACTGCTTCTAATACTCAGAACCAGACAATTTCTGTATTTATACCACGTAAACAGATTCTGAGAACTCTATCCCCCACATTCAAATCACCAGTTTATGGAATTGAAGTGAAAATTAGGATCAGGTGAAGGTTTACTTTTAAAGAACATCTGACTCAAAACAAAATGAAACTTAAAGCTTAAATTCTCTTCTTCCTGATACTCTAGTTTCTCCCTGTCATTGCAATTGGCCAAAACTCTCTGTGTGAAGAACCAGGTCTCTGGAAAGTATTTAGGAAATAACTTTTTGAGATTGCATTCCACTAACACACCATGACTAATAGCTGCGGGAACTATGACCAGCTCTCCAAGTCATTTTATGCCTCCTACTTGGTATGGGAATTCTACAATGAAATCCGTTGGCCTCAGTTTGGTTGCCAACCCTGCCCTCTTCCAATGAAATTGTGGCCATCAGAGCATGTTAAAAAGTCTAGCAGCATTAACTATTCAATGAAACCTTTAGCGCTTGTACTGACAAGTCCAGGGGGCTGGGCTGTTAAGGATGAGACAAAGAGGAGAAGGAGGAAGTGGAGAAGGAAACTATCAAAGGCCATTTTTCCAGGTACTTTGGCTGGCTTTTCATATACATTATCTCATTTATTCTCCGTTAAATCCCCTAGACACAAACTACCCCTGCCCCATTCTGGACTCTGACACCCAACAGAAAGATATTTGTTATTTGTTATCGTGTGACTCAGGTGGGGGACCCCTAAAAGCATGGATTGGCTGCTAAGAGCCAGCCACTCTCTTTGGTCTGATCCTTAAGCTCAGACCATCTGGTTCCCTCCCGGGGAGACCGGCACTTCCAGACAGGCGCATCCTCTACGGCTCTGAGGAGGACCATCCCTGACATTGTTTTCTCTGCTCTTCAAGGCTGCAAGCAAATGAAAACCAGCTCCACCTCGCTGGAGGAGGGCTGGGGAACCTTGCTATAGTACTGATCTTCCAGCAGCCTTTGGACTGAAATAACTGAACCTGCTAGATCGTTTAGACATGTTCATTTATTGCATTTCTCCCATTCAGATGAGTTTTATTGACCCATCTCTCAAGCGTGTATTCATTTTAATCCCAAATTAAAGATTAGTGCACATTTCTCACTCACAAATCACTCTATGAGTGGAAATTACCCCACAAACACCATGACCCATAGGTTAAGGCTTGAAAATCCTTTAATCAAGAAGTAGGATTATATCTATCCCAACTCAAGCCAAGTAAATAGAGGTGATGCCAGACCACTAAACAATGCTCCCTCGAGCTCTGGAAGGGCAGAGCAGATATCACTCCTTAGGCCGTATGTGTGGTCCAGTCCGAAGAATAAGCTTTAGAAGATGAAATACAAGGTCACTGGCTGTGAGGTCTAGGACAGTCGCTTACTCTCCTAGGAAGCCAGTGCCCAGGGTCGTGAGGGCAAGTCAATAAAGCCTGCACCTTGTAACAGAGTAGAGTAGAAAGTGAAGAGGGGCTATAAATTTTCACTGGCTTGACAGCTCCTAGGAGACAGGGCCTGTGTGCTGATCTTTGTAGCAACAATATTTGTCACCATGGTGCTTATCTAATAAATCCTATGTAAACATGTTCATTAGAAAAAAAACATTTAAATGTCTCTGCAATCATGTGTATCTGTTAAGATTCTCCTTGGAAAACCTACATAAGAAAAAAAATCTTGATTCGAATTTTCCAGAGGACTTCTCAGGGTCATTGAAGAAATACTTTTTCCTATAAGTTACTATATATGATTAATTATTCTAATTAAAATTTCTTTTAGGCCATAAACATTGTACCATCATTTTAAAAAGTTTATAAACTAATCTAAAAGCTGGTTTTTGGGGAAAAATTAATAAAATGGACAAACATAGCAAGATTGATCAGGAAAAAGAAGAGATAAAACATAATACATATTTGTATTAGAAATAAAAAAGAGAGTACAAATACTGTAATAATGTATAAAAATAACTTAAAAGGAGACAATGAGGATAGCTCTAAAACTGTTCTAAAATATATATCTTTTGTTTTTAAGACGTGAAGCCCAAAGAGGTTAAGGCAAACGGTGCCACAGTGAAGCCCGCTTATACCTCAGACTCTGAGGGCAGGTCGTTTACCCTATTTTAAGCCTTTGCTCATTTGTAAAATGAAGGTGGTACTGTCTACCCTATTTACTCACAGGGTTATTACGACATCAGTGGAAGTAATACATGCAAAAGCAATTTAATCAAAGGACTTACTGTTAACCATTTTGCCCTAGTCCCATAGTTATTTTAGGCAGAGGTCAAATTATTTGAAATTCTCGTTTGCTGTTAATTTAGTCCTCTTCCCATCACTCTCAACTGACCCCACAACTCAAACTTTGTATCCCAGCAATTCCAAGGGCACAGTAGCCAGTTTACAATCTTTGGTACGTGATAATCTACTTCCCTGGTCAGAGGTCATTATGATCCAGGTGATAGCTGACATATTAAATTGGAGGAGGTTTTTTTGTTGTTGTTGTTTGGTTTATCCAGATTTTGTACTAGAAGGAGGTTTACATTATAAACTTATACTTCATTTACACTTGGGTACTTAAAACACTTTCTTATGACTTGGTAAAGGAATGATTTGTTTAGCACAAGAATAAAGGATAACATTTTAGAATGCCTTTTCAATGTGATTCACTGAGGCTATCTAAATGGCCAATGAAGATAACCTAATGAACAATATCATTCATCAGGGCAATCACTATAAATCAAAACCAAAATGCAATAGCATACACATCCATGAGAATGGCTAAAATGAAAGAAAAGTCAGTGTTGTGGAGAAAGAACAGGTTGTGGAGAAAGTGGAACTTCCATGCACTGCTGGTGGGAGTGTAAATCTGTACAAACACATTGGCAATATCTATTATAGCTGAACATAAACATTAAAAAGTGTGATTCACCAGAAACACCAGTTCGAACGAATCTATGCACCCTAATGTTCATAGCACAATTTACAATAGCCAAGCATTGGAAGCAACCTAAGTGTCCATCAGTAAATGAGTGAATCAAAAAACTGTGGTACATTTACACAATGGAATTCTATGCAGCAGAAAGAAAGAAGGAGCTCCTACCTTCGTGACAAGCACGGATGGAACTGGAGAGCATTATGCTAAGTGAAATAAGCCAGGAGGTGAAAGACAAATACCATATGATCTCACCTATAAGTGTAGCCTAATCAACAAAACAAACAAGCAGGCAAAACATAACCACAGACATTGAAATAAAGAACAAACTGACAGTAACCAGAGGGGAGGGGGAAAGATAACGGGGGAAAGAAGGGGAAGAGTCATCAAAGAACATGTATAAAGACCCACGGATAAAGTCAAAGGGGGGGTAAGATTGAGGGTGGGAGGTAGAGGTGGGTGGGTGAGGGAAAGCGGTGGCAAGAAAATGGAGACAACTGTACTTAAACAACAATAAAAAAAAACAAAAAAAATGTGGTTCACTGGTGATATGATTAAAAGTAAATAGAAAGTAAATCAATATAGTTATGCTTTATGATGAAACTTTGAAATTTTCATAAAATGCAACAGTGCACAAAAGAACATTGAAAAAACAATGTAGAATGAGCAGCCAATTTTATGAGGCAGCAAGATAACTAATTGTCTATATTACCTTATGGACACACTGGCAGAAATGACTTTTATAAGGTTAACTCTATTATGTGCCATTATGTTACTGAGCTATACAGCAATTTGTTTTAATAGTGTTCAGAAGAAAGTAACTTCCACTTACACCATAGTATGCTATTTTTTAATTTTAAAATATGATTACTGGGCATTCTTTTTCAGAAACCGCATTTTTCCTTACAGAAAATTTGAAGAGAATATTACCACACACCTAGTTGCCCATTACCCAATGCCAGTTTTTTAAAATTTTTTAAAATACTAGCGTTATCTTAATTTCTTCAAATTTTATTTTTATGGTGGTAAGAATATTAGGGAGCCACATTCCTGTGTTCTGAGTGCATAACACATTACAGGTCCGGTGCATTGCTGGTGGCCACAGGCACGGTGTTACCCAGCAGACTCTGGAGCTTATTCATCTTGCTGGACTGCAAGGAAACTCTGTGCTCGCTGAGTAGTGACCCCTCATCTCCCTCTGCCCCAGCCCCAGGCAACCACCGTTCCCCTCTTTGATTCTATGAATTTGGTGATTTCAGATTCGTCATATCAATGGAGTCCTGTAGATCCCTGAGGACATTATACTACATGAAATAAGCCAGTCACAGAAAGACAGACACTGGATGAGAGTTTCTAAGGAGCTCAGGTATAAAAGGACAAGGGCGGAATCCTGGGGATGGTCACCCTTTCAAAAGCAAGTCTGGGGAGAGCTAGAGGGAGAAAAGGTAGGAGGAGAGTCTGCTTGTTATGTAGAAACATCATACATTACAGGAATATCAAGCAGAGTAAACACTAAACTGTGACCTCTCCAACTGGCAGTTAAGTGGCACTGGACTTTCAGGAGAGCAGTCATTACAGAGCTGAATAATGGGATGACTAACCAAGTTATAGGAGGTGGGAGAGTAAATGAAACTGAGAAAGGGTGGCATTCTCTTCAAGACAGAAAATGGAAGGAGACTGAGAGGGTTAACTATGGGGAGACACAGTCAGGGCGGGGCTCATCATGAGGATGTTAGGTCACACTTGTAGGTAGTGGTGAAGGACACAGGATGATGGTAATAGTAAACCTAAGGTGCTTACTGTGTGCCAGAAATCACTCTAAGTACTTTACATACATAAACTCACTGTAACCTCCACAACAACACTGAGGTAGGCACTATTATTATTCCCATTTCTTAAACGAGAAGACTGAGGCGCAGAGAGGTGAGGGAAATTGAGCTAGGACACGCACAATGGATATGAGACGGGATTTGAACCCAGCCTGGGGCTCTCGTGCCTGCGAACATCTGCACTTCACTAGAAAGAGGAAGATGCAGGGAAATGGGGCATAAAGAGCTGTATAATCCCTTACCCAGAAATTTTTTGGGGCCAGATGCATTTTGAAACGCAGAAATTTTTAGATTTTAGACAGATAATAAATAGAGTATGTTTCATCTCACCCATGCAGGAGGATCTGGGGCCGAACCTCAAACATGGTCACATTGGTAATTGATATTTTTGTAGTAAATGTGTGAATAAGTAAAGACTGTAAATAGCTTCATATCACTTTGGGCTAAGTTCTGCTGCCATGAGTTACCAAAAAATTGCCAGTATTCAGAGCTGTTCGCATTTTAGGCTCATGCTCCTGCAGTAGGCAGGCATGTCTCCCAAGGAAAGGAAGTGGGGAAGCTGGAGGTGGTGGCTGTCTGGCCCTGGAAAAGGTCAGGAGCCCCCCACCCCCACCCCCGTTCCTTTGTGAGAAGAGAAGAGAGCAAAAGGAAGGCCAACAACATTGGCCCCAACTCCTCACTTGCAACTGCTGCAAAAAGCTCTGCTCTGCTTTCTCCTTAAAGGTCAGGTGCCAGACAGACATCCCCTTCTTTCCTTTAAGGTCTAGAATGGCCTGTTCCGGCTTTTTCTGTATCTGACTTGGCCGGCCAGTAGGGTCAAGGTGATTCTGCCTCTACCCTCCAGGTGTAAGTGAGAAAGATGAAGGGGGATGAGGTGGAGGGATAGAGGATGCTACTACAGAGTTCTTTATAGGCCCCATTTCCCTTTTGCAAGTGGCAATTGTTCATTCATTCATTTATTCATTTTGCTCCCTACTGGGGGAAAAGCATCAGAAAACTGTTAAAACCTTGGAGAATGCTTAAGGGACAAATGAAGCAACACTGAAAGACTTTACTGTGACCCTTGGGGGGAGGGGAGAGAGGGAAGAAGAGCAAGAGAAAGATTAAGAAAGAATATGGATGAAGTGTGTGAATCAGGCTGACATGGAAGCTTTTAATGGGCATCTGAATAGAACCAATGAAGACTGAGAAGTACTGTGCTTTTTACCAGGTCTATAGCATCTATCACTGTGCCTCACCTTCCCAACCACCACCAGGCTCAGATCACAAGGAGCCCAGGTTTCTTAACTTACTTGACTGGGGCAGGGAGTTGTTAACACATTTGCATAGGAGAGGGGAAGCATGAAAATATTCCTCATGTTCCCAGTAGTTACTTGGACATACTAATTCAGGAAAACATTGTTAAACATGGTGTTGGATACTGCAATGTTTCTAGTGGTGCTTAAGGTCCATGTTAAACAAAAACCTGAGAGTGAATTCTGGTTTGCAACTAATTTCTGGGATGGTATTAGATGTCAGGCATTTTAGGGGTTAAAAAGTCTTTGGTGGGCTAGCCAGAAAGTTGAATATGCGTGCAAAATACATCCCAAACTGACTTTTGGAACATAACCCTGTAAGCTGGGGACTGCCTGTTTTTATATTCCTTTTGCCAAAGTTACTAAAATTAGTAGCATAATAGAAATTAAAAAAATTATATATTCTTGTGACTGAACAGCATGGCAGCATCTTCAAGACCCAGGCTGAATTTTAAAGTCAGTATTATTTTACTGGGCATTTTCTAGAACCAAAGAGAACACATTGATAAGCCACCCCATCTGGCAATATTCTTGGAGAAATTCAATTTTTACCTTTACAATTAAAGTACCTCTGTGCAGTTTAATTATCACTGGGAATGGGGGCACAGGTGATATGCTAATGAACCTGCTTATATTATAAAACTGGGAGAAATAGCAAATACATTAGGCAAGAAACAAACATTTTATTTCTTTCCCATCTTCTCAATTTCCCCAAACAAAAATGGCAACAGTTCAAAGGATCATTTTTTATGTGTGATGGAGGGAAAATTGGAATGTTTGGCTTAGAAAAGACTTATTATACCAGAAGGAAGAAGTCATTGAAGGGAAGTGGCATTCTTTCTTATTTGGTCTAGTAGGGTTCTCTGGTGGTAGATTTTCTCCAGTGTAGGAAAGGTTAGCAGGATTCTTAAAAACGAGGTAGTAAGTTCCCTTTACCATATGTATTCAAGGGATGAAAATCATGAATCAAGTACAGGAGATTCTCCCACTTGGTAGAAAGTTAGCGTAGATGGTCTACAAGTCCCTCTTCCAATCCTAAAACTCTAGAAGTTCATGAAAATCATAATAACTACCCCCTCTTTCTTTCCCAAGCAATCTGATATCCTCAAAATTGGATGCCAATGAGACAATTCCGGTTGATGCTAAGACCCTAGTTGGTCATACAATTGTGCAATCAAGTTTTAAGGATGGAGCCGGCCAACCTGGGACTGCCCATTTCCTTAGTCATGGAGATGTACTTTTGGAAACCAAAATCTGTAGTAGGCAAAAGTCAGTCCAAGTGGTGTGGCTTTCCGACAGGGTATGATTACAAAAGAGGCCAAAATTATTATAGCCCAGAAGGGGAAAGTCAGCAGAATTCATTATCCTTATAAAACTCATTCTTTGATCCTTCCTTCTACCATATTGCATGCACTATTTCTTGGACTATCTAGTGGTCAGTGAGGTCAAGATAATGTCATGCATATCTCATTGCCATTATATTGGCTTTAGAGAGCCAAGATTAGTTTCTTTTTAGAATAGCTATTATTTAAGAAATTTAAGGTTTTCATTGTTGGAAATCATCTGGAGTTCTTTAATATGCGACAGTAGCTTCTACTTGATCTTTACAAGCAACAACATCAAGACAATGCAGTGTGCTCAGAAATAAAGTCATAGTGGAAGCCTATTTGTCTTCTTTAGAAACACACCGCACTTGTGATTATTGGACCAGCACTGGCCACCCATCTGGAATGCAATTCCATGGCAGCCTGAACAAATTATCTCGCTCAGCATTCCATTTCCGTGACCTAGCATACTGCTAGCACTCAAAAAATCTTGAAGTGAAAGAATAAATCTAGCAAGGAAATGATTACCTGCTTTCTCCAATGCTCTTTATTTCTTCCGCATTGACACACACTCAGTTTCTTAAAAGAATAGAAACAGCCTACTTTTTGCTTTACAAATTGAATATAGAAAGCAGTATATTCTTGTCCTCATGTTCTGGATCAGTGCCAAGATTCTGTTTCTCCCTTGTAAACAACTTCATTAATCTTTGTTACCAACTCTATCAATGGGCACTGAGGCCATTTACAGTGTTGAAAGGACAACTCACCTGCCTTTCAAGGCTTCCCTCTAAAGTACAACAAAACTGCTTCCAGTCCCATGCAGGGCAGCAGGAACTGTGGGTGGCCTCCAAGGAGGTAAATGCCACCTCATGGACAGTCAAGACAAGCAGCCTCATCATAAAATGTAAGTAAATATGGGAGATCTCCTGCCTCTTAAATACCTTCGAATGCCTTTGCAGGGAACATCTTTTTCTGAGAGGCAAGACAAAGCTGGCAGGAGCACGTGTGGGACCTGGGAATCAGGAAGTGGGGAGATGGGTAGTATCAAACACTAACCTGCCCTGTCTTGCCATTTTACAGGAAGCCAGACAATTTAGTTTCTATAGCAGGACAGTCCTAATAATAGCATTATCTTGGTTTGTATATTGTCTACTTATTCCATAAACATCCATGTATAATACTTCATTTGATCGTTGTAATGACATTGAGGTAGTTAGCATAGGTATTATTATTGTTGCTATTCCCATCTATTTTGCATACACAGAAACTGCAGGGTTTTAATGACCATTTTAGGGTTAAGGTGCTGGTGAGAGGCAATGCTGCGTCTTTATCTCTAGGACACGAATGGTGTGGTGTAGCAACCACAGGACTCAAGTCCACATAATTCCTATTCCATTTATTATCTAAGTAACCACAGAAAAACCCTTTGCATTTTCTGAGCTTTAGTTTTCTTTAAAAAGTTTTTTACATGGGGGCTAAAAGGGTAAAGAGGGATTGGGCAGAGGCAGATGTCGGAGTTTGTCCTGTTCACCACATGGAATTAGTCCAAGGTGGGGATGACAGAGGCTGAAGTACTTTGTACGGTGTAAAGTAACTGTGAGATGGCATTATTCTAAGAAGAGTAATACTTCTGAGTGCAGATGAAGAGAGTGGGGCTTTGGAGTCACAGCCTTCGTTTGATTCCCAGCACCACTCCTTTCTAGCTGCTTAAACTTGACTGAGTTCCTGAACTTTATTAAACCTTGGTATCCTCATCTTTAAAAGGGGAACAATGAAACCTGCCTCCTAGGGCTGACATGCAGATTCAGTGAGATTAGAAACAGAAAATAGAAGTTAACCAGCTGATAATAGTGGTAGCAAAGTAATTTAAAATAATAATAGTAATTATGTTTTATTTATAGTTGAAGAAACTGGGATGTAGTGGCTTACTGATTTGGGCTCAGGGCACCCAGACAGCAGAGCATTAGGAGACCTGGTAAACCAATGTTAAGCCCTGTATTTGTGTTGGAAGAACAGATTTGGTCAGTGGAAGCTGTACAAGGAGAAACTTTTTTCTTTTTCTCTCTATCCCTCCAGCCCCACTCACCTCAGTCCACATGATCTATTTCTATCTCTCTCTCTTTTTTTTTTTTTCAATCAAATTTGATCTATTTCTTTAGGGTTTGAGAAGACAGGGGTCATGGAGGCCCAAGGAGAAACCAGTACAAAAGAGACTTCCCTCCTTTATTGCTGTGAGAACCCCAAGAAGTCTTAGGCAAGAGGTTGGATTCCTAGTGGTGCCAGTGCTTAAAGCCCAGGTTTTTTCAATTACCAGGACACTTCTTCCCAGTGAGGACAAGGTCTGAATCTGCCCCTTAGTCAACTGGAAGTAAACTTCTGAGATGCAGTCTGTTCGTCTCTTGGTGCTCCCTCTGCTGGTGGGCTGAAAAGTTAGTGTGACAGAGCAACGTGACTCAGAAGATTCTGCAGTAAACAAACTGTGCTCACTTCCTAGGTCATAGGAGAAAGTTCCCAAGAATAAGGAAGAATTGTGTGTGGAATAAGGAGTGTGTGGCATTGTACTGCAGAATAATTCATTTAAAAATAGCTCCAATCTCCCAGGAAAGGGAGAAGATATTGAGGAAGCAAAGAGCATCTAAATACTCAAGCAAGGCTGCTGGGTTTGTGTTGGGACTTAGAGATTTAACTGAAAGCTTGACAGAAAGGAGTAAGAATGGTTGACTCAGTTCCTGCTGATGCATTCATTTAAATACTGTATTTATAAGGGGACACACATATTCTTGAGACACGAGTCAGAAAATTTGGATCCAAAGCATGCAGGATCAACGGGAAACTGATTTAAGAATTTTTAAAATAAAGGCTTACAGAAGACATGTACAAAAATTCCCCCAAATCACTTAATCTTCTTCTTTAAAAAATCCTAATTTTATCTACATGGGAAAATGGAAAAGAAAAATAAAAAATAGGGAAATTTTTATTTACTGATTTTTTTTAGAGAGAGAGAGAAAGAGAGAAACACTGATTTGTTATGCCACCCATTTATGCATTCGTTGGTTGCTTCTTCTATGTGCCTGGATTGGGGATCGTACCCGCAACCATGACATCCACAATATTGATGTATCAGGACATTGCTCTAACCAACTGAGCTACTTGGCCAGGGCGGGAAATAAAAAAAAAAAACAAAACCCTAAGATTGATATGTAGGTAATTCAGACCAAGCAGGGTCTGAAATATCCAGCTATCTGCGATGGAAGTATGTGCTCTGCGGAGTGGCCAGGATGATCCATGCAGGCACAGAGGAAATACATGAATACTTCCTCATCTCATACTTTTCACCTTTATGTGTATTTTATAGACCCGTATAAGATGTGCCAGTTAGCACATTAGTATGGAATTTATAAATAAATGTGTATATTAGGAATACACACTCAAAAACTTCACTGATAGGTATACACAATGAACTGAATCTGGAGATGAGCACTCTAAAAAGACTGGCTGATTCTAAACTGTAAACTGAGCAGAGCAGGTATACACTTGTAGTTCAACAAGATTATCTCCCTTGGCATCGCTCTGTGAAAAGCATTAGGGAATACGGATTGTGTACGCAGTGCTAAGGTAGGCATGGATGAGACTGCAGGAAAGGTCTAAGCCACAGGCTTTTAGCCTGAGCCAACTGCCTCTCAAGACACGGTCTCTCCACCTCCAAGTGGAGCCTGTTCTATTGCTGAGATCAGCTGTGATCATTAGACCATTCCTTTTTCTACTGGACCTCAATCTGACATGTGACAAGGCAACTTGGAGGGACGATTTTATGGGGGG
This sequence comes from Anoura caudifer, assembly GCA_004027475.1. Taxonomy (NCBI): domain Eukaryota; kingdom Metazoa; phylum Chordata; class Mammalia; order Chiroptera; family Phyllostomidae; genus Anoura; species Anoura caudifer. Next base: position 446,983 of record PVKU01000413.1, read on the forward strand.
TCTAAGTTTCGCCTCTAGGGCAACCCTGGATAGGTTTAAACATCCGAAGACAGCTTGAATCTGTCACTTCTTTCTCTCTTCCCCAGGCCCTTTTGGGCTCTTCCAACTCTTTGCACTGTATCATGGGGTATGTCTTCCCTCTTGGCTAGCACCTGAATTTGCTCTACTTTGTCAACTCCCTTTTATTTATTTTTATTTTTAATTTAATTTAATTTTTAAAAAAACTTTATTTATTTTTTAGAGAGAAGGAAAGGGAGGAAGAAAGAGAAGGAAAGCACCATCGATGTGAGAAAGAATCATCAATCCTTTAAGAGGTGCCTTAACTGGAACTGAACCAACAACCCAGTCATGTACTCCAACCGGGAATCTAATTGTTAATATTTCGCTTTGTAGTATGATGCCCAACAAACTAAGCCACACTGGCCAGGGCTCAACTCCCTTTCAAAATGTGATCCAGCTTGCACTGAATGCATGAGACTATCATTTCTCTTGATTCGATCCATGTACTATGAATAAGATTCATATGAATATATTTTAGAAATTCCATCTGTCTCTTGGATTTTTTGATAGTTAACTATAGCCCCCAGAGGATTTTTTAACCATGAACTTCGGGCTAGGACTTTTTCAATTTACTTTTACAGTTACCCCTGTGATTGTACAATTTATTATTTAGAGCTAAATGTAGGGCCTATACTTATGTAACTGTCACCCCTCACATTTTGATTTGTGGCACAGCCTGTTGAGATTATATTTTAATCTTGTCTCACTCAGTGAGTATTTATTAAGCATCCATTAAGTGCTAGTGAATGTTTTGGGTTGTGGGGTCACACGAAAAAATGCTAGATCCTCTCTCCTTGAGTATCTAACATTCGAGTCAGGAAACTATATGCAAACTTTTCCATCATGCAACATGTTAAAATCTGTTAAAGAGGTAAAGGGCAATGAACATGAAAAGAAGAAAAAGAGGGGAAGGAATTTCAGGGGAAAAGGGGGTTTACAGAAACAAGTATAAAGCACACATGGACAAAAACAAGGGGGTGTGGAAATGGGAGGGAGGTCAACAGGGCTGGGTTGGTGAGCTGGGATGGGAGTAAAAGACAGCAAACTGTACAAGAACAACAATTAAAATAAAATTTAAAAAAAGAAAAAAATAAACACATTTAAAAAAAGAAGAAAAAGATTTAAATAATTGCTAACATTTTTATGTTGATTTAGAATTTATGATTGGCTTGCATATCTTATTTAATTCTCAAAACAATTCTGGTGGATAATCTTCAATTTACAGGAGAACCAGAGGCTCAGAGCAACAAAGTGACCCAGAAAATATGAAGTACCTTTTCCTTTTCTTGTTTTTTGTTTTAGAAAACCAGAACTAACTGATCCTTTCCGGTGCAACATTTATATTCCAAGATTCCCCAGAAATTCCACATAGCAACCTCAGAGATTTATGAGTGGATTGCTTTAGCACCCTTTGGGCTTGCTGGTGTGAATTAATTTAAAGCAGCTTCTCCACCAATATGTTAGCTGACCTTGGTCTGCAATACTCCTTTCAAAGTTTGAAGTCTATGAATAGACCTTCCTTAGGCTCCTATTTGTCATCTGTTGTCATCTGCTAACTTCACAGTGTCCTCGGACAGTTGGTAGATCCTTCAATTACTCTTCCTCTACTCTGAACACGACTTTAAAATGCCTCCGTTAAGTTGAATTTCATCGTCAATTCCCAGACATTGCTTTACTTCTCCCTCTTTGATATCTGACACTAAAATCTGGGAAGGGTTGTGGGGTTAATAATAAAATGAAGCCAAATCCTTGGCCCTGTCATCATTAATTGCTTTCAAATTTTGGCCTGTCTTTACAAAATTTGTTTCTTTATTTCCTCTTTGAAAACAAACCTGGGTTATTGAACATCTGGGCTGGAATTTCTGCTGAAGAAAAACATTCAGAGGCTGTTGAAGTATGTCCAACTTCTCAAGTCTTTTTTGTAAGTAGGTAAAACCACTTGTTTAAAAAAAAAAAGAATTCTTTCCCCACTTAAGTGATTTTTGTCACGTGCCTCAGTGAGCAACTTTCATTGCAGGTACTAGTTACAATGGGAACGGGGAGTAACAGGTTAAAAGGATGGACTCTAAAGAGGAGTTTATAGGTCTTTTAATTTTGAATCATAACATCAGAGGAGAAAATAGAGATTTTTAAAAAGCCATGTATGGATTTTTCAAATTATTCTTGGTTAAGAGAGAGAAAAATCAGGAGTTGATTAGTTTATATTTTAATCTTCTTATTTATGAATGTCACTGTTTACTTGCATAAAACATTGAACAATTATTCCTGTTTCAAGCTTCTCTCAAAGAAAACGGCCACCAGTTTTGTGTTTCTAGCATCAGTGTATCTCAAAAATGAACACAGTAACAGTCAAAACAGGCTAAGGGACGTGTGTTGGCCACATCTTACATGCATCTTTGCCCACTCTGGACTCAAATGAGAAGCCTCCCCATAGGGCCTGGAACTGGCTTTCCAGGGGGCCATCCCAGGGGCCAGATGACCCAAAGGAAGTGCAGGGAAGTAACTTTGGTCAACGAGAAAGAGGAGATGGGAGGGAACCGGTAAGTTCCTTCTAATGAACTGCCCTGAAGCATGGCTTTTCACAGAGCCTGTCCACAGATACCCCATGTGGCTGTGTAGACGCACTTGCCACGTTACTTGCTGAGTTTCTCACATCCCGATGGGAAGGAAGCAGCAGCCCTCCCTGCCTTACTTTTATTTTTCCTCAGTCTCACATCAGCGAGTAGCCTCTGCCTCAGGCTTTGCTTTCTAGGGAACCCAGAATGAGACGGCTACTGGTTAAAAATACCTGCTAGCCAGCACATTAGCGGTTCATTCCTACCCAGGGTAATTTTGTGAAACTGCTATGTGCAAGGCACTAGGTTAGGTATTACAAGGGAAGCAAAGGTGAATAAAATTCAATCCCTGACCTTAGACACCAATAAACTAGAAGAGAAGACAAAACAATTGTATAGGCAGCATTGCTCTGAAAAAAGAAATTCTGGACAGTTAGGCTCTCCTGAGAGCAAAGGAAGCCAATAATCTCTGTTAAACAAGGAAATGAGGCCCCCTCCACAGTACATTCTGTATTTATTACTTTGACTACTATGTTTAACGAGGACAGAAGAAACTCCATTTACAGCGGTTCAGGTGGAAAACAGCGATGGTGGCATGAACTGTGATGGCAATAACAAGAACGGAATGGAGACAGATTGAAGACATATTTAGATTGGTAATGATTATGGATTTGATATTAGGAATGGTAGAGAAGACAATATTAAGGATAACTATATGCTGTCATTTTTGAAGATTGGGCAAATAGTGATCTATTCACTGAGATGAGTATACAGAAAGAGTTTTGACTAAGAAGACAATGAGGTCACTTTTGGAAATGCCAAATGTGTTAGGAGTCTGTAGGATATCTAAATGGGCAGTTGGGTGATAGAGACCAGTGCTCAGGAGAAACCTAGCCTAAAGATCTGACACTGAAATTCATTAGAGTCTCATTTGGTATGTGAATGGGAGTAGATGGTGCAGCTGGTGGAAGTGTGGCATGAGAAGAGAACCTAAGAAACAACATCAAGTAAGTATTAGGTAGAGGAGAATAAGCTTGTAAAACAAACGGTAAGGAAGTAAAACTGAAAAGATAAAAAAAACAATAGATGTGGCATGTGGCAGCCCCGGAGACATGCCACTCTGGCCACCCTCTGAGGAACATCTTTCTATTTAGCTGACAAGAGGATATTTGCTGGCAGCCTCCATCTCTAGCATGTTAGGGATCTGTCCATGTCTGAACCAAGGCCCTAATCTCCCTGGTCAGCTCACAGCCAGTGGCTGAGCATGGCAGGGGCACTAGAGCCTGGCCGTGATGTCCAATGTGGGGCCCCTCTAACAGGCGATCTTCACTCAAGAGCTCCCCCTTGGGTTGGCAGGCTCTGTCAGAGGTGCAGTGTGGTTTGAGGCTGTCCCTTTCAAATCCTCTTCCTTTATCTTTCATAGTTGTAACCACCACCACCACCACCCACCTCAGCGAACCCCATGCATTCCCAGCTCCATCTCAGCATTTGTCCCAGAATAACTGAATTGACACACTCAGTACCAGAAGAGGCCTGAGAGAGCAGGAGGTAAAATGAATCACTTTATGCCAATTGGTAATGAGGATCCCATACTGGGTAGCACATGGGAAACAGTCCCTGCACAAAGTGGCAGCCTAATTACTAAAACTTTCACCAGTGATGGCTTAGAAGAATGGTCTGCAGAGGGAGCTGCCCTGGCTTGTGCAATGACTCAGGCTCAAGAAAGTACATGCGTCCAAGCTGGGTTGGGGTGGGAGTGAGGTAAGTGAAGGAAAGCAATGATTGAGTTGTGTTAAAGCTAGTATAGACAGATAATGAAAAGTGGAGGACAATTGAAAACTAAATGTGAAGACCCTAATCTAATCCCATGGGAAACCAGAATAAGTTGAAGACCAAATTTAGGACTTCTAGCTAAGAGTTATGCTTTTATTTATCCCTCTGTAGGAGAATGGACAAATAAGCTGTGGTTTATTCATTTAGTGGACAACTGTACAAGGATTGCTGTGTCCATGGATGTCTGCCAGGTTGGAGTAGGAACTGAGTAGGACTCTGCACACCAGATTGTAATCCAAGCACTTGGACCCCAGGATCTGGTAGAACTTGTTGTGCTGGAGGTGTTAATAGCGGAAAAAGAGGTATTGTAGTGTGGAATTTGAGGTGAGCCCTCACAGAATATTCAAAATGCAGTCCCATGGAGTTCTGGAGCAAGGCCACACCATCTGCAGTGCAGAAAAACAGCCCTTGGTGTGCTACTGGGCTACTGGGCCCATTAAGGCTGAACATTTGACCGTGGAAACCAAGTGCCCATGCTTCTTAAACTGCCCATCATCAGTTGAGTTCTGTAGGAATGACTAAGTCATGATATCAGGCAGACTCAGCAGCAATTAATCAGATGGAGAGTGACACACACAGAGCAACCCTGAGCAGGACTATAGAGCATGAGTGAACTGTATGAACATGTAACCCAGAACCCTCAGTCACCAAGATCACAGCACCATCCCTTCCTTGACCTACACCTATGGCTGTATGAGGTATCACATATGAGCAGCCTAAAGAAAAAAAGAGAAATCCAGAGCATGACTAACGGAATATTTGGTTTGGTATGTAGACGTTGGTTCAGATTGCCCACCTAAAATGGTTATCAGCTGCCTGTGGAACTGGCCTTGAAAGATAGCAACTAAGGAAAATCTTCCCAATGGGTGGATTTTGTGGAAAAGTAGACTGAGAGGAAAAAAATATGTATGGAAACATGAGCAAATGGATTGGCCAGCTGGTCAGGGGCCTGGGAAGAAAAAGAATAGAATTTTTCAGGGGAAAAAAGTCTGCACTAGATGCATGCAGATAAAAACATGAGAGTGATATGAAATCTGAAGAGCTTTGTATTATGTATTAATGACTACCCAAAGTAGCCACCAGAGAAGAAGCATTGAACAGCTGAGACCAAATGACTTGATTAGATGACAGTAACTGCCCTTTGTCATTGGCCACCCCAGAATCAGCATGATTGGAACATTAACAGAGTGGACATTACATGTCAATATTATGGACCCCTGCTTTTCAAGGCTGATATGGCTACTAATACCATTGAAAGTCCAACCACATGGCCACTTTATGGCAAAATGACTGCTTTGAGCCCTTTCTTCCTGGAAGGGCCAGGGTTTTATTGTCATAGTTTTATTCTTGGCAGCTGCCTACCTTTCCTGACTTTGGAGCCTCAGCCAACGCCACTATCTGGGGGATTTCAAAATGTCTGATCCAGACATATAACCTCATATAACAGAGCATCTTACCATGAGCCTTACTTCATAGGGAAGGATATAGGAAGGTGAGCTATGGTCATGGATCCACTGGTCATATAAAGTACCACAGCATCCAAAAGCAATTGATTTTATAGAGCAATAAAAGAGCCTGCCAAAGGCACATCTGAAGTGCCAGCTTATGGCAATACTTCTGCCATGATAAGGTATCATCATGCAGGTTATACATTGAATTAAAAACTATTTGGATATTATATCCTGCTAGGAAGAGTATATGGGTCTGGAAATCAAGGGGCAGAAGCAGGAGTGGCCTCAGTTGCTACCATAGCCATGAATGACCCACTGAGTGATTTTGTGTTTCTCATCCTTACAGTTCTAGGCTCTGCAGGGAACTACAAGCAATGACTGCCACCTGGACATTTTGGACTTCATATGTCCACAGACATAAGGATCAGAGTAACTGATCCTGATCATCAGGAAGAGGCAAGCCAGTTGTTATACAATGACCGTGGGAGGTAAGTGTGGAATTCAGGAATCCACTTGGCCATGTCATAGTACTTGCTCGATTGTGACAAAAATGGACAAGTCCAGCAACACTAGCCTGAGAAGAGTATGGTTACCACAGGCTCAGACCCCTCAGGAATGAGATCTTAGATCACATCAGATAAGCCATCAAGGCCAGCAGAGGGGAAAGCTGAGTGTCAGGGCAATTTAGAATAGACAGTGGACAATGCAGATTGTAAGTATTAATTGTGGCCCTGAGACTAACTGTAGCAACAGGGGCTGCAGTCCATCCCCTTGACCTCTCTTCTAAATTTCTCCTCGGGAAGACAGACCCGCTGAAATCCTGGATGATCTGTTCTCAAAATGTGTAGGGAGCAATCGATCCGCACAGAGCAAGCGCTGGGCTGTGGCAGATGTGGAAGGGAGTGCCTACCCAGCTCAGTGACTCACTATCTGCCCTCACTGTGCCGCAGCAGCCCTACCCCCTGTGCTGATGAGAGACCCAGTTTGAGGTGCCTGGCAATCAAGGTGCGTGCTGTGGAGGAGACCAAGGGAAGAGGTCATCACCAGCAAAATCTACCGAAGGTTCAATCTAGGAACAGATCTAAAAATGTCCACTGGATCTTGCAACAAATGTCATTAGTGACTTTGGCAAGAGCTTCTTCAGTTGAGTAACAGGGATAGAAGCCAGACTGCACTAAGCTAAAGAGTGAATGATATTTTAGATTACATTTTTTAGATATAATTTACATACAATAAGACTCACACTTTTCAAATGTAAAAAAAAAGGATGAATGGGAAATAAAAACAGCAAGAGAGCAACTTGAGAAAATTCTATGAATGTTTAGCTGTGAAGGAAAGAAACAAATAGGGAGGTAGGAATGGAATGGTAGATGAACTATAAGCCTATAAGATGTGAGAACTATGGAGGGATTTTTTTTTTTTTTTTTTTTTTTTAGCAGAAGGAGACTTGAGTGTGTCTAGATAACAGTGGAAAATGATCTGGGAAAGAAGAGAGAGGGAAAAAGTCAAGGTAGGTTTAGGAGACCAGGGAGCATGAAGGCATCCCTCTTGCATTGTTATGGGAGTACAGTACAGGAACAAAGGATGCGTGTAGATGCTTTTAAATTCAGAATTTAGGGGTTTTTCTGTTTGTTTTTATATTCTCTCAAAATCCCCATATTATAAATCTGTGTTCTCTCAAAATCCCCATTTTATAAATCTGTGTTCTCCAAAATATTTGATGAAAGCATAACTCTTCATATTTTTACTCTGCTGAATGAGAAAGACAGGCCCTAAATAATGAAGAGCCCCTTGTACACTTGAACAATTATGTCCTTGGTCTTCCCAACAGTTCTTGGAAGTAGGGCAGAGCCATCCCGTAGTTTTCATTTAACAGTTACAAAAGATGAGGCACAGAGACTAAAAGTGCCTCCCTAAAATGTTCATGACCTGTTGAAGATCTCTTGACCTTGGATCTCCATTTCTATTTCTCACTCTTACCATACAAATAGTCCTTCTACATAGTCATCCAATAATTATTGTGTGGGAAATTCCCATCCTCTACTCTTCACCGTGACTTTTAGCTGGCAGAGTTTTATCCAAGATATTTCCCCCCACCCTACTTTGTTGCTATTGAGAATGAAGATACTGGATACACTATGAAAAGAAAGCATGGTGCCCCCAAGTCACCCTACTTTTCTTGGTCATGAGAGACATACTTTCTGTAGTAGGTATGGTAGAACATCTGTTGTCACACAGAACTGAATCAGAGCCTTAGCCAGTCCTTTCACGCTTCACAGAGCACATTTCTGAGCTTCAGGATTTGTTGCTTTATATACTGGGGATAGAGGGTGGTTGTGAAATGGCAACTTGGTTAAGAAAGCCAGCCAAGCATTAAATAGGGGCATCTGGAGAGTTTAAAGCTACCAACAGGATTTTCAGCCAAAATCTGACGCAGAGTAGATAAATCCACCTTACAGATTTATGGGCCCTATTGGGACAGAGATATCCCAAGCAGAATTTCAGCCACTTTACCCTACTAACAGTAACTCCCTAGGGATGACTATCTCTGGAGGAAGATAAGAAACTGTCTAAATCTTTAAAATGTCCCGGTCGCATAGTGGACAAGTGTTTGCTCTTCGTAACGAAGCTGTGTGGCCCTCAAACCTCACACCTGCATGGAAGTTTCCCTCTCTCAATAGATGTAATACCCATGCCGAGGGTTAAATCGGGGCAGAGCTCAGAGGTCTCAGACCCACTGCTGCATTAGCGATAACAGTTCACCTGTGATGAAGGCTTTATTCTGGTTTACCAGGCATTTCACATGCGTGCTACTAGCATTACCTCACGTGCTCCTCACAACCACGCCATGATGTGGGGACAGCAGATCTTACTAGTTTATGCATCCTGTGAGTTGCACAAATAGAGTCTCCCACACAGTGAGTTGGTAGAGAGCTAGACTTTAAACACACGTCTGCCCCAACGCCCAAGCCCAGGGTGGTTTGGAAAGAAACAGCTGAGAAGTAAGCTCCTGGAAACACAAGGGGAAGAATAATTTACTTTCCTCATGTAACCTTTTTAAAAAAATTCTTAGCAGATTTTCTTTATTGGGATATTGGTAACATTTTTAATGGAGGAATACAATAAGACATAGAAGCCAATATTATTATAAGAAACGCCATTACAAATAGGATATTGTTTGAGTTCTGCACCTTCCTTATAGTACAGCAAAGCCCTTTGCATAAGTTTTGGCTCTTTAAAGGGTAAAAGAGTTAATGAACAGTGGCTACGCTAAGGATTGCTATTAAGTCAGCTCTCTCCAGAAGTGTTGACGAAGATTGCTGTGGGATCCAGAAGGGATAAGTGCATGGTGTTCCTCAGCCAACTGGCTAGGAGCACTGTCCCTCACAGAGTGGGGACTCTTCCACATGGGAAAGTGATTTCATGGCTCTGTGCCTCTGAGAGTGAGTATGGGCATTGCTGGTGTGTTATTGCAGATGGTCATATCTAAGGTGTAAGGCTGCTCTCTGCACTGGTGTGTTAGAAATGAACCTGACTGCAAAGTCCTGAAAGGACACAGAGCTTGGCTTGTTTACCACGGTTTTCCCTTTGGGCTCCTTGTCCTATTGCCCACACTTTTTCCCTGCAGTGTGCATGCAACGTGAAAATGCTACGCTAAGTAAAAGGAGCCAGGCACCAAGGCCACGTGCGACGTGATCCCAGTAAAATGTAAATCAGATCATGGACATTTTTTTGGCCTCAAAATCCTTAATAGTTCCTTATCTCATTTAGAATATATACATATTGAATGCCTTATCATGATCTGCAAAGTACTACATGATCTGTCCTATAACTGCTCTGACCTTATCTCCTACAGCCCCCTCTGCTTTAGCCACGCTTCTCTCCTTGTCACTTCTTGAACACACTATGCACTTTCCTCCCGTACACTCCTGAGTCTGGGCCTTTGCATTTATTCAGAATTTTCTCTCCCAACATTGATATTCAAGTGTCGCCTTCTCAGTAAGGCCTTCCCTGACCATTTAAAATGCAACTTCCAGCATTCCCTCTTGCTCCCTCTTCCTTGATTTTTCTTCATCATACTTATCACCATCTGACATTCTGTGTGTTTTACTTTTTTTTGGGGGGGGGCCATCTCCCCCTGCTAGAATGTGGGATCAATGAAGTCATTTATTACATATCCCCAAAGCCTAGAATAGTACCTGTATATAATAGGTAATCAATAAATATTTATTGAAAAAAGAAAGAACAACAGTAGAAAGGAAGTAAAACTAACAACAGTGAAGTGCTACCTATCTGGAAGTAAGATTTCCGGTCATCTCCAATCTTTGGACCGTGGCCACGACCCAGAAATAGCTGAAAAGGTTGTTGAGAAAGAAATAGTTGAGTCCCAAAGCCCACCAAGGACTCTGTCACAGGACAGCCTCGTTTACACCCCCGTTAGGTCCTGGTTGTTGCCATGTACAGATCCTTCCCCCACTTAGCCTTCTTGTTTCCCAGCTCACAAGAGATTGAAATAACAAAATACGCAGTGATAGTAGCTGTCAATAAGAAGAGACAATTTCAGTCCCCTCTCTGGAGTTGAGTAATTATGATAACATTCGGGTGTGGGGAAAATTAAGCTAATGGCTACAAGATGTAAGCCAAAGGCTTCACGTATCATAAATACAGAGATCGTGTTTTTGAAAGAAAAATTGGGACATAGGGAGCTCTTTCCAGGTGCAGGAGAGGTGTGGAAAGTTTAGTTAAGATGATGAAATATTTGAGTTTCTGGAATATTCTGATGGTAAAATATTTTAAATAGGGCTGCAGCAGAAACATTCAGTATATTTACATGTTACTACATGTAAGAGAACAACATTCATAAGACGGTTTAAAAATCACAAATGCCTGCCTTGTCATTTTAGGAAAAAAATTGTTTTGAAAATTTCTGCAATACTCTGAACATTCTTAAAGATTCAATAGAAATCAAGCCAAGCATATCTAAATGGAACCCTTTAAACAAATGGTACCATTTTCCCATACTTAAAATTTCCTTCAATTATGTTTTGATTGTAGTAATGAAAAGCAAATATAGCAATTAAGCATACCACCTAGCATCAATGAAAATGGAAACAGAGTCAATATGAAGGATTTAAAGTAGATGACAGACAGTAGGCTCTTGAAAACCTATTTTTAAGCTATTTTTAGGTACTTTTAGTGAACTTTTGCATGAAGAGCCTATTGAAGGGCTAAGTGTGAGGCATCACAAAGTAAAATGTATTCCAGAGGAAAAAGCACCACACTTCAAGGTCAGGGCATTTTTATATATTTTAAAAATATGTTTTGTGTTTTTTTGTACTAAAATAAAAATGGGGGGAGGGACTAATTAAAGAGCACGTTCGAATGCCCCTTGGACAACAGTGTGGGAATTGACTTGTGGGAGTGGGGGATGGGATGGGTAGAGGAGGGCAAAGGGGGAGAAATTGGGGCAACTGTAACAGAATAACAATAAAACAATCTTAAAAGATAAAAATTAAAAAAATGAGTTATAATTAATACCGAATATATGCTTGTCAAACAAAAGAAGCAAAAGTATTTCAAAATGGAATTTTTTGACTTTTTGTGGGAGCCAAGGGTACGTCTGAAAATCTGAGGAAGGTTGTAGATTCTCTCAGCAATGCACTGATGTGCTTGTATGCAAAATTTCACTTCATTACAGCTCCCCAGGAGAACAGCCATGCACCTCCCCAGGCAGCCCATGAACCTCTGGTTAATACATCTTAATCTGAAGGGTAATAAACATACTTCCTACAACAAGGAAATATTACAATTATCAATTAGATTAATTCAACAACTTCTCAGCTCTGGAGGGGGAAAATCTTTTTCAATTAATTAGTAATTCCAGATGAAATTCATTCATTCAACAATATGTTTTAAGTATTCCAAGTGTTTTTCATGCATATTACTTTATCAGAGCCGATATAAGACAGTAGACTCCAGGATAGCCAGGGCTGGTTCACACAGGTGAAATAACCCAGCAGTGTGGACGGAGGGGACAGAAAACAGGTCGGACTGGGCATGGCCTCTGCAGAGCTGGTCTGACTGCCGGGCTGGGCCCCGCAGCACACACAGCACTGCCTCATCACTGCATCCTTCTTCACTGGCCTCCTTCCATGCCTGCCACTGTATGCGTTAAAAGCACTTAGCCCCAGTAAGTGTTTTTGTGCACAGAAGTTGCTCCCACAGACATCAGAATTCACCTTGACCTGTATAGTGTGTTATGAAGAAGGTAGTAACATATTTTGTTGCCCCTAAATATCTTCATCTCAGGTGAATAGATCAAACCCCTTCACTCTTCAGTTTGGAATTCTTCAAAGCTCTTCAAATGAGCAGTTCCGTTTCCTGAACATCACTTCCCCACGCCCTTCTCCAACCCCCATCTCCCACCCCATGAAACTCCTTAAACCTAACTCCTACTGCTTCATGTAGCTCAAGGCTTCCCTGAACAGCAGTTTAAGTCAGTCCCCCACCCCATTACCACCAAGCAAACTCTCAGCACACGTACACAATTATAATCATGTTATGTGATTATTTGATTAATATTCAGCCTCCATGCTAGACTGTAAGATCCCTGAGGACAGGGACATGTTGTTGTCATTCACCAAATCCAGAGTGTAGCACAGTGTTTAGCATATAGCCAGTGCTTAATTAACATTTGCAGAATGAAGGGAGTGATAAGCAATGTTGAGGGTACATAACCCCTCTTTGGGGCACTTCCCCATTGTGTGTAATATTAGAAAGACCCAGTCCTGCATCTGCTGCTACAGATACCAAAAGTGGGAGGGGGGACCTCCTCCCTCTCTCTAGTCCCAGCAGCTAGGACACAGCAGGTAACACATGCCAGACAATCAGATGCTCTCACATAGGATATTACTCTCTAGCTAGTGATTCAAAGAAGCAGGGAGAGTTGAGCAATTATTGATGGCAACATATAGATTGTTTAGCAGCTGTGGACCTGGGAGCCCAGCACCACAGACGTCCAGTGGCTCTGGCTGAGGTGTTGTCTATGCAGTTGTTCCAACCAGATGGTTGGCTGTGGCTCCACCTTCCTGTCTGCCCTGGGCCCTGACATATTGTCAAAGCGTGGTTCTACAATGGCTCTGTAAGTTACATGTTATTCTTCCGAAATATTTCTTTCCTCCTTAAGATAGATAGACTGGGTTTTCTGTTACCATCAAAAACCTTGAAGGGTCTCCAGTTCGATTCCCAGTTAGGGCACGTTCCCGGGTTGTAGGCCAGGTCCCCAGTGAGGGCCATGTGAGAGGCAACCACACATTGATGTTTCTCTCCCTCTCATTCTCCCTCCCTTCCCCTCTCTCTAAAAATAAATAAAAAAAGAAAAACAAAAAAACCTTGACACACACACACACACACACACACACACAGAGTAAAAAAGAAATCATGGAGCCTGGAAACATGAAGGGAAGCCACATTTATAAGACACAAAGTGTTTGGGGTTCCCTTGAGGTTGAAAACCAAGTATTACTCAGGTTATGACTAAAACAACTGTGAAATGTGGAACAGGTGTGACTTGGAGATACATGAGATTATTTTAGGTGGAATGCCCACGAGGCATTAAGTAACACTGAATCCTACAATGAGAAAGTGATTCCCTTTTCCCTTGTCTTTCAGTCCTTGTGATACCACCAAGGACACGGTGATGAAATGGTATCGCTTTAATAAACTGCATGGCTGGGACGTGGCAGAAATCCTGAAGACAGTGAGTGATTGTTTTCATCTTAGAAAACACTGGGACAGCCCATCCATTAGAGCCACAGATGTAGCATGCAAATGACTCAAAACTAAAGTAAAGACCAGAACCCGAATACAACAGCCGCAACACCTCTTTCAGAAACATTTCTGAGGCATGCAAGAGTATGATGAACCAACCATTGCCCCACTGAGGCGCTAGACCCCAGGCAGCGGGGGTTGGGGGTGGGGGTAGTGGAAAGAGTGGGGTGGTGATTACGGATTGTCACCATCATGAAACTAAAAGCAGGTAGGTTGAAAGGACAAGCATGATAAGGCAGCACTTTGAGGAAGAATCCACGCCAATCCAGAATGGCTGTCAAACTCTAGTGACTTTCCTGTTCAGAGAAGGTAAAGTCCAATTGTGCGCACAGGTAGCAAATGGCAAAACTCTGAATAAGAGTGATGGGCCAATCTTGCTATTCTTGGTTTTGACATAATATGATCTATAATTATATGCCCAGATTTAAATTTTATTCTCTTGCTTCATTTATGTTCCCTTAGATCAGTAAGTCTCAATTGAGAGGAGCAAATTTTTTCAAACTACCTATATATCAAAGATTGTAGAACATTCCATGAGGCAAGCGGGGTCGGGGTAGGGGTAGCAGCTCCCCCTCACCTACCACCTAGTTAGAACCACTATTGTAATGAGAGGGCATCAAGCCCCTTCTAAAGGGGGAGGTGGGGAAAAAGACTCCGAACCATTGTTTCAATGAGAGCCACAAAGAAGACAGCTCTCTCCCACCCATCCACCAGGCCATACGGCAGGTGTCTGGATAATGCAGAAAGAGGTTATCTATTTACCTTTCAGGACCATAATATATGGGTAGAAGACGAGGCTTAGGAAAAATTGGTCTCAGCACCAAAATAATTTGTCAATCAGCTAGGGAGTAACACAGCATCTAGATTCAGAAAAGCAGTTACCACCCAGAAAAAGTTTTTAATGACAAAGATCTGATTTGTTTCAGCAGGGAGTGAGTTCTCTAGCATAGACATAGTCTGTATTTTCCTCCTTCCCTCCTACTCTTCTCTTTCTTCTTCCCTCCTTTCCTTTTCTCCTAACCTCCTGTTTCCTGAGTTCTTGCGTATTTCTTGAGCCAACAGCCCCCCGGGGTTATTTGCGAATTATTGGACACCAATTACCTTTCAATCTTCTTCCTCCAGTGCCTCATGACAATACTGGGGAGAAGCTCACAGGGCGAGACCCACCGTCGCCTGAGAGCAGCGTTTTGCGGGTGCAGTACTGTGGCATTTCAAACCTGGCACCGCCACTTACACATTGTGGGACATTGAGCAAATTGCATCGTTTTGGTTATTCCTCAGTTTTTTTTTCATTTATAAAATGAGAAAAATAAAATCATCTACTCAACTATACTTTGGGAGGACTCAGTGGGTTGAGTTTACATAAAGGGCTGAGAATAGTAATATGCGCAGTGTAACAGCATAGCTTTACATGCAAGACTTATCTTGTAAAGTTTCCTTTAACAAGAGTCCTGCTCCCTCAACATTTTGAAAATCACTTTGCTGCTGTTGTAGATGGCTGTGGTCACTGTTTAAATAGGCAACCATCTTTACCCATGCTTTTCTAGAATTTTCTCTTCTCTATCTCAGAATAACTTCATTTTTGAAATGGTCCCCCCGCAACTGTTTTCAAGGTCAGATTCTCCTTGCTACTGTCTTTACGCAGCCTTCGTGACTCAGTGGATTCCCTCTTCAGCATTATAGGCATCAGAAAGCACCTAGCTAATCCGTCTGTTTTACTCAGAAGGAAAGTTGGGTCCTCCTAAATAAACTGTCCTGACCTACTTCCACAGTTAGTGAAGGGGGATGAAGAGCATGCCCGTGTGCCGACTCCTACTCCCTTGCTCTTACTCTCATGTAACCCTTCCTCCTCCTCATTCGGTGGAATTAACCGGATGACTCCAAGTTCCCTTCCACTGTCAGAGCCTCATTTCTCTTCAGTGATGTGAAATTGTGTCACCTTTAAAGAAGAAGTCTCTGAAGAAGTGGTATCTATGGTCTTCTTTATTTCCACAATGAATAATGAGACTAGCCTATTTGTTTGTTCATTTGTTCACTTAAGCTTTTTTTTTTTTTTTTTTTTTTTTAACATCACAGTACTTCCAGGGTTGAATGACAGGGTTTCCGTGTGAGCAGAGCTCACATCCTGCTTGGGCAGGCATGCAAAGGAATATGTTACAGAAAAGTGCACCGTGCATGCGTAAGGACTAGGGTAGGGCTCCTGCACAGAACATTGCGGGGAGGGAGCTCACCCAGCCTAGGGGGCATGGATCAGGAGCAGTTCCTGAAGGAACTGAACTCTAGTCTGCATCTTGAAGTAGGCATTAGCCAGGTGAAGACAGGGCAATGGGATGTGGGAGGAAAGGCAAAGACAGTTGTGAGAGCAAAGAACTTTGAGGAAAGTGCCAGAAGTTCTGCTAAGTGGGAGCGGGAAGTCAAAGAGATTAGGAACCGTGAGGTTGAGAGAAAGACTGAATTCTTGAAGGATCTTGTAAGTTGTATAAAAGTTTCATCCTGGAGGCCGTGAAGAGTCGCTGCAGGGGTTTAATTAAGAGTAAAGAACATATTTTATTCTGTGTTTGGAGCATGAAGAATAAAGCTGTATTTGGAGGATAAGGCACTAATTAATCCAGAAGAGATAAGAAACTGAGGTAGTTTGGCATAGAAACATACATACCAGTACAGGAACATCAATCACTTAACAAATTATCTTTTCTTTCTGTTCTATTTTTAACCACCCAAGAAAGCCTTTCCCCCACCTTGGTTTTGTCTGCAATTATCCTTTCAATGGTCATTGATTTAAATGTCTGTTAAGGAACAGACATATATAACACTGACTTAACATGTTTTCTAATTTGGTAGCTTTTTAAAATAATTTTTTTCATTTATAGTTGACATACAATATTATGTTAGTTTCAAGTGTACAACATAGTGATTAGACATTTGTATAACTTATGAAGTGATCACCCCCAATAAGGCTAGTAACCATCTGACAATTTTTGGTGACATTTAATATGCAGAAAAAATATAACTTATGAAATTTTATCTCTTTATCCCCCTACCATGCCTAGCTCAAAGGAAATTTCTGGATCTACCATGTCAGTGGACAGGTCACATTTGAGAAAGTAACTCAGCTCACACAAAGTTACCTTCATAGAAAGTACAAAGGGTATGTTTTAAAAAGAGCCCCTAATTAAATTTTGTCAATGATTTGATGAATAGCAGACCAGCTAAGATGATTTCCCATCTACAAAGACTAAAAGGAGAAATACATGTTTTGCAATGTGTATTCCCCAATATAAGATTTTTAAAAAATCAGTTCTTGAATTGCTATTAATCTTATTAATATCTGAGGTAAAACTAAGATTCAGCCTGGGTGAGGAGTAGAGAAGATGCAGACTAGCTCTGTAAAAGGAACAACTCTCACTTTCGTCTTGTACCAAAGTTCTGTTACCTTTTTCTGTGTTATTAATAACATGATGTCAGCAATCCCAAATTTCTGGGATTGAGTTTTTATGCATTGCACGCGTGCGCACACACAGACCCCTCTGGACTATTCTCAAGTTCTTTTTGTGTACTTCGGTCCACTTTTCCAGTTGCCCTCGGCCTCAGGGACCTACCCTCTCCTCTCCCAGGTACTTACAGAGTCTGCGTACTGAGCGGTAGGCTGGGGATGTGATCGACATCCTCGCAGGTGACTCTGAAGTCGTCCTCCTGGTGGCACTTGCAGGGTGGAGAAAGACACCTTTTCCCCCCCAAGCCCCTGGGCATGGCGACAAGCAGCGCTAGCTGCAATAGGGGCATCGGCCTCATGTTCCACGGTCCAAAGCTATTTCTTCATCCTTCACTATCGTCTCATTCTCAGCCCTCTGCGTTTCGGGTTCCCCAGGCCGCAGGAGAGAGACAAGGGTGGGAGAAGACTCCTTGGGGTTGCGACTTCAGCACCAAGGAGGAGGCTGGAGAGGGGACAGAAGAGGCTCTCAAGTGTTCTGTTTCCCTAGGCAACTCTCCGCGCAAACAAGCCTGTTGGCTTTACTTTCCTAGCCCGAAGCCGCGCAGCCCACTCCGTCTGTTCCCTGACACTTAACACCAGTCCTGGCTGTCTCCACCCTGCTTACCAACCAGCCCCATACGTTCCTCCCATGAGTTCTTTCCGAAGCCTAGTTCAGAAGGCCCCTCCTTTCCTTGTCTCCACATCCAATGGGCCACCTTTCCCTGTGGGTAGACTCCTAAAAGCGCTGCCTGCCAGGATCATCCTCCCCTCCTTCCCACACGCACTCTCTATCCCGAGAAAGTCCCCGCAGAATGGACCGTCCAGGAAAGACGAGGGTCAGTCTGCTTCTGTCCTAAGGCACCTCTGATGCGGCTGAAGCCACGGCGCAACACTCCTGTGGGATTGTCACTGCTCCCCAACTTCAGCGCAAACCCAGACCGCTTTGTACAGAAATGGCAACGAGGAGTCAACCAGCAGCGCCCAGCTCCCATTGCAGCTGAACTGGCGGACTCCGCGAGGCGGCTCCGGAGCGAGGCTCTGGAGTCATCTGCTGGGGAGAACTGCGAATGGCAGGAAGAGTCCGGCGCCTCGGGGGAACTCTGAGTCCAGCTTTGCGGTGTAGACTGGGGGCCCCCAGGTACATTCTGGTCCGCCCAGGAATTTTATTGAGCCACATACTTCCTATCCACCCAAAAAAGATGGAAAGAAAAACGGTACTTAAGTGGTGCACTATCACCTACTCATCATTCTTCACACAGTAGCCCAAAGCTAACAATTTAAAATATAAATCAGGCTGTGCCAATTTCCTTCTTAGAAGTCAATTGCTTACTAATTCATCTTGGGGTAAGAAGAACATCAATTCTTCACATACTGAATGATTTCATTTGTATGAATTTCTGGAACAGGAAAGGAGAACTATGGTTATGGAACTCGGAATAACATTTAGGGGAGAATAATTAGAAAAAGACACAGAACTCGCCAGGGTTATGGAAATGTTCTATATATTAATTACCCTATAGATAAGTAAATGTATACTCTGTCAAAATTCATTGAATTGTATGTTTTTAGTGGCTTTATTCATAATTACCCCAAACGAGGAACAGCTCAAGTGTTCCTCCATTAGACAAGGGATAAACAGTGAAACATCCATACAGTTCTTCAATAAAAAAGAAATACAATTAAGAAAAATAAATTTATATGTAAATGTTAAAAAAAATTTTCAACATTTTTTATTGTTGTTCAAGTACAGTTTTCTGCCTTCCCCCCACCCCTCCCCACCACCCAAGCCCTCCCTCCCTCCCTCCCCGGTTTCCACCCCTCCATTATTGTCCATGTGTCCTTTATAATTGTTCCTGTGAACCCTTCACCCTTTTCCCCTATAATCCCTTCCCCTCTGGACACTGTCAGCCTGTTCTCAATTTCAGTCTTTGGTTATATTTTGCTTGCTTGTTTGTTTTGTTGATTAGGTTCCTGTTAAAGGTGAGATCATGTGGTATTTGTCTTTCAAATAAGTCAAATATGCATAATGCTCTCCAGTTCCATCCATGATGATGCAAAGGGTAGGAGCTCCTTCTTTCTTTCTGCTGCATAGAATTTCATTGTGTAAATGTACTATAGTTTTTTTATACATTCATTTACTGACGGGCACTTAGGTTGCTTGCAGCACTTGGCTATTGTAAATTGTGCTGCTATGAACATTGGGGTACGTAGGTTCTTTTGGATTGGTGTTTCAGGGTTCTTAGGGTATAATCCTAGCAGTGGAATTGCTGGATCAAAAGGCAGTTCTATTTTTAGTTTTCTGAGGAAATTCCATACTGTTTTCCACAGTGGTTGCACCAATCTGTATTTCCACCAACGGTGCAGTAGGGTTCCCTTTTCTCTACAACCTCTACAACACTTGTTTGTTGTTTTGTTTATGATGGCCATTCTGACCGGTGTGAAGTGGTACTTCATTGTGGTTTTAATGTGCATCTCTGATGGCTAGTGATGCTCAGCATCCTTTCATATGTCTCTGAGCCCTCTGTATGTCCTTCTTGGAGAAGTGTCTGTTCAAGTTCTTTGCCCATTTTTTTAATTGGGCTGCTTGTCTTTTTAGAGTAGAGTCATGTGAGTTCTTTATATATTTTGGTGATCAAACCATTGTCTGAGGTATCATTGGCAAATATGTTTTCCCATACGGTTGGTTCTCTTTTCACTTTAACACTATTTTCTTTAGCTGAGCAGAAGCTTTTTATTTTGATGAGATCCCATTTGTTTATTCTTTCCCTTATGTACCTTGCTCTAGGGGACATATCGGTGAAAATATTGCTGCATGGAATATCTGAGATTTTCTTAGCTATGTTCTCCTCTAGGACTTAAATGCTATATGTAAATTTTTTAACCTGACCAATAATGTCCCACTATAGGGGCTGGTTAGCTTTTCTTGTAAAGAATCAGATAGTATGTACTTTAGGCTTTGTGGGCCACATATCATCTTTGTCAGGTCTCCTTCTCTTTTATATAAACCTCTGCAGATGTAGAAGTCATTCTTAGCTTGTAGTCTGTACTGAAATAGGCCTCAGGTAGAATTTGACCTGGAAGCCACAGTTTGCTGATTCCTGGCCATCAAGATCCAGCCCTTACTCAACTGCACAGTCTCATTTCACAAAATGCTCCCATGTTCTCTATATTCAACCGCTTTGCTGGACCAGGGACAAGACAAGTTGTCACCTTTGGGCCTTTGCTACTGCTGAACTCTATGCCTGGAACAATCTGTGTCCAGATCTTCAATCTCGAAGTCTTACCATATTTTTTGGACTATAAGATGCACTTCCCCCCACCCAAATTTGGGAGGAAAATGGGGGTGCATCTTGTAGCCTGAATGTAGCTTACCTGGCTTGCTGTGTGTGTGTGGTGGGGGGGCATGGTCTATGTTATTTATGTTATTAAATATTTTACCACATTTTTTACTTCAAAAATTTTTTTCCTATTTTCCTCCTTTAAAACCTAGTTGTGTCTTATGGTCTGGTGCATCTTGTACTCCTAAAAATATGGTAGTTTAAATATCACTTCTTCAGAAAGGTTTTCCCTGGAAATCTTGTCTAAAGTAATGATCCTCTGTCACATCACCTATTTCACTGTCTCCAAAGCACTCATCACTGATTATTATTACTGATGAGTTTACTTATTTATTGCCTGTCTCTTGCTGCTCTCCTATTGCTATCAAAATATATGATCCATGAAAACAGAAACCCTGCTGATTTTTTGTCACTGTATTCCTAATGCTAAGAAAAAATGTCTAACTCCAAATTAGTAAAGAATAAATGTTGAATGCACATGTTTGCAAAGCCTAGATTAGTTATTTGTTGCAGCATGATCAATAATCTCCACAAAGAGACTTACAACTTTTGTTATCTTGGAGTTTCCGTGGAGCAACTTGGCAGTAGCTTAACTGGGTGCTGCTGGTTCAAAGCCTATTGTTAGGTTGTAAACAAAATGACAGCTAAGGGCTGCAGTTATCTGATAGCTTGGCTGCAATCTCACTAAACTCACTTACTCCAGTAGTTCTTTCGTAGTTTCTATCAATCATCTATAAATTGAATTGTCTGAGAATGGACAGTTTTACTTTTTTCCTTTCCAATCTGGGTGCTTTTCATTTTCTTTTTCTTCTTTGATTGCACAGGTTAGAACCTCCAGACAAGTTTGACTAGAAAGGGTAAAGGCAGACATATTCATCTGGCTCATAATCATAGGGGGAAGTAATTTTCATCATTAATATGAGGTTACTTATACAGTTTCCACAGGTGCATTTTATCAGGTTGAGAAGGCTTCCCTCTATTTCTCATTTGTTTAGTGTTCTTAATCAGCAATGGGTATTAGGTAAAATGCTTTTTCTACATCTATTGAGATGAGTCAACATTCTTCTTTTTTAGTTTGTTCATGTGATAAATCACAGTGATGGATTTTTGAATGTTAAATCCATCTTGCATCCCAGGGACAAACCCTACTGGATAATGATGTATTAAGTTTTTAAAAATGTATTCTAGGATTAAACTTGCTAAAATTTTGTTTAGTGGTTTTGCATATATGTTCACAAGGAAAAAGGATCTGTTATTTTCTTTTTTGTAGTATTTTTGTTTAGGTTTTTTTTGTATCAGGATAATTCTACCACTATAGAATGAATTAGGGAATAGTCTCTCCTCTTTAAATTTCTATAAGAGTTTGCATATGAATCAATATCTTTTTTTCTTTTTAATTTTTTAAAAAGACTTTAATTATTTATTTTTTAGAGAGAGGGGAACGGAGGGAGAGAAATATCAATGTGTGGTTGCCTCTTGCATGTCCCCCACCAGGAACCCAGCCTGCCACCCAGGCAGGTACCCCTACTCGGAATTGAACCGGTGACCCTTTGATTCACAGGTTGGCACTCAATCCACTGAGCCACACCAGCTGGACTATCAGTTTTTTCTTAATTGGTAGAATTCACCAGTGAAGCTCTCTCAACCTTGAGGTTTACTTGCTGAAAGGTTTTTAACTACAAATTCAACTTCAAAAAATAGACATAGGAGTGTTTTTTGTAGCCTCTTTGTACCTTTATATTTAAAGTGCAGTTCTTACAAATTAGCAGAGTTGGGTAATGCCCACAATATTTGTCTTTTATTTGGATTGCACAGGACATGTATATTTAGTGTTATTATCAATCTTAGTTTAAGTTCGTAATCTTGCTGCTAGTTTTCTACTTGTTCCACCTGTGTTTGTGATGCCTCCCGCCACCCCCCCCCCCATCATTCAAAGCTTCTTGGGTAAATTCAGGAATTTTTATGATTCCATTTCACCTTTTTTGTTGACTCTTAGCTGTAACCCTTTGGTTACTTTAGTGGTTGCTTCAGGGCTTAGGGTTTACATATTTAAGTTATGAGAGTCTATCTTCCGCTGATATTACCCTACTTTATGCGTGGTTTAAGAACCCTACAAGGGTATCACTTCCATTTCTCCTCAGCGTTATGCTTCTGTTGCCATACATTTTGTCTATACATAAGTTATAAGCTCTATGATACATTGTTATCTTGGTTAAGAGAGTGAGTTATCTTTTAATGAAATTTAAATCATAAGAAAAGATTCATATACTTTTCAATTAATTATCTCTTCTGGTGTTCTTCATTCCCTAGTATAGATCCATATTTTCTACTGACATCACTTTGCTTTTGCTTGAAAGACTTTCATGAACAGTTCTTGCATTACAAATCTGCTAGTCATGTGTTGTTCCATCTTTTTTGTGTCTGAACAAGTACTAATTTTGCCTTCATTTTTAAAGGGTATCATTGCTATGTGCAGAATTATAGATTGAAAGTATTTTTACCTTTCAGTACTTGAAAAATATTGCTCCACTGTCTTGTTACTTGTTTCCAAGGACAAATATTCTATCATAATTGTCTTTTTTCTATTGTAACATTGTTTTGTTTCTCCCTCAGGAGGCCTTTAAGGCTTTAGTTATCACTGGTTGAAAGTAATTTGACTATCATGTGCCTTGATTTACTTTTCTTCATATTTCTTATGCAGTATTATGAGGTTCTTGAATTTTTGCATTTATGGTTTTCATCAATATTGGGAAAATTTCAGCCATTATCTCCCCATGTATTTTTATGTCCCCTTATGCCTCTGTCTCCTCTTTGTGGGTGTTCCCATTATTCCACTTATATTAGGCTGATTAAAGTTGCCTCACAAAAAACTCATTGATGCTTTTTTTATTAAAAAATTCTTTCTGTTGTTCATTTTGGATAGTTTCTTTTGCTATGTTTTCAAATTCAGTATTCACTTTTTTTCTGAAATAGTTAATCTGCCAGCAATTCCTTCAGTATACTTTTTATGCCAGGTGAAATTTTCCTATCTAGAAGTTCAGTTTAGGCCTTTTTTAGGCTTGCCCTGTCTCTGTGCAACTTTTGACATCCAACACACTTTTGATGTCTGTATTAGTTTCTTAGGGCTGCTGTAGCAAAGTACCACATATTGATGGCTTAAAACAACAGAAATGAATTCACTCACAATTTTGGAGTCTAGAAGTTCAAAATTAAGGTGTTGACAGGACTACTCCCTCTGAAAGCTCTGGGGGAGATTCCTTCCTTGCCTCTTCCTAGCTTTTGATGGTTGCCAGCAGTCCTTGGTGTTCCTGGGCTTGCATCACCTTGGTCCCCCTCTGTCATCACAAGATGTTCTCTCTGCATGTCTCTGTCCTAAATTCCCACTTCCTACAAAAACACCAGTTACTGGATTAGGACCTTTCCTCGTTCAGTATGACCTCCATTTAATTTGAATGTCCGTAAAAACCCTGTTTCCAGATAAGGACATTTTCACAAGCACTGGATGTTAGAACTTCAAGATATCTTTTTGGGGAACACAATTCAACCCCTCACAATGTCCTTGTTTGATCATTCTGACACCTTTATAAGTTCTAGGTAAGTTTGGGTTGGTTGGTTTTTCTCCTTAGAGTGAGTTGCCTTTTTCTTCTTTCACGCCTGATGGTCTTTATTTGGATTGCGGATATTGTAAGTTTTACCTCTTTTGGTACTGGATTATTTGTTTTCATAGAAATATTTTTGAGATTTGTTATCAGATGTGTGAGGAAACAGTAATTTAACTTGGAAACAGTTTGATATTTTTGGATCTTGCTTTCAAGGCTCATGAGTGGGACCAGAGTAGCATTTCATTTAGCACTAATTACTCCCCACTCCTGAGGCAGGGCTCTTCTGAGTACTCTACATAATACTCTATGAATTAAGAAGTGTTTCCATTTGGCTGGTGGGAATACTCACTGTTCCTGGTCCTGCGTGAGTGACAGGCACTTTTCCTCCAATCTTGTTAGATGCTTCTTTCTCCAGCCTCAATTTCTTCACATACTCTGCTGAATAGTCCAAGGAGACCCTTCACAGTTCCTTGGAGTTTTCTTTTATGTAATTCTTTTCTCTCTATTAGTTTGTCCAGCCACATTGGTCTTCCCAAACTCTCATCTCTGTCTTCTCAATTGAAAGCACCCACTGAGCTCTGCCTGGGTTCCTTCTCCTTGAGCCATGGCCCAGAAATTCTCTCAAGGCAGGAAGTTGTGGGGATCTCAAGCCTTACCTTATTTGTTTCCTGTCTTCAGGGGTCACTTTATCTGATGTCTCTTGTCTTTAAAAGCCTTGTTTCATATATTTTGCCTGTTTTCTTTTTCTTTTTAAAAATTCTGGTGGGAGGGAAAATCTGCTCTCTGCTTCTATGCTAGTGATCTTTGCTGGAAACATAAATGGCATGCCAAAATCTGTAACATTTTAGTCATGAAATTGGCTTAGTGGTGATCAAAATATAGGTAAAATCTCCTAGGTCTACCAGTTACAATTCAGGAAAGCGGATCTAGCCTTCAGGATAACCATGTTCTAATAACCTGCTCAACAAATTGCTATGATAATCAATAAGGCAATTTTCTTTCTTTAGCATAACTTTTAAATTGGGGCAAATAAACATATGAGAAGATGAATCTTTCTCATCATCATATAAGATGAGAAGCTTAAGTAAAGAGAAATGTGTTTGCACTCAGATCCATTAAACACACAAAAAATGCTTTTAAAGATAAGAGATAAATGAGAATGACTAAGAAATTACTTTTTCCCCCTTGTAGAAGAATCATTAGCATGGTCCAGATATAAGAAAGTGACATTTAGCAATGAATTCTTGTTTCCACCCTCCCCCCAAAAAGACACCTATTAAAGTGGACCTCAGGCTATATGACTTAGCTACACAAAATGTTTTATAGGTTTAAATTTTTACGTTAATAGTTGTTCATTTTGACCAAAATGCAAACAAATTGCTGTGTCTTATACTTGTAATGCTCTTGACAGTGACAAATACTATAATTAGTAAGTGTGTGGCTGAAAAGAATATTACAGGATCAATGGTACACAATAAGCAGCTGAAGATGATTCTTTGAGCAGTGGCCAATACCATCCTTGTAACATTTTGTTTCTTATTTTGGCTATTCTAGATTTGCAGTTAGCTTGGAAAGATAATGCAAGAGGAATCAAAATGATTTATGATGGTTTTGTGCTGGTGTAAACAGAGTGGCTTTCATGACTCTCTAGGTTCAGAGAGAATTTGGAGTAGTTCCAATTAGGATATTGGAGATATCTCTTTAACCTCACACATAGCATCCTACTTTGTTGCTCTGTCTTCCTTCTTGTCACTTATAACTAACTGTCTGGTGATATTATAAGGAGGCTTGACTATCTGTGGTGGCTAGATGGAACCCAGCTATGTCAAATGGTAGATATGGCATCACTTGTGCTGGGCAATCACTGGGCAAAATACAGGCTGTACCCCTTTCATGCCAATGGGAAGACGGTGAGGTTCAGGTTATGAATAGTACTTGTTTGAATAGTGGCCTAGCAGTCTATGGACATGGGCTTTCCTGAACACCTTCAGGTCTGCACCCACCTCCTCCTGAACTCTCCAACTCCCCTCTCTGGGACCCCTTCTCTGTTTCTTATCACATTCCCAGTCAGGAATCCCTTTTATTTTGGGGGACTGCTGTTTTTCATATTTTCTTGTCTCTGAGCAACATGAGAGCAGAAAATATGTCATCTCCTCATTTTCACTGCATTTCTAGTACCTAATACAATGTCTGAATCCTAGAAAAATTCATCATACATTTGCTGAATTAAATGAATGAGTACAATTGTTTTGAAAAAGTTAAAATGTTAACAAATAAATGTAGTTACTGTTATGCTTCTGCATGTGTATGGGACAATTTCATGGGTGTTCTTAATTTTGTTCACATTTGTAGCAGAGAGTGTGTATTCTTGGACACAGCTGTGAGCAAGCAGCTCCAAGATAGATGCAAATACATAGGTAAGTCCTTAAAATAATTTCATGTTCAAACTGGTTGTAACATCTACCTCCCACTGTAGGCCTGACCAGAAAAAAATATTTGAATGGTTCTAATATATCAAATTATGATATATCATATTTATGTGTGTGTGTGTATGTGTGTGAGAGAGAGAAAGAGAGAGAGAGAGAGAGAGAGAGAGAGAGAGAGAGAGAGAGAGAGAGAGAGAGATATGAAGGGAGGGTGGGAATTTTAAAAGGTTAGGTCCCTGCATTTGAAAGGCTTCGAGTCTAATGTAAGGGACCAACTGGGAATGGATCATTTCAGCACACAATTATGAGAAGAGGGGACCTGTGTCATTTAATGTGTCATTTAATGTGATCTAGCTGTTCTTGAGAAAGCCAGGAAAGAAGCTTCACAGATAAAGTAAAATTTGCTTTTAGACTCCATGAGGAAAACATCAATGACTTTTTTTGGCAGAGCAGAAGGAAAGAACCATCTTCATGACTAATTTGGACTTTCACTTCTTAGCCTTTCCAAAGCTCAGTTCTTTGTTGAGGTTTTTTTCCAATGACCCTTTCCTGATTGGAACCAACTTCTCTGAGGGGAATATGCCTCTCTCATGTTCCAGAAATAGTGAGGAGGTAACACCCTAGCAGCAGTCATGAAGCGACATCTCTGTATTCTGTTTTTGATTTGTCATTAATGAGCTATGAGATCTTATGCGAGTCATTTTCTTTATCCAGGCCTAAAATGTTTGTCTAGATAATCTCCTCTGTTCCCTTACAGTTCTAAGAATTTGTGAGCCAGAAGACATTAGGCTCTGGCAGTAAGGGGAGTTTTACATATAACTGCTAGAAATTACACCTGCCTGTTCCCCAAGGAGTAACAGAAATGCAGTCTATGTTAGCATCATAACTGTTTGGGTATTTTTCTTTTTAAAATAGTAAAATAAATATTTTAGACTTTTCTGATTAAATTATACTCTGGGCCAAAGCAGCTCCCTAATTCCTTGGAAGGGGAAAAAGAAGAAGAAGAGGGCAAGAGGGCGCGTCCTGAGGCCTCAAGTGGTAACTAATCCGGCTTCTTCCGGGAGAATCACAAGAAGACAGTCGTGTGGCATCTTGGGACTTGCAGTTTACTTTAGGGCCGCTGTCCCTTAGTAATTCTTTGTTTTGCGGGAGATGCGGACTACAACTCCCAGAGGGCCAAGCGCCACCAGTGGGGCCCTGTACGCTCGCTGCGGCTGGGCGGCTAGTTTAAGTTGCCATAGCTGCGAGTCAGGGCAGAGCTCTGTCGGTTGCGCCGCAGCGTCGGTCAGTAGCACCTTCTCGGTCACAGGTGGCCGTGGGAGCCGGGCAGGCCTCGGCGATGATCCGGCATTAAGGATCTGGGACTCTCCTCTATCTCAGGTACCTTCCCCCAACCTCCCCCTTGCCTTTTTTTTTTTTTTTTTTTTTTTTTTTTTTTTACCACTTCCCTGTCTTGTGGATGTTTTAAGTCCCACTTCTCCTTGTCCCATGGGTGGGGACAGTGGCCGCGCGGAGATTTGGAGTGGGGCCGTGGCTGGGTAGAGTGTGTGCCAAGGTCAGGAGAGACGGCGTGCCTGGCATCCAGAGGCCCCCTCCCTCTGCAAGGGTATCCGCAGTCAGGTCTTTGCCAAGTTATCCAGGGAATTTGAACTTCGTTTGTCCTCTTGCGAGTGGCTTGTTCTACCGTTAGCAGCTACGAAGCCTAAGCTGTCAAGGAGATCAGCCTCACTTTGGAGATTATTTGCCTGGCCTGCGATATAACTTGCCGTTTTGTACTTGTTCTGTAGTCATGGAAGTTTGCTACTCTGGGAACACTTTATCAGTCTTTCCTATGCCAACACGGGAGTTGCCCTAATCTTAACAGTCCCGGGTTTGAGTTATTTCATGGAATCACCCGACACGTTTAGATGGGGCTCAGTCACTTTCGTAGACTTCTTGTAGAACCGCTTTGTAACCTTGTTTCAGATATTATCTATTATGTGAAGTATCTAGCACAGGGCCTGGCACATTGCACGTGCTCAGTATTTTTTATTTATTTATATTAATTATACAGAACAGTGCTGTCAGATAGAAGTATTTGTGAGCCACACACACAAGTTTAAATTTTCTAGTACCCACATTATGCCAGTAAAAAGAAACTGGTGAGATTAATTTCAATAATTTATTTAGCACAGTGTATCCAAAATGTGTTACTTTCAACATGTAGTCAATATGTAACTTATTGAGATATTTTAAAACTGTAAAGATTTTTTTTTTTAAAGGTTCTAACTCTTCAAACTGTTGTATTTTATACACTTACAGCACATGTGAATTCAAACTGGCCAGATCTCAAGAGCTCTGTAGGCATGTATGGCTAGTGACTGCGGTATTGTGCAGTATAGGTTCAAGATTAAAACTTTGGCAGCTTCATAGTGGCACAGAGAAATTGGGGTTTGTTTGTGACTCAACTCTTGGGGTGAGAGTTGCTGCTTTGCTCGAAGAGCCAAGTATGCATAAAACCTCTGCTCTCAGCATGTCCTGTCTGCCATTTCAAGACTTGTGTCACTTCAACTCTCCGCAGTTTATTTTGATTAACTTTTCCAGAATACTTTTTTCTTGAAGTGGCTTATAGATGTGGTCCCAGATCTACTTTTTATGCAGACAACTACCAGTTCTCTGGAAAACTCTCTGTGTATTCTTACACACTGCTTTAAAACCAGTGACAAAGAATTGAAAATATTTCTTACAACCAAAGGGATTTTACTTATTTAATTGCGATACTAGATGTGGGAAGAACTGGGCAGCTTATAAAATATTTCCTTTAAGGGGAACAAGCATATAGTATGTTAACTGGCTTAGAAATTCAACTGGGTCATTACATTCAGAAGAGACATGTTAAATTCATTGCTTGACTTACTTACCTTCTGATAGACATGCAGAGAGAGAGTACTTTTAGCTAGATTTGGGCTACAATTCACTCTGCATGATCTAGCCAGCCCAGGGGGAGACTGGGTATGGGCAGAAGTGCCCAGTGAGGAGTAGGCTGGCTGGGCACTTGGATGTGAAGAACAGGAGTTCAGTGAGGTTTTTGCATGACCCAAGGAGCATTTCCTTTGTTCTCTGATATGCCATAAACTGCACGTAGTGAGGGTGAGCTTATTTTCATATTCTATTATTTTAAAAAATTTAAGGTTGTGGGTGTGTTTTACCCCTTGTTTTATTTATCTGTAGGTGGTCTGGGGAAAGAGTAAGGGCGATCAAAGATCATCTGCTTGACTAGGCCTTTTGCCCCGACCCTCATGAAGAGATGATAGGAGGCAGACGTATGTGCCTGAGAAGAGCACTGAGCTCAGTGGAGAGCAGCACGGAGATTTGGGGGTGTGCTTTGTAAGTATGCTTTCTCCCTGCCTTTCTGAGATAACAGAGTTTTACATATTTATAGTGGAAAAGAATATGTCAACAAATAGGCTTTTAAGGGGGCAAGAAACCCCTTTCTCACAGCGTAGTATAAAAATCAAACAGAATGCTTGCGCATGGAGTGGTATAAAAATTCAGGGGACGAAACTAGATGCCTTAACAAAAGCAACGACGATGCAGATGTTTCTATTAGACAAATATTTGAGAAGCTGATTCGTGCAGGCCCAGGAATAGGCACCTTTTATGTGTTCACACATGATGGATTTATTGTGCTAGTCTCCATTTTACAAATGAGGCAGTCGAGGCTCAGGTCGCTTGGGATTCTGGAGCCCAAAGAGCGGGTTCCATCCCCAGTGTTCTGACTAGAAGTGTCAGTCCCGCCCAATGGGAAGAGGCCCCGCTCTTGTCTCTGGTGGCCCTCTAATGAGATTTGGTTGACAGTCAGCATTTATAGAGTAATAGTACCATATAAGCAAATCTTACAGTTACTTAACTCTTTGAAGGTTCAAAGTGTTCTATTATCTTAGTTTTTTTCAAGCTATAACGGTTCTTACATTATTATTGAGGTAAGAGATATAATAATTATAATTTGTGATTTCTATGAAATGAACATATTCATTATGAATTGTCATTGATAATAAAGGACTACCCAAATTTTGCAAAGTAGATTTAAAATTGTGGACCCTTTGTCGCATTTGCATACTGCATTTTGATAAAGCACACTCAAACATATAGAGGAGACCCTTTGGGGCCTTGTAATAACAGTTTCCAAGATCTATGCTGTACAGAGTTCTTAGAATTAAAGAATTTTAAAGCTGGAGGAGCCTGATAGGGTCATATAAACACAGATTCTCAACTGCAATCTTGACACATTTGTGAATAATATAAAAATATTATAGTAGATTCAGTAGTATTCATGTAATAACGTCACTGGGTTGATTGTAATATGAAATGTTTCAATATATTCATGTTATTCTGTAGTGTGTTTTTGTTTCTTGTAATAATGTATTATTTACATGTTGGCACATAAAATTCTACCATGTCTCTTTTAACTGCTATTTGGTATTTCAGTTGACTGCATTTAATGTATCCCTTATCAGTAGATTTGTTGCTTTTTGTAATTTTTTAACTACTATGATTCTGCTATGAAACTCTTTACATACACGTGGGATGCGTACATACATCTTTTACATACATCTTTCGTTTTCCTAGGATAACATACAGGATGGCGCAAAAGTAGGTTTGTAATTGCGAGTACGCGAAACAGTGTATTCT
Organism: Anoura caudifer; assembly: GCA_004027475.1. NCBI lineage: Eukaryota > Metazoa > Chordata > Mammalia > Chiroptera > Phyllostomidae > Anoura > Anoura caudifer. The sequence continues at coordinate 478,221 of PVKU01000413.1, forward strand.
TGTATTGTTATTTGTTAATTATTTTATTATTTTCCCTACAAACCACCGTAAGCCTACTTTTGCTCCACTCTGTACATAGAATATCTGGGTCAAAATAGATGCATATTACTTATATGTTACTTGTCTCGCCAGATTGTTCTCCAGAAAAGCTATATATTTTATTTAATATTTATACAGCCAGGTGTGCTCTTATCGACCCTGGAGGTAAGAGCTCTTTTTTTCTTTTTTCATTTATGGAAAAACAGATAAATAAGAATGCCATAATATTATTCTAATGTTCAATTCTTTAATCAGTAAAATAAAGCATGTTATGTATTTGTTAGGGCCATATGTATTCTGTGAATTGCCTGTTTATATATCCAGTACCCACCTGGCACCACACATAGTCACTACAATGTTATTGACTATATTTCCCCTGCTGTACTTTACATGCCCATGCCTACTTTGTAACTACCAGTCTGTACTTCTCAACCCCTTCATCCTTTTCACTCAGTCCCCAACGCCCGCTTCCATCTGGCAACTGCCAGTCTGGGCTCTATATCTGTGAGTCTGTTTCTGCTTTGTTTGTTTGTGTTGTTCTTTAGATCCCACGTGAAAGTGAAATCATACGGTATTTGTCTTTCTCCGACTGACTTATTTCATTTAGTTTAATACCCTCTAGGTGAGACAAGCAATTTTATAGATTGTAGAAAGAAGGCAAAAGCTTGATGGTGGGAGAGTGAAGGCGGTAAATTGGCAAAATGGGTTTGCTTATGAACAGCAGTTGGTACATTGTAAGAGTACTGAGAGTAGTCCCAGATGATAAAGAACCTGGCTAATTTGGAGTGTAGTGCTTTGCAGTACAGATAGATAATAATCGAGGAACGCAGGTAGCTGCAGATGACAATAATGAATTAAAATGATTTGCAGTAATTCAATCAGGGCTTCTAGGTTTGATTCAGTTGTTTTAACACATTTATTTAAATGGATTTGAAATATTTATCCTTGTTTTCTCTATAAAAGACATTATCAAGTGCTCATATTTATACTGTTAGTTTAATCCATATTGTTTGAGGATGTAAGATAATTAATCTAGGCCATTTCCCACAAGAATCATTTCACCCAGCAATTATTTACTTAGTACTAATTGCAAAGTCCTCTTCTTTGAAATTTATCTCTGGATTAATCAGACAGGTTAATAAGGAAATTTAATTGTAAATTTATTTAAAAACGTTCCAGCTACATGGCAGGTACTGTGCTAGCTGTTGAAATGCAACTACGGATAAAATAAATGGAGTTTTGGTAAGATTTTGAGTCTGGTGGGGAGAGAGACAGTAAAAAACCAAGTAGCAACCTCAGAGCTGTGATGAGTTGGTATCCACTGTGGATACTTGGTCCAGGGTAGGGGTGTGGGCAGTGAAGGAAGGCTTTCTAGGGGAAGTTTCCTGTGAGTTGAGGCTTGAAAGAAAAGTAGAAGTTAGACAAGGGAAAAGAAGTGAAAAGAATGTTCCAGACAGTGAATCCAGCTTAGGTTTGATGGCAAGGTGAGCATGACATATTTGAGGAATTGAAAAAAATTCTGTGGCACAAATAATTATATTTCATGAAGGTGTTTAATAAATGTCTTGCTGTGATTATAAAGTGATACAAATGCAGAGGAAGGAAAGATCACTTCCGGCTGGAGACGGAAGGCTTTCCTGAGATTGCATTTATTGAGCTATGCGTGCAAAGGTGAGTGGAGCTTAGGTTGGTGGTGATAGCAGACAGCAAAAGGCATTCCAGCCAGAACTAATGGCATTAATGAGGGGTGGTGGTGGGAGGAGACTCGCTGGCCTTATTTTTCCTATGGTTCTTTCATTAAGACATAGGTAGCTTGCTGAGGGTCTTGAATTCCTGATTCCAGAAGCTAGACTCAGTCATGTGGCCAGGGGAGTGTCAATGAAGTTGGAATGTATAGGAAAAGATTCAGAGTTAGAGAAACCATTTTGGTGGCTAGGAATGAGTTAAGAAGAGTCCTGAATTATGAATAGTGCCGGTGGCAATGAGAAGGATTAAATGGTTAGAAACCTGGGCCTTGGAGAAAGGTTCAGTACTCAGCTCTGCTACTTGGTAGCTCAGTAACTAGTACACCTTTCTTAGCTCCTTTAAGCCTTTGAGCGGTACAGCGTGCGACAGTAGCGTTTACCTTGTAGGGTTGCTGCATGCAGCAGTCTGTGATGTTAAAACACTGGTTATTCAGCAGTATTTCAACTTTTGTCTTTTGAAGGTTTTCATAAGGAGCTTCCTAACTGGAGTCTACATTCATTTACTTCCAATAATTAAATTTCACTATAAATGGATTTCTTTCTAATCCTATATCTTTAAAAATATTTATGCATGCATTTAAAAATATTCCAGGAAACAGTTCATGATAAGGTCAAAGTTAAGAACTCCAATTACCTTTCAAAAAAATTTAGAACTTACTGTATTTTGGAAAGAATATACCAATTTTTCTGTTTATTCACTTTTAAAATTATGAATAAAGAATACAATTGAGAATATTTTGCTAAGCGAAATAAGTCAGCCAGAAAAAGCTAAGAACCATATGATTTCACTCATACGTGGAATGTAAAACTGAAATCACACACACAGACAGCAGTATGGTGGTTACCCGGGGAAGGAAGGTGTAGTACAGTGTGAAGAGGGGCAAGTATATGGTGACGGAAGACGATTTAACTTTGGGCGGTGGGCGTACAAAGCAGTATACAGATCATGTATCATAGAAATATACACTTGAAACCTATATAATCTTATTAACCAATGCCACCCCAAGAAATTTAATGAAAAAGAATACAAAATACAAAACTCTTGAGTAAATATGTCAATAAGTTCAATAAAATGTATTCCAGTTCTTTATTATAGAAGACTTAAAAAAAAAGATCTAAATATATAAAGTGAGAGTGGGGGAGGGAAGAAATATGGGAACTGAGAAAGAGTGTAAGAAAAAGAGAAATAGATAATACATGTACACCCAAAAAGAATAGCTTTAAAAACAATTTAAGGTTTTAGGATATGGTTTCTGAAAAAAAAAAATAGGAATGCTTTTCTGCCTGAAAGAGGTTGTAAATATTCTTAACAAGAGAGTTATTTAAAAGATATATTAAAATAGCTGTAGAAAGTTGGACTTGTAGCCGATTTATGCATTAAATCCTTTATATCTCGTATCCATTATAACAAACTCTCATTCTAAGTAAATAAGTACATATAGCATACTCTGGCATTAAAAGCGTTTCATGGGATGGGGGTGATAAGAAATATGATAGGGAAGGACAAGAAAACATTTCAGTGGTTGGGCAATGTATTTGGAATTTACACACTCCTTTTACACCTCAAAATGTATTGGAGCCCTCGCTGGTGTGGCTCAGTTGGTTGGAGCATTGTCCTGTAACTGCAAGGTCGTGGGGTTGATTTCTGGTCAGGGCACCTGTCCATGTTGTGGGCTCAGTCCCCTGTTGGGGCACATGCTGGAGGTAGCCAGTAGGTGTTTCTTGCATCTCTCTCTCTCTCTCTCTTATAAAATAAAACTTTAAAAAGTGAAAATGTAGTGGAAAAGCACTGGCTTAGAGATAAGATATGAGTTCTAGTTCTGTACCTGTAACTTTTTAGCGAAGCAGTCATGGACAAGTATTTTACTCAAAGCTTTGTTTTTCTTTAGTAGCAAAAGTAAAGGGTTGGAATTATATCAACTTTATAGGATTTAATGGAGATCAAAAGAGTAAATGCTAAAGAAAATGCTTTGTAAACTATAAAGCAATGTGCAAATGTAAGGTAGAAATAGCAATAAGAAATATTTCCCTCTCCTAAAATTTTTAGTATTGTTTGTTCACTAGGGAGGTCAAGAGGAGTTTGTTTATACTTTAAAAGGTAGAAGGGAGAAAACAAGTGTTATGCTTTATAATATATTTAAGAAATAGCTTATTTCTCATGACAATCTTAATGCTATGGAGAACAAATAAATAGCCCCAATTGCTATTTATGATTGCTAGATTTTTTTCTCAAAAATTGCTAGCCTCTCATTTGTTATATAAATTGCTTATGCTTATTTTGTGCATCCTAATTTGAATTTGTCCCTCCATTAACCCCACCACTAGAAGACAGTCTGAAAACAACCTGTTTTCTCAAGGAGACTGTTTTTTTTTTTTTTTTTAAAGATTTTATTTATTTATTTATTTAGAGAGGGGGAAGGAGAGAGAAAGAAAGGGAGTGAAACATCAATGTGTGGTTGCCTCTCACATGCCCCCTGCTGGGGACCTGATCTGCAACCCAGGCATGTGCCCTGACTGGAAATCGAACTGGTGACCCTTTGATTCACAGACTGGCACTCAACCTCTAAGCCACACCAGCCAGGACCTCAAGGAAAGTAGTTTTGAGAGGAAACTTTGGAAATTAACTGTTTTCTGAACCAAATCAAGTGATTTATTAGTAAACTACATATTGTCAATGGATCATCCTTGGTGCCAATTCCGTACCAATAGGAATCCCCAGTTTGGAGTACAGTGAAGAAGGAAACTTGATTCAGTGCAAACCAGGTCAATTGTGATACAGCATGGCTGTGATGTGGCCCTGGGGCCAGGCATCCCTGGGGCCAGGCCCCTCTCTGGCTAGATAGCTCTTCTCTGTTCCTTACTGGCCTACTCTGCTCCATGCTGGTCTGCTTTGTACTGTGCTGGTCTCCTTTGTGATGGTCTGCTCTGCTCCATTCTGTGTTCTGTGCCAGAGTGCTCTAGCCTGCATTAAAATGTTCTTTTCTGTTCCAGCGAGACATCTTTAGTGTTTTATCTCAGCCAGGGAAATACACTCTTCAGTCTTTGCTGGAAGGGCATAGTGCATGCTCAGAGCCAGAGGGGAGCTGGTTGATATCACAGAAGTCCCTGCTCTGGCCCCTGATTGGTCTGTCCTCATGCAAATGAGGATTCCAAATCTTGGTAGTTTGATTGGTCCAAAAGGCACTTTTAAATGAGCTGCTGTGCTTGGTTGGTGTGGATGTTGATGAGGATATAACTGTGCAGCTCTGATTGGAGAGAGGAAGGCCTCAGTCCCATTGGTTGAAGTAGGGTTCCAGGAACTCCTTCGTAAGAGCTCGCTCAGATGGCAGAAACAGTGAGGGCAGGCAGTTCAGTGCAGAATTCTTCCTGAAGTGTAGTATGTGAGGGGTCCCTGTGTAGAAACGGCTGGTAGGCTCTGTTTTTTAAAATTTGAGCCCCATTAGCCACCAGGAGCTCTTCTTCATAGGTATCTTTTCTTTTCAGGGTTCACAACATAAATCATTTAGCTTTTGCTGTGTAACAAGACATAGAAGACATACAACAATAAACAGTTACTGCTCGTACAGTGGGTCAGCTGAGCTATCTGCTTATGATTAGACTCATTTATTTGGGTTCAGCCAGCTGGTCAGCTGGTCTGCTGATCTGAGCTGTAAGCTTCTGGTGCAACCCTGTGTCCCACACCTTCCACAGGATACCCTGGCCATGCACTTTAGGTGATGGAAGAGGTACAGGGGAACAAGGCCAGCGTGTAATGTCTTTTCAAGACTCTGCTTGTGCTGTGTTACCTAAAATCCTATTGGCTAAAGCAGGTCACATAGCTGAGCCCAAAGGAAGGGGCCTGGGCAGGTAATTCAACCTATAGTACGAGGTCAGTGCATGTAGGAAGGGGTGAAGAATTGGAGCAAATTATGCACGGTACTGCACTTTTGTTCTGAGTGTAGTTTTTGGTGTATACAATAGTGTGAAAACACTCTCAGTAGTTCGGTTTAAATCAAGCCCTGTGGCTGTAGTAGTGCCTTATCCTGGTTTTGGAGTCCATAGGCATGGCAACATCAAAGCGGTATCACCCAGCTTCCATTCTGGTCTGTAGAGGAAAGCATTATTTCCTAAGCATTTAACCTTGATTAATTCTTCCCAGTCAAACTGCTGATTGTCAATTAGGGAAACTTCCTTTAAAAAAGTAAACTTCTTTTTTCTTGTTCTTTATCCAGAATAAGGTTGCAAACTCAACTCTAGTAAGTGGGGCTGATCAGGGAGCTGGTGAAGCATGCCTGATGGGGATCTGGGCGAACAGGAGGGTGCATGTCTGATTCTAGGGCAGCCATTACTGACGTCCATGTTGCCACGGGATCAGTGTTGCCAGATCTTTGGGTTTTTTAAGGGAAGCAGGCAATTGGAATTTTTATGTGAAATCTGTTTGTTTTCAAATTAATATTTCAAAATAGCATAGTGTTATTTTCAAATACATGTTAGTTGGCTGGACTTGGTCTATAGTCAGTCTTCCAGTTTTCATTCTCTGATTTAAAGAAAATAGTATCAGAAACTCAGGGATTCCAATCCCATCTTTGTCCAGGCTGATCTCTTGCCCAACCTGGGGCAGTTTGGACAGTCACTAGAGGATGTCTGTCCATTCAGAGGACTTCATTCTTGTTTGCTACTTTAGGAATATTGTAGTACATGCTTTGTTTTTAGTCTGCCAGCAAACACAAGGGTGCGATTCCAGGACTTTACTACAAGTAATACGTCCATCACAGGGGTTCCTTAGCATCCATTTCTCTGTAAGTCTTCTTTTCTTTCCCCTTGAGTTTTTATTTGTTGTTTTTTAAAAATCTTGACATGCTCCTATTTAATTTTGTAAACTTCCTCATTTATTTGAGAAGTATATGTGGGTGTATGAGTTTAAAATATGTGTCATTTTGGTTGTGAGAGAGGGAGGGGGTTATTAAATAACTTTCTTTTAAAACTACACTGATTTTTAACAAGTGGTGCATACATGTATAATTATCTGAGCAGCAACTAATTGTTTTCTCTGTGTCTGAGTGGCATTTTGCATGCTGCATGGCCTTCTTTAGAAATGCTCATGCTCCGTTCTTGGGGGGCACTGGTCCATGTGACTCTGCTCTTGTTCTCTGAGGACCTGGAGCAAGGGGAGCTGGGGGCGGAGCCTGACCAGCTTCATCCGAGAGATAGAGGTGTATGTTTGGGAGGGAGGGGGCGTGGACATGGATGGCAGCAACAGGAATAAGTGAAACATGCAATAAAAAAATCAAATCTAGTATATGTATCTCTAAAAACATTAATTCTGTAAGTCAGAAGTTCTCAAACTGGGATGCTTTTACCCACCCATGCCCTCCCTGCCCCAGGGGACATTTAGCAGTACTGGAGACAGTTTTAAATCCATTCCATGGTGGAAGGGTGCCAGCGCTATGCTTCTTTGTGACCCTCTAGTTCTTCTGAGACAAAGGGCCTTTTCTCTGGATCCTGTTTCCTCCTCTTGTCCGTCTGTCAAACTTGTACTCATCCTTCCTGAAGAGTGGAGTGATATTGGCCCCATTGCCCTGGCATTTGGTTGTATTACTCGGCTCACTGCAGGGAGCACTTTTGCAGCTCTTTCTTTCTTATCAAGGATGCTAACTTAATTTATTTACTTTCACCTTTCATTTCTAATGTAAATGTAATTCAGTAAGTGATGAATGCACGATCTATGTGTTCAAAGTTTCTCCTGATTGTTTCCTTCATCTTACATTATGTACTACTGACTTAACAGAGAATTGGCTGTTGATTTTGATCTAATATGAACTTACCAAAAGGGTTTGAGGAGATTAAGTTACAGAGGAGCATTGATACCAAGAAGCCAGGCACAATTAAAAATTGCGCATGATAACCTTTCCTGGCTTGTTAACTTTTTCTTTGGAACAATGAGGCAAAGCTCTGAAGTCCTGCAACTGTTGAAATGGCAAGGAGTGCATTATAAAATTTGAACTTGGATAATGATTAAGCTTAAAATACACTCCTTGCCTCCTGCAACCCCTTTAAATATCAACATCATTACCTTGAACATGTCTTTGAGGACAGTTGCATTGGACAGGTACCGCTGAGGCACTTGGAGGCCACAGAAGCAATCAGCTACTTAACATGCACTAGTCAGCCTTTGTGAAATGTCACCCCTGATGCTGGGTGCTTATCTTTTATGGAACAGCTTGCAAATTCTAATTGTTTTAAACTGGCTCTGAGGAAAAGAGACTTGAGAATCAATAAATCGCAGCTCTCATACATACAAATGTGCATCATTATAATGAAGACAGTCGGATGGCTTCGTAGGTCAAATAACAATAGAGGTGGGCTTGAGTTTGTAAGGACTCACTGCCAGTCCTCGTATACAGGGCGAAACGCAGTTTCACTCCCTCTGGCTGCCATGTGCAGGTTTGCCCATCGGTGTTCGTTTTTGATGGCTGGATCTCAGTGGGAGCGAATTGATGAGGGTTCGTTACTTGCTCTGGTGGCGGTATGTCTTCTTTATAAGGTTCATTAAGACAGAGGCAACAGTATTTATGCCTTTAAATACTGATGTGTTGGGAAGAGCTGAATAAACTATTTTAAGAATTGTACCATCTGGTTTCAGACCCAGGGCTTTCTCTCACACTGTGGAGACTTTCACCCAAGGTCACCCATCCTAGTCCTCTGTAGTCTTGGAAGAAGCTCAGCGTCTGAAAAGCAGACAGCATCAGTATTATTGCTTTCTCATCAATGGGATGTTTTGTTGTACCAGTAGGTGGTAGTAAGAGAATATTTTCTGTCTTTTTTTTTCCAGTTGAAGGAAATGCCTTCTCACCTTTAACCAGAATTTAGGTGATTCAGCTTTTTAAAATTGTTCTTTAAGAATTCTTCACTCATTCTTCAAACTTAGCAACTTTTTCTTACCAACAAATGTCATGCTGAGAAACTTCTTACGATAATGAGAATGAATTTCTCATCCAACTAAACATGTTCCTTTTACACCTTTAAAAATAATGATGAAAATATTCCTTGAACATGCATAGATGTTTTTCTACTGGTCTTAATAATTCTTCTTTGAGCTTCAAATTGTACTTGTGATTCAATATCATTCATGACCCATTTTTAATTTGTTTTCCAAAGAATTTGATTGCATAAGCTATGTCAGTACACATTAATGTATTTTCACATACTCCTTCAACTTTTAAGTTCATTCCATTATTAAGGATGTTTCTTTGAGAGTCAGTTTTTGAATCTAGTAACTCATGTCCTTTGACAAAATTACAAAGTGAGAAATATACATAATTTAAAAAGTGTTCTTTTAACTCATAAACTCATGATAAATGGTCCCTTTAGACAGTTAGTACCCTTGAGTATGAGGTGGAGATGAGCGTTGTGATCCCATTTCTTTAGCTCATCAATTGGTGAAAACTAGTGACCTGACCCCACCTAGGCCGATGTGAGGGGACTGGGAAGTATAATCTAGAATTTGTCAGGGAGGAAAAGGACACAACTCCCAAGAGGAAGGGCGTTCTGGATGTATAGCTTTTATTGAAACAAATTTTCCAGATTGTCAGTCTATTATTAATCTGCTATCTCTGAAGGTCATCTTCATATTTGTTTTTTTAAGCACACATTGTTTTCCTTTCTGATAATACATTCTTTGTAGAAATTTCAGGAGAGATAGAAATGTTAGAAAAATAGAAATCTGCTGTAGACTCTGAATGGTAAGTATACTTTTGCTGTATCTTGTTCCCTTTTTATCATCACTCTTTCCTGCTCTTCTAATTTGTATACTGGTAATTTATAGTGACTGTAGGGTAAACGGAGGCAGTCTGGTTCCCTCACCCAGATGTCTGGGGAACTAAGATAAGCTGTGTTCTCATAGACTTAAGGCTGGGTCCGATAAACAGTTCCCATAACACTGAGTGGGCTCGCATGTGCAGAATCTTGCTGTTATTATATAACATTCTGGCGCCCTGCCAGCTTTGTCTATATGTAGTATGTAAGGGAGTTAAGACTTCCTGCTGGGGGACAGGTGACATGCAGAGATACGCAGGGACATGCTGGGGGACACGTGGCTTGCAGCATGCGTGGCTTACCCACTCCTGAATAAAGGTGTGTCAGACATCCCAATGGCTCCGTGAACATTCTTCCCATGAACCTCTCTGGCCTTGAATGATTGCAACACAGTCACATGCAGACAACATGGGATGCTTATGAAAAAACTGGGATTCATACTTTTATCCCTTACATTGTTATTGAATGTCTCCAGGATCAGGGTGCTTAATGTCTGTGTACTCTTCCATTGTATGAATTATATTGTATTTTAACCGTTCATTTTCTTCTCATTTGAAATTGAAATTATTTTTATTTTCCTTCTATTATAACTTCTCAGTTAACATCCTTAATATAAATATGTATTCCAGATGATTCTATTCGGTGAATGCTGAAAATGTCGTTACTTGGTCAAAGGTACAAACTGCTTTTGATATACCCGGCTTGTTCCCATTCAGACAAGTTTCCTTAATGTACACATTCCCCGTAGGACAGTAGAGGAGTGCTCTTTGACCTGTAGGGTGGCCATAAACGTTATTATTTAAAGGAAGGCAACTTAATAGGGTAGAAAAGTACTTCATTGCTTATTAGGAAGAACATTTTTTTTTTCATGGCCATACATATTTGATTTCTTATGTGACCATTCTCAGGATGTTTTCATCAACATGAAATAAATCTAGTATTTTAGGTACAATTTCTTTAGAAAGATTTTCAGGGGCCTGGTCAGTTTTCATTAATGCCACTGATATTAGGATATACTATTTTTATAATTAATTTTTAATTGTAGTATAATTCGTTTCTAATGCTGAACAAGGTATATGATTGGTATTTGCTGCATTCTGCTTTTCTTTTTTAGTCAGCTATCCTAAGGGGCTCTCAGGACTATTTCCATGGCCCTCCACGCATTGTTCTCCGGGTTCTGGTTATGTGGCGGGAGCCTCTTGAGAATGCTGGTGGCCACTTCTTTCTCATTTCTTTCCTTCTCCTTCCATCAACTCTATCTGCGGCGGGCGGTGTGGCTGATGAGAGACTGGCATCTCTCCGTAAGGCTGGACCTCTGCTCCCACAGCTGTCTTCTGCGCTGTGATGCTGAAGGTTAGGCGTTCTTCCCCTGAGTGATGACGGCCACATTTCACCTTTTGAATCATCAGTAATAGTTGAAGAAAGTACTACCTTTTTAATCAACAATGAAAATAATCTAATTTCTATTTTGTATTGTAAGCAGATTCTTTAATTTTCCTTAGTTTAACATTTATGACAGTTATGTAATTCAAATCCTTAGATGGTTGCTAATGTTTCATATGCTATTAAAATATATAAATTCTTAGATATATCTTACCTTAAATCTTGATATTTCCATTAGTGTTCCATCTGATGCAGGAGTTTGAACATCTTTATTGTTCAAAGTAATTGAAATTAATAGCTGAAGGCTGTGTGTGTGTGCATTAGTGAAATTCATGCTAGAAAGTGTGCTTCTATCTTAGTGAAAGTATGCAATCTTTAGTAGGTGTGATAGGTCATTTTTTAGTATTATATGACAATTAGACATAATTTAGTTAATATTGTTCTTAATTTTATTTAATGCTGCTAAGATTTTCTGTTTTAAAGTAAAAAAAGATACCCCCCCATCTCTACTTGTTAGTATTTATCAGTCAGTTGTAACATTTGTTCCATTAAGAGAGACTGTGAAGTACAGTGCATATGACTTGTGGTAAAAGTATGAATATGAGGAGAGTTATACACAAAATCATGCTAGCAGTTATCCCAGGGGAGGTGGGGCAGGAATGGTTTTGGGTGAAGAGTGGGGTGGAAGGTACTAACACTTCATTCATAGTATTCTAAAATATTTAATGAAAATATTGGAAGCACACACACATCAGAATGGGGAATAACAAGAATAATATTAAGACTATGTTCTTAAGAAATAATAGGAAAATATAATAACAGAAAAAGAATGATAGAAATAGGAAAGAATAAGAAAAGTAAAAGTTACTGAAGATAGTAGATACATACATACTTGTTATAGTTATCACCTCTATTTTATTTTCAACATTTATCTAAATCATTAAAAATAACTGTAAAACTATTAGCTGTAATTATTTGTAGTCAAGTTGAAACTCAGATTGTTTGCTCGTGTTTCCTGATGTGGGAGGGAGCTGCACTGTGGGCACTGTACCTTCGTCCTTGTCGACGGGAGAAGTAAGACAAGAATTACATAGGGAAGAGAGAAGATGGCAGCACGGAGCGGCCTCGGGCAGAGGATGAGTCTCACCGGGTGCTCTCAGCCCTTTTCGACTAGTATGAAGACTTTGAATCTTCCGTTGATTCTTTTTTTTGATGCTACAAGGTCAGACTGTATTTCACTCTGAAAAACCTAAACTCACAGCAAGGTTCTTTGCCTGTTTATTTAGTTTTATTTTATCTAGTATTTTAAAATCATGACTGCTTTCATTTAATGCTCTAGGATCTATATATTTTTAGCAAATTCTTTTTATCTTCCCTTTAGATATATGCATGTACTTCCCAGATGCATTCAGAATCAAGATCCAAAAAGTCAGGAATACTATAGATCATTAAAGAAAGCTTTTATCACACTGGATTTAATAAACCAGAGAAAGTAGCCATATAGATTTTAGGAAGAGTATGACTGTAGTGTTAAAGGTTACAGTAATCCCCGGTAAGCAAAAAATAGAATTATTAGAACACTCAATAATAATTATTAGAATACTCAATAAAGTATGAGAGTTTTGTGTGATACTTCTTTGTCCCAAATACATTTTCTTTCTTCAACTTCTATAAGAGATTTTCTGAAACTTTTGAGATTGTCTTGCATGAACTGATTTTCTTTTGCACTAAATAAAAAAGTGAAGTAAGGATGGGAAAAGCATGTATAGAGAATTGTTTACTGATGAAATTACCCTCCGTATGCTTGACTTCCTGATTTGGTGGAGATGTTGATGATGCCATCTTCCTACATATTTGTTATAGAATTTGTGCCTTTGTTATAGCATTTGTTTACTGCTAATATATTTTAAGTTAAGGTTCATCAAAGTATTCACTGTACACTGGGATTTTCTTATTTTAAGTCATTCCGTGTCTGTTGTATGTTTGTTTAAAGATACATATACTCTTACAGCTGAGTAGAATGGACATCAGAATAATATTGAGACCTTCAGGTCTTAGAGAATCTCGGTTTTTCTTTTTAAATTGCAGAGGTATCAAGTTATCTGTCCTATTTACCTGTCAGTAGGGTTAAGTGAGGTACTGTATGTGAAAGTGCTTTTAAAGTTTTGCACAAAACTAAGATTTTTATTATTTGGAATTGCAAACAAGACTGAAATAATATTTAAGGAATTGCTCTTTTAAAGTAGAAAAGACAAAAGAGGGAGAATTACATAGAGAAGTGACTTATGTTTTTAAACTGTGTGTTTTGGTATTATGATAAGCCAATGGACTAATGTAATAAATACTTCAAAAGATCAAAAAGTAAACAGTTAAATTAATCTCTTATTCCCATGCTGTTTACCGTTTGCTTGACCATGGCCTGAATTTATTTTTAAGGATTTGTGTACATCAATGGCAGAATCCTCCAGTGATTCAGACCACTTCCGCTCTCGTGACCGATTGAGTCGATGGGCTGCGAGGTCCGTACACCGAGAACTTGGGAATCGTCCTGCGCTAGATGTCACCGAGAAGGTCAACTCTATAACAAGTACTTTACAGGTGAATTTAACAATGCTTGCATTGAATAGATCGTAGATAGTTTAAGCTTAATAATAATTTTGGTCAGTGTATTAGTTTTTTTGCTACCATAACAAATTACTGCAAAACAAATGTCTTAAATAACAGAAACTTATTTTCTTACAGTTCTGTAGGTCAGAACCTGACACTAGTTTTATTGGACAGAAAGGTGGGATGTTGGCAGGGCTGCATTCCTTCTGGAGGCCCTGGGAAAATATCTTTTCCCATGCCTTTTCAAGTGTCTAGAGGCTGCCCACATTTCTTATCTTGTGGCCCCTCATCTTCACATCCTTCTCAGATCACATCACTCTGACTACCTCGTCTGCTTCCCTCCTCCACTTCTAAGGGTGTTTGTGGTTACAGTGAGTGTTCCCAGTAATCCAGGATAATCCCTCAAGATCCTTAATATAATTATGGTATGTCTGCAAAATCCGTTTTGCCGTGTAAGATTACAGGGATTAGGGCTTGAACATCTCTGAGGGTTCTTATTCTGCCTACCACAGTCACTAAGGGTATTTGAAATATGTGATAGGTTGTGGAAAGTGTTTTGGGATAAGGGCATATTTCCAAATAAAATATGGTAGGAGTGAAATCATTAGGGATGACCATCATTTAGCTTTTTGTGGACATGTGCCTTTAGAAATATGGTTCATATTTTGGCTTGGTAGATTATTCATGGGTGAATAATAGTGAGATGACATTTGGATTTAGAGGCTAACCTTTGACAGTGTTTGGAAGTTTGAGTGGGGCAGTTTTCATCCTTCCATAGAAGGGGCTTGGGAAAAGAAGTGGGGGAAGGGAAAAAGAAAACTCAGAAATTGGATTTTTTTTTTGGAGATCAAACCATTGACCGAGGTTTCATTTGCAAGGGTTTGATTGCCAAAATATATAAGGAACTCACATGACTCCATTCCTCCAAGACAAACAACCCAATTAAAAAATGGGCAAAGGACCTGAACAGACACTTCTCCAAGGAGGACATACAGAGGGCCCAGAGACATATCAAAAGATGCTCAGCATCACTGGCCATCAGAGAGATGCAAATTAAAACCACAATGAGATATCACTTCACACCGGTCAAAATGGCCATCATAAAAAAATCAACAAACAACAAGTGCTGGCGAGGCTGTGGAGAAAAGTGAACCCTAGTACACTGTTGATGGGAATGCAGACTGGTGCAGCCACTGTGGAAAATAGTATGGAATTTCCTCGGAAAACTAAAAATGGAACTGCCTTTTGACCTGGCAATCCCACTGTTGGGATTATACCCTAAGAATCCTGAAACACCAGTTCAGAAGAAGCTGTGCACCCCCATGTTCATAGCAGCACAGTTTGCAATAGCCAAGTGCTGGAAGCGACCTAAGTGTCCATCAGTAAATGAGTGGATCAAAAAACTGTGGTACATTTACACAATGGAATACTGTGCAGGAGAAAGAAAGAAGGAACTCCTGTCATTCATGACAGCATGGATGGAACTGGAGAGCATTATGCTAAGTGAAGTAAGCCAGGCAGAGAAGGAGATACCAAATGCTCTCACTTATAAGTGGAACTTAATCAGTAAAACAAACAAGTGAGCAAAATATAATCAGAGAGAGTGAACTTAAGAACAAACTGACAGTAACCAGAGGGGTGGGGGAGAGAGAAACGGGGGAAAGAAGGGGAAGGGTTGTCAAGGAACGGGTATAAAGGGCACAGGGACAAAGCCAAAGGGTGTAGGCTCGAGGATAGGAGGTGGGGATGGGTGGGGTGGGGGCTGTGGTAGGGTGAAAATGGAGACAATTGTACTTGAATAACAAAAAAATTTTTTAAAAAGAAAAAAAAATTGAATTTTTTTTCCTACCCATTAAACCCTTACCTATTCCTTGCCTGGATAAGCATGCATTTTGGCTTTTTATTGTTTTGGTTTAATATGTTTAGGAAAAAAAAGGCTAATTTCTAGTGGAGGGGCCATAATTTGATTTGATTTATTGAAACTAAAATTACAATGGATTTTGGAGTACAGATTCTTGTACTTTTCCACCATTGAGACATATTAGTAAGTATATGTTTTTGAAAGAAATACCTCTGTTAAAATCTCAGGTGAAACCTAAGATATTTAGGTAGATACCAATATTGTTATGATTAGAACTAAAGTTGTTGGTTATAGCTAAATGTTAAAGGATGTTTTTATTTCCATTGTAATTAAGTTCTGAGGTAAAGTAATAGTTGAAAGAACATAGGTCTGATGATTTGCTCCTTTTTTTATTGTCGTCTCTATCCTCCCCACCTGATTTACTTCTCTTGTACACAATCTACTAGATTTGTTATTTTAGGATTCTTTATCATAAAGAGGGTGTACAGATTGATAATAAGGAATTTTTTTTTTGTTTTTGGTTTTGTTGCCAACTTATTATGGAACCTTGGATAAGGACTTAAACCATGTGCTTCAGAACTCATACAAGTAAATCACAGATGGATTTTAGCTTTTCTCTCAGTTGTGTTAATAAGATTTAATTGATATTTATTTATGAAGTATATTGATATCTAACTTAACTATGATATAAAGTGTATCTTTTACAAATGATTGATTTAGCTGTTTGACACACTAGTAAGACTGATTGGGAAAAGTGTTGTTTGGAAAAATTAATAAAGTCCATTTTCTTTCTTAAGGACACCAGTCGAAACCTACGACAAGTAGACCAGATGCTTGGACAATATCGAGAATATAGTAATGGACAGGCAGGTGCTATAGAACACGTAAGAATTTTTGCATGTTTGTATTTTTCTCTTACCTTTTTGGAAATGTAGGGTTGAGATTTAGGGATATAAGCTAAAGGAGATAATCATTGTGAACAGTTTAAACTTTTAGACTGCTTCACTATTTTGTAGTTTAAATTTAGCTGGTCAGATGGATTGCCAACTAGCTCATGCTGATTAGATTCTATTGAATTTGAAAGTGTTAAGTCATGGGGGGGAAGAACTCAGGACATGAATTACACTGAGATTTATTAAATTTGGGCTCAGATACCTCTCATGGGGAGTTAAGAATTTTAAGGATGGTTTATTTTAAAATAATACACACTCATTGTTTAAATAAATAATAAAACTCTTTCCTCCTGGTCCTTCTGAGTCCCACTCCGAAGAGGTAACGATTTTGACACTTTCTTATATATCTTTCCAAAGATTTTCTATGCCTGTATAAGCATACTTTCGATTGGTTTAAAAGCTGGAATCATATATAATGTTATGCCACTTTTATTATTTAGTAATATATGTTTATATCATTTTCTATATGACACATACTTCATTCATTTGAACAGTTACACAATACTCCATAGTATAGGTGTATCCAGCATTTATTTATTTTTTTGGTTTGGTGTTATTTTAAATAATGTAGCAGTGACCATTATGCTACATGTGTTTTTCTTTAATCACGTGCTTCCTGGGAGCAGAGTTGCTGGGTTAAAGGATATGTACAGTTATAGTTTGCTAGATATTTCAAAATTACCCTCTGAAGGATATGCCAGTTTGTACTTCACATGGGGATGTAAAAGGAAACATATCCAGGAATCTGGAAAAAATAGAATATTTTTATTAATGTTTTGCTAATTCAATCTGTTATTTCCCTCTTGAAATTTGTTAATTCATCTGCATACTCTTAGAAACCCAATTAAATTTATTTGTTCATGTTTCCAATTATATATGTACTTTAATAAGAAGACTAGTATTATATTTATACTATAATGATTGTTTATGTATGTGCTATACTGAATTGTCACATAACTTCCAAGTTATAATT
This sequence comes from Anoura caudifer, assembly GCA_004027475.1. Lineage (NCBI taxonomy): Eukaryota > Metazoa > Chordata > Mammalia > Chiroptera > Phyllostomidae > Anoura > Anoura caudifer. The sequence goes on from PVKU01000413.1 coordinate 495,576, forward strand.
GGTGATCTGTTATCTTTTTATAAATCTGAAGCATAGTTATTGCTTGTAATTGGAAACTAATTGTTTGTACCCAGGGAAACATATCTTCTGTCATAAGGTTTTCTACTACTTTCATTTAGAAAATAAACTTGGATGTTTTTTGAAGCTAAAAGATTTTTATGATGTATGGTATATGTGGCAGGGGGAACTATAGACTTTGTATATTTGCATAGCTCAGGAAATGCTATAGATTAAACTACCTTATTAATAATGGGAGTTGTTATTTGCTTTTTAATTTATTTGTGAAAAATTGAACACTAACTACCAACAGAAAACAATCCTACTTTGTCATGTTGAATATTAGATGTTTACTTATGGTAGCAAATTTTCTTTGAGTTTGCAATTGGGAAATGAAATTATGTTTTAGAGAAACTTCTGTGGGGACTTCCGGCCAAGATGGAGGCGTAGGCAGATGCACTGTGCCTCTTCTCACAACCAAAATTAAGGACAACAAGGATTTAGAAACAAGAAAACAACCAGAACTCAGAAAATCAAACTGTTTGGAAGTCCAACAACAATTCATCCAGACCGGTAAGAGGGGTGGAGTCGTGGCAGGAAAAAGCGGAGGTGCGGACCAGGCTCGCAGGCAGCAGCGGCTGGCAGCCCCCAGGTGCACAGGCGGTGACTAGCAGACCCCGGGCACGGGGTGGCAACTGTGCAGAACCAGTGAGGCCGCACAAGGTGGCTGGCTGACCGGGTGGTCCCACATTCACGTGCAGATAATCCAGGCAAAGGGGAAGCGGTGAAAGGAACTGGAATCTGAGAGTGAGTAAAGCAAGCGCCATTATCTCCTCTCAGACCCCGCCCCCACATACAGCGTCACTACCCAGCGACTGGGCTGTCCGGCCCTGGGGAACACCTGAGGCTCCACCCCTCACTACGTAACAGCCGCGACTAGACAAAACAAACAAACAAACAAACAAAAAACCCCCAGAAATGAAAATGGCTCAAACCGGAGAACAAATTAAAGCCCCAGAGCCAATTTATCTAAGCGATGAAGAGATTGCCAACCTATCAGATGCACAATTCAAAACCCTGGTAATCAGGATGCTTACAGAATTGGTTGATTTTGCTCACAAATTAGATGAAAAAATGAAGGCTACAATAAGTGAAATGAAGAAAGATGGATGGGGAACCAACAGAGATGAGAGGAAAACTGGGACTC
>PVKU01000414.1:0-24654 GCA_004027475.1 Anoura caudifer
CCATTGATCTGTTCTTAATCTACACAATTTTGTCACTTTGGGAATGTTACAGGAATGAAATTATGAAGTATATGAAAACTTTTGAGGTTTTTAAATTTTTATTTATTTTTATTTAGCATAATTTCCAGGGTATCATACAACCAAGTTTTGAATATGTCTATAGTCTGATACTTCTATGGGATGGGGAACCTGAGATGCTAACCAAAAAGGAAGTTGGAACCATGATGAAATAATTCATATCCTAGGTAGCTCCTGAATGGGAAGCTATTTTATTTTTAAATTTTGCTAGGTAATGGAAAGCTATTTTATTTTAAAATATTACTAGCTATGTTAGAACTTAGAAAATATACACCTTTTATTTAAAATATACTAAATAACACTGATTATCTGTAGAGTCCTTAAACCAAAATATTTCTGCACCTGTACACATAACATGGCCTATGTCAATTTTCTTTTAAAGTGCTTATTATGTTGGAATATAGAATCTGCTCTCATAAAAATGGCAGCTGCTTTTAAAAAGCTATGCTTCATGAGTTCTAAAGCAAACCCTCGGGACCATCTAAGTGCATATGACCAGGAGGGAAATCAGCCTGTATTTAATATTTATATGGGATGCCAGTTTATATTATCATTGACTCTTGTGAAAACTGATGCAGAATTTCTACTTCTAAAAAGGCTTGGCTTTTCTGATAGCTGCCAGGCATTTTATCCTCAAAAAAATAATAATGTTCTGAAAATAAACTATCATTAATAAAAAGTAAAAAGATCGCCCATTAAATTCAATGACCCATAAAATGAGTCATTGCCATCCATCGCATGTCTTCACGGCCAGACATTCTGCCACAGGAGAAATCTGAGTAAGCGTGGGAAGGTCCTGCTTTGACGGTTACCAAAAAAAGCTCTGGGTTTGCCCCTTATGATCCGAGAAAAGTTCAGTTTTACTGTGTAGTAATGAGCCTAGCAAACAGTCCCCAACGTCCTCCTCATCTTAATACTCACATATTCCCACATTTTGCCAAGATTGTTGGTCTCCGAGACTGATAGTGTAAGGCAGAGTGATGGTATTGCATATACATGTGACTTCAAAGATTAGATCAAAAAAGACTGCAGCTTCTGCTTGGCGTCTCTCTCCCCTCCTCTTTTACTCTCTGTCATCAGTCACTCTTGTGGAAACTAGGTGACAGACGTATCATGAGGACATTTGGGAAGTCTCTGAAGAGGCTACATTGGCAAGAAACTGAAGTGTTCAGCCCACAACCAGGGAGAAACTGAGGGCTGCCCACAGCCACATGACTGACCTTGGAAGCTTTTCCACTGAAGGCAACATTATGAGGGACACTGACCAAACCATCCAGCTAGCTGGCCCCAGATTCATGACCTCCAGGAATGAATAATCTAATATCCATGTTAGCAAGTGGCAGGGCATTCAGCAACCTCATTTTCCATAGTCATGTGAAAGGTGGAAAATGTACCTAAAAGACTGGAGGATCCAGCTAAGGTTTCCAAGCGGAATATTGAAAGACTGCTTTTTTTTTTTTTTTTTTTTTTTAAATTTCTTACTGCTTCTAGTAAAATTTAAGAGGGCAGTGATAAAATAAAGAAGTGATTGTTGAACATAAAGGAGCTTGGACTTGCTGATTTTGAAGATTCTCAGTCTCTCCAAATGGCTAACAATGCTAAAATTAAGAAATGATTTACAATCAAATATATCCACAGTACTCACAGAAAAGCATGATCTTAAAGATGAAACTGAGAGTTTGACCATAAAGTCTTTTAAGAAATAACAAAAGTGTTTCCTCCAAGTACTATTCAGTTAGACAAAAGACCCTCTAAAGGAGTCAAAGGAGTGCCTGAAAGCAGTGCTCAGCAGCTGAAGGGAAACTGGTGTACTATTACTTTGAATAGTCAATAAGAGAAAAGAAGGAAACCCTTCTGATTGGTCTCAATGTCTCCTGGTAACCTTAAAACTTCAATTCATCTTTTTGTATAATTTCAGCAAAGAATATAATGCAGCCATAAAATACATCTATGAGCACAAAATCTAGACTCCCACTATTCCTTAGTCCATTTTAAATGAACACACTGGGCTCTTACCAGGTTTATTTTATTTATTTATTTATTTTTGTTGTGAAATCTTTTTTTTAATTTTTTTAACTTTTTTTATTGTTGTTCAAGTACACTCATCTTACCAGGTTTATTTTAATAGCCACTAACTTTTCCCTTACCTTCTTTCCTCTTTCATCTCTCCTAACCAAAATCTATATATACCAATTTTGCCATTATGTGCTGTTTAAAAATATATTTACATCACATCTCTTCTCCACTCAAAACCCTGTGATCTTCTCGATTTCACTCAGAGGAAAAGACTGGCCATTTCTAAGACTGGCCTAAAATCTCTATATAATCTGGCTCTGCTACCTTCTGACCTCATCTCCTTCTTTCTACTCAAAGGAGAATAGGTTCAACTGGAAATTTAAAGAAATATAAGGGAAATAACACAGTACAATGAAATAAATTAATGAGAGAAGTAAAATAATCATGGAAAATATATTTGAAAGAGAGGACAGGTAAAGGAGATCCAAATATATTCAGTGTTTAGACTATCCATTAGTTGTCTAACTTCTCACAAGCCCTAATCTTACTCATAAACACATGTTGAACTTTATGACTTCAATGACTAATTTTTAAATATAAATGGACAACTAAATATTTCCAGATACTTGAGAAAAGTCTTCATCAGGAAGGACAGATATAAATATAATAAAACTGATGTGAAAAACATGAAAGCAGAAAAAACTTAAGAAAAAAATTACAAAAATCATTAAGAGAAAATATATTTAAAAATAAAGTATAAGAGCCCATGTAAAACAAAAGTAAATATGCAATAAAAGGCTCTTAGATAGTCAAATACTCTGTTTCAAGTTAAAACAAAATTATAGAATTAAATGATTTTTAAATTCTTCTCAAGGGACAAAAATGAAAACTGAGAGAAAATGGAGAAAATGAGAAGATATGAGGATAAGATTCAACATCTGAGATGGAATGTGAGAAATATAGATTAATAAAAGTAAAATTGAAAGATGAAGAATTATAAAAAATAAACCATGGAAGATAATTTCCACAAATATGAAATGACTCATTCAAGACAAAGGGTCAATCTAGTATTCAGCATAAATTTAGAAATTGACCTCCATCAAAATATATCCTAATAAAATATCAAAACACAAGTGACAGGGAAAAAACCTGGAAAGTTTGAGAAAACACGAATTACATACCAAGAAATAGAAATCTGCGGAGCATCAGGATTGCTCCACAGGAACTCTGAAGATGTGTAAAGGAGCAGAGTGGCGCCTTTAGAATTCTGAGGGGAAAATAAGGTCAACCTAAAGACACCCAAAAAGTTAACTCCTTGGGATCATTCTTAGCACACTATTGCAGAATTAGCTTAAAAGTACACATTTAAAACAAGAGACATCATTAGACATGGGATCCCAAACGTCTGAAATCTAAACAGGAGGGAAGAAGGCAAGTCCCAGGACAGCGATGGCACCAGTGGCAGGAGTGTTTCAGAGAGAAAATGGGGGCTGGAGAGAGGGGAATAAATATTTCTCAGAGAAAATAAAGACTTGTGATTTATTTTATTTGTTGGAATACTGGAAAATGGATTGATAAATATTTGAAGTATTAGGGAAAGTGTATATATAAATATATATAATATATATATTTGCAAACTAAGTAAATATTAATTGAAGCACCTTTAACTCTAGGAAAAATTTGAAGAAATTTTCTAAATGTGTCGATTGTGCTTTGATAATCTTCTATGCTATAGACCACAAAACATGCAAAACTTTTCAACAAATCCCTTCCAGCAGTACAGTATCTGCTCTGCTCCTATCGATTCTGGGCTTAATCATGTGACCTGCTTTGTTCAAGGAGACAAACCAGCCAAGATCAAATACGCAGACGCAGAGGCAGCATCAAAGTGATCCCAGACAAACCGCCAATAGGGGAAATTGTGAACTAAGTAAACAATTGTTGTTTTAAGATTTTAAGTTCACAGGTGACCTTTTTTCAGCAAAAGAACTAACACAAATGTTTTATTAAACTTGGTTCTTTAAAAATAGAGATTTCAACACTTTTTGCCCTAATAAAACTTTCATTCCCCAAAGTTAAGTATCCCCATTTCTTTAGGTATCAGGCTGAATCTCCTCAAATAACTTCAAGTCATCCCAGAATTTGAGAAAAATTAGGTTAGGAATTAGCAAATTAAGAAAACAGAGTGAGTAGGGGAGGGAATCATGGTTCCTGATCTTTAAGAAGTTTTGGTTATTGGATACATAAAGTTGCTTGGCAGGAAAACTAATATTTCACATATTAATTCCTTGGACTTTATCTATCTGGACATTAATTTAAAAGATATTTAATCTTCACATTTTAATTACCTTGGGAATTAGAATATAAAATGTGCTTAGTATTTAAAATGTTGGCGATGGTATTTTAGAGTATCAAGTTACTTTGGTCATGAATGCTGATCTGACCCAGAGGCCTGATTAAGGCCAGCGTTTCCTGACTGGTGGCCCGTCTGCCCAGTTTGAGGTAATGGAAAAAGTCCTGCTATGACTTTGTCGTCTACAATTTAGCCTCTATCAGCAGGAAGTTTAATTTTTTGACCTCCATCTCACATTTGCCATACCTCCCATCCGTTCCAGCCTGTTTCAGAACACAGATAGCGTATTATTCACCGTAATCTAAGGCCAACCACACGCACACCACTTCTACCCCATAGTCACTGCAAACTGGCAAAGCATATTGGTTCTTCGCTATAATTCAGGATTCACGATGACTATGCTTTCATCATCTTGTAACCTCATCATGTGAGCATCATTATCTCTTCAATCATCATCTGAGAGCAAAGACAGCTTGATACCCCAGTACCAGTGGTGTCATGGTTTGGATCCAAGTGACAGATCATTTATGCTCCCATTTCGTCAGCCAGAATAGTCACATGGTTATACCCAATTTCAAAGTGATGAGGAAAAAATCACAATCTTATTTTCAAGGGCTTCTTTCTTTTGAGATCTTTTTTTTTTTCCTCCTGCATCCTAAACTTTGCTACATCTTCAAAGTATTTAGCAACTATTGACTGCAGAGAAGGGGGTCTGTGCAACCAGATAAAGTGATGTCTCCTTTGTTCTTGTCCACTGCTGTTGACATCTTTAGCTTAGGTTATAGTACTTGCTGGTGACATCAGCTGGTGGTATTCAGTCCCATAGTGGAACAGTGGGATCAAAATTGGTGGTAGTGAGTAATAAACAGTCTCCAGGCCCCTGAACCTGGAATTTCTTAAGCTGGAAACTTTCTTGGTGTGGCCAGCAAGTTCCTGCTTATAGCCTTTTCAGTGACCTGGGAGAAGGGAACCTAAGGACCCCAGGAAGACTGCCTTCATTTCATGGGGGTACTGGGTGAAAAAATCAGTAGTGACAATGGTGGTAAAGATGGTGGATCGTCTTCATATTTGCTCTCTGTCAACTTGACGTGCCCTTCTGCCACCTTTTGAGTCCTCCCTTCTGTGTACCAATGGTTCCACATGCCTGTGAACAGGAAGGCTCAGGGAACTCTGATAATGTGTGTTTGTCTCTTTACCAGCAGTCATGCCGCTTGTCACACTCTGTCTTCAAACGAGCCCCTCACTCTTCCAGAACTGCTTTCTATGATGGTTGTGGCCACCTCAGATGAATCTTGAGGGATTTGGCATTTTTGCTTTGTCTTTGAAACCTATGGCATGGATACTTGTCCTGACCTGCTGAGGTGTCTGCTGGAGTCACTAAACTCCAAGAGAGTAAGAGGAGTTCCTATTGCGAATACAGGTATGAAAACTCAGTACATCTTCCTAAGCGTAGCACTAGTACAGAAATGTTTGGGTTTTTTTTTAATTGGAAATGTTTTCATTAGGTTATAAATCTATATCATCTAATTGTTTAAAACAGTAATTGTGTGTCTCAGTACATTGTCAACATAAATAACAGACATTCAGTTTTAGGAAGTAACAAAAACATACACACATTCTGCTGCTTAAAGGGCTTTCTAAATGCACTTTTTTCATGTAAGATATTTATATTTAAAAAAAAACCCAGAAACATCTCTGTAGAAATCCTAAAATGTATTCAATTACCATGTATATCCATAAATTTAAATAATATTATGTTGATTAATATATATCTAAGATAATAGAAAAGATACTTGGCAATCTTTTATCATTTAGTTATCAGAACTGACACACTACTTTGAGGACTGAAATTGTATCATATATCAAAATGTTGCTAAGAATACATTAGAAAGGTTAAAGTGACAAAAGTAGAGAGTGCCGGAGAGAGGGAGGAAGAGAGGAGAAGAAACTGGAAAGGGGAGGGTGATGCAGAAGGAGTGTATATGGAAGGCAGAAGAGTCAGCGTTATTTTATTTCAGTGCCCCGATCAAGGGATTGGATCCATTATCATCATCTCAGCAAAGAGGTTTAGGGAGTAATTCCATTCACTCCACTTGGTGTTTATTAAACAAGAAAGAAAGTGATCACACTACTATCAGCAAAAATTTAATTGTAGTAAAGCACTGAAGCTTAGAAACATTCATTTTTATTGTGTAAGTTATTTTCAATCTTGTGAGGGAAATAATCTTAGTTTGTGGGAAGTCTTTGAATGCCTATAAAATAAGGACTATTTGATTTGTCACAGAGACAGCTCCCATCTTGAATATGATTGCATTTCTTTGCGTTTTGATCAGTAAATCTTGAAACTAGTGTATGATTCTAAAAAGTACAAAGCTGGGCTTTTGGTGACTATAAATCAGATATGTAGAGTATGATCCTCCTACTAGTATTGTCAGTTTGATTTAACAATATCCAGCCTGTGCTAGTCTACCCTTTCCATATAAATAGAGTTATAGAAAACTTCTAATGGAGTCCCAACAGAAGCATCAAAAAAGAGGCATGCTTTCATGTTTCTGATCCATATTTCTGTTCCATATCTGCGCAGACACCCACATGCAGAAACACAAACACAAAAAAATATACATAGACACAAACACACATATACAAAAGAATTCCATGCTTTCGAGCTCAGTTAAAATCTGGCCACAAATTCAATGGTTTACTTATGCAAGAAGGGTGACTCCTGATTAAGTGGTTTTATTGGTTAACAAACAAGGCTCATTCTCTAAAATGCTGTATTAGCTTCCTGTGGCAGCCATTATACAAACTGTGTATGACATAAAAAAAAAAAACAAATAGAAGTTTACTCTCTCATAGTTCTTGATGCCAGAAGTTCAAAATCAAGGTGACATCCGAATCATATTCCCTCTGGGACTTCAAATCGTACTCCCTCTGAAACTCTGGTTAAAATCCTTGTGATTGCCAGTCCTTACCATTCCTGAGCTTGCAGGTGCATGACTCCACTCTGTACTTCTGCCATTACATGGTGTCTCCCTAATACATCTGTGCCCGCACTGTCTTCCTTCTGTGCATGTCTGTCTTCTCTTCTTTTAAGAACACCTGCCATATCGGATTAAGGGCTCACCCCATTGCATCAGTATGACCTCATTTTAACTTCAGTAATGATTTCTGTAACAACTTGTTTTCAGATAAGTTTACATTCTGGAATTTTACGGGCTTCGGCATACATTTTTAAGGGACACAATTCTACTCATAACAGTGTGCCACAATTTTAGTAATTGAAACCAACATAATTCTCAACATGTAATCTATATATAATAACATTTCCACGTTACTTTTTCTTTGATGTTCAAGTTACTCTTTTGCTCAGGTTGAAAGCAGACCCAATTTTGTAACTATACCTTCACTCAGCAGGCGAAATTTTAGTCTGGGATAGTGGGATGGCAACTTCTGCCCTTTCAGCCTATTGCAGTTTTCTCTCTCCCTTTCTGGAGCTGATGCATAAAGATGCAATAGAAAGAAAAGAAGCAGACCTTTCTTACATAACTAGACCTTTTGTAAGACAGCGCTGTACTCTCTGGGACTGATGGGGACTAAAGTTGGCCCTTTCCCCTGTGAGTGCTTCCATGCTGTTTTCAAGAGTAGTTCCCACTGGGTGTGCCCTTCCCACAACCCCCAGGAGTAAAAAGCAATTGCTCCCTCAGCTTCTGCCACATTACTGGAGAACACACAGGTGCTTACCACTGAGGATGCTTAGGAAAATGGTTTCTGAGTCATGACATGACTTCTCAGCATTGCTTTTTAAGGGAAACATGTTTGCCTGAAGCTATATTTTGTAATCTTATTTTCTATTGAATCTAGTGTGTTCCTTGATATTTCCAACTCAACTTCCTGTTCCACACACACATACACATGACTAATTTACACACACACACACATGAATAATTCAGCTTTTTTCTTGTGCTAGTATTATAGTATTTTCTGGACATTTTTAGGTTTTGAGCCATGTCTTTGGGGGAAGGACCACAGTAATTTGATTTGATTTGGTGTGTACGCTAACTGTAATCTCACTCACCTCATGAGAGCATTCTCTCTTTCCTCCTGCAGGCCTGCTCCATAGCCTGAAGATAATGGTGGAAATAAAGAAAATGATTCAGTTCTCCTCCTATTGTAATTTCTGGCTCTCTGGGGTCAGATCTGAAGAAGAGAGAATAAGAACAAGAGTAACATGACTGTACGTGGCACTATTTGAAGTTCCCTTTTGTCTATGACCATCCACTCTCAGGTCCTCAAATGCTGGACTTTTACTGATCATTGTAGCAAATCTGTGAGTCCTACCATCTCTACAGGTCATTCCCTGGCAAGAGCTCCACACACCTGGATGCCAGCAGTTCTCTCTCAGGGTCTCCTTATCCCAATATGTAGGTCATCTTAGTCCACATGTGTTTTAGGTTGTCTTCTTGCCCCAGGGGAAAACTCGTATGTTAGCCATGCCAAACTTTATTAATGCAAGCTGCTCCTACTGTCAATCCTCTCTTCCAGCCCCACTATTTTAGGCTGCTTCGGGTGACAACTCATATTCTGGTTTCTCTTGAAAGGAAGTGGGCACCCATGGTAGCATTGTCGGTCAACCTCAGAAATCTCCTGGAACACACATCACACTTTCCTAAGAACTATTTTGACTCATAATGGCAACATTTGGTGAATCTATGATATCCTGAAGTTCAGCAAGTGTCAGCCAGGGAAAAAGACCAGTTCTTCCAATTTGTGCAAAAAAGTTGCATGACACCTACCTCTGGGACCATAGTGGGAGGAAAAACACAGCAGAGAAGAGAGAAAAAGTAAAAGGCACCATCCACTCTACTTCCCTGGAATTCAAAATTCATCATGTCCTTTCCTCAAAGGACATGATGTGTCTATTGAGGAATCTTCTGGAAGTATATAATGCAATTGACTGGTATAGGCCCAATTTTGTCACCTTTTGCTCATTTCTGAACAGCAAAACAGCCAGTGAAACTTAAAAATTATTTTTTTACATATGAGCAAATACTAAGAGAAAAAATGAACTTTTGAAGTTCAATTTTTCCTCCTTAAAATGCAATTGATCTAGCAAGCTTATCTTCTAGGATTTAGTACTGTGGAGGATACCTAGAAGATCTTTAGGAGGTAATTCTGAGGCCCTATGCATTTATTTAATTGTAATCTTTGATTCTACAAGAATATTTTTTAAAAAATCCATCTACATATCAAGAGCTGTGTGTTTTCTTAATTTTTCTGGAACATAATATATCTTTAAGAACAAGATAAATGTGGAAGTAATAAAAGAAAGTAATGAGAAAAGATCTAACATTGCAAATAGATGAAAATAAAAGCCTGCCTTCTGTTCTTTCCCAACTACCCTAATATTCCTCTCTATAATAGCTGCTCTCTATCATGGCAGTATTGACATTTGGAATAGCCAACTCTTTTTGTAGGAAACTGTCCCATGGATTACAGGATGTTATTCAGAATCCCCTGCCCAATAGATGCCAGAAGCATCACTTTTCTTCTTCAAGATGTGACAATCAAAAATATCCCTAGACATTTCCAAATGTCTCAGAGGGCAAATTTGCTCTCCAGGTAAGAATCATTGCCTGGGAGGGAACAATTTTATGAGTTTTATATTTTAAGATCATAAAGCAATTTCTTTTGTAACTAAAACATATGCTTCTACCTCTATTTCAGATACATCAACCCCCACTTTCCATTACTCTCCTTCCTGTATTTCATTGTTATCATTTTTAGTTTTAGTCCTATATTTTAAAGCTTATATAATATACCTGTCTTCCTTGATTCATTTTATGTACCATCCATGATGCCTACATTCTCTTAACCTTTTACATCCAAAATTGTTGCTACAGCATTATTCTTGTGTTAGTTTATTTTTAATAACATTTCAGGTTTTCATTACAAATAATTATAAAGTGCATATTTAAAATGGCTTAGGAAGCACCATTTATGTAATCATTGCTGAGGTAAAGAAATGACTGTATATGGCTAGAAAATCAAACATTACAGGTAAGCACATAAAAGAAAGCAAAAACCTGCATCTCTACAAAAGCTCAGTCTTTTCTCTCAAGAGAACCCAGTCACCCTGATAAAAAAAAGTAACAAAAGAAGCAGACAGATAAAATAAAACACATACAGAAGAAAATACAACTGAATGTCTGTTTCTTGAAAGAGAAGTCCCAACACTGAGGCCAGGTGGATTGTCTTTTCCATATCCCACCAAGTCCTCAAATCCTGTGACATTACTGTTTGTTTCATTTTCTGGCTAAGACATCGCCAGCTCTCTCTGTGAGATACAGCAGCCTACTTGCCATTGGTTCAGAGGGATTTCAGGACAGATTTAGGCAGCTGTCTCCTCGTCCAGTCTTCACTGGGAGTGATTACCCAGTGAAAGCAGCAGCATGAACCTGCTACAATTCTGTGGCAGGACCTCGCAAGCACAGAACTGGAAGATCTCAGGTATTGTCCCCCAGGCTGTTTCTGTTTGAATTGCTTTCAGGCATGTCTATATATTTATAAAAGGCCTGAAATTACAGATGTCTTCAGTATCCCCCCAAACCTAATGTAAACGGTAACTATTTTCCTAAAAGGGAACAGTGATGTCTTGAAAGGCCTCAATCCTTTTTGAGTTTTTGTTGATTCTTTTATTTGAGTGGGGCACGGGACACACAAAGATCCTGAGATTCCGCCAAATTCTACATGTAGTTTTGGGTCTTTAACTTCTCCAGGGTAGAATGACAAAGATAGCTGACCCTCACGTGGGACCATTTGGGAGCTGTAATGTGTTCTAGTCTTCGCTCAATGCTGAATTTGCCGTCCTTCCTCTGCCCAGGCAGCAAAGCATATGTGTTGCCTCCAAGGAACATATCAAATATTTTTCAGCTTTTTTATTGATGGAATAACCAGGTCAATCCTCTTGTCTTCAACTAAGGACAGTGTAACCTGGCATGGCCCTTGCACTAACATAACACACTATTCCCTTCCACTTCACCAAGCTCACAGATTCTGCTTTTTTCATAGAATTGATCTTTCATTCTCTGGTACACATGTGAACTAACATTGCGTTTAAGGTATCTGCTAATGTTTGTTCTCCAGAAAACACGGGTGGGGGCTCTTTAATAAACAGCGACATACCTGTTAAATAGCTAGATGATTAAGATCCCTCTGAGGTGTAGAAATGGGGAGCTGACTTATTCCAGTGGTGGGGATTTGCCAGACATCAATCCTGATTCTCCCCTCTGTACTATTCTCACTGAGACCGGGAAGGCCCTATGAACTGAAGTTCTCCCAAGCTCCCCCAGCCAAGAGAACAATCAATCAGTAAATAGCATTTCAACTTGCTGGTGCCTTCCACACACATGCTGGTGCCTTGCCCACACAAATGTGGGTTGAACATGCTGAAAAAGAGATGTGAGTACTTTAAAGAGCTGTTTCTTGAAGATGAGACTAGAATATATACAGAATAGATTCTCAGTTCCCCAGTTATTTAGATTACTTTCTCTATTATTTATCAGAGACAATCTGCTCCCTCAATTTACTTTATAGAGTCAGTGATTAATGAGTCCCTAATTTTTTTAGGAAGCAGCCAGACAAAATGAAAGCACAATACTCAGTTTTCACATAAGCATTCTGAAATGTAGATGCTCTCCTATATAAAATTATATTACCAGATTCAGATCATTTTTAAATGTTCCTCAGAGTTTTTGCTGTTAATTTAGCTTGCATATACTCAAAACCCCTACATTTTTTATGAATATAATGTAGCTTTTTAGTACTTCATTCTTCTCTTCTTGGATCTTACTGTAGTTGGTATTTGACTTCAGAGACATGGTAAAATTTGATTCATGTTGTTGGTATGATGTCAATGAGAGATGGGACATGAAGAAAATATTAGCTACCTGTTTTGAGAAATTACCTTTGTGAGAGACTAACCACTTAAACAAGAAAAGAACAGTATAGCGAGATGAGGGTTACTATCTCCCTTTGGGGAATAGAGAGTTATTTTGGTGGAGAAAAGATATTCCAGAAAAAAATAACAGCATTTTTTCAGAGCCTGGTATCAGAAAACCATGAAGCTGTTATGGAGACAATTAAATTGGCTGGGGAGCAGTATACAAATAGAAGTAGAGAGCAGTTACACTGAAAGTGTAGATGTAGACTTGGTCTTCAAGTTTGAATAGCATTTGTGTTTTAGTGGGCAAGAGTTTGAACAGGACTGTGCCTGGAATGGAATTGTTACTTAGGGAAATTAACTTGACAAGAATGTGTAGGATGAATTACAAAAGCAAGAAAATCCAGGCAGGAATACCAATTGGGTAACTGAAACCATGGTTCGGGTGAGAGGTAATGAGGCTTTCACTAAAATAATTGCAGAAGGACAGGAGAAGTTTCGAAGGTTAACATTTATTTCTGGCCTCATGACAATGTATGGATGAGTGCAATTGATAGGCACCTGACCTCTAAATGCTGAGAGTGTGACTTATATTAATCTACTTAATATAGCATATTTACCAGAATGCTTTATTTAATCTTAACATGGGAATAAGAATTCAATATGAATTTAATAAGAGTTAATAATAATTTAATAAGAATTAATTAACTAAATTTCTCAGCCAGGTCAAGACATGACAAGAATGAATACAGGCAAGCACATGTGTCAGAGGAACATGCAGATGACATGAAAAGGGACTCACCAAGGGCTTCTCAAATTTATAGGGCTATCATAATGACATGGGGAATTTTTAAGAAATAAAAATGCAGATGACTACCCTGTACACTAGAAATTTAGATTTGGCAATTCTGAAGTGGTTCCATGACACTTATATTTGTAAAAAAAATCTACCCATGATTAGGATGCACAATCAAGACTTCACTAATGTCCAAAGGAGGGTCAGCTGATGAGGAAGCACCCCCAGGGGAGCACACACATGAATCAGGCCTTCGTGCCAATGTGCTTTGCGGATGATGATCTGCCTGTACAGGTCTGCTGTGTTTCTATGTGTGAGTCTTCTCCATAAGGTTGACTCTGCTGCTCCGCATCACCACTCTAGTTTGACAGCTTGAACTTCACATTTCTGTGTACATCTTGATAAGCCAATCCTGAACCTCTGAACTGATAACATTAGCTTCATAGCAAAGTGTCTAATTAACCCAAGATTCTTCCCTCTGTTATCAGAGATCTCAGGTTCAGTAACCTTATGGTGATTTATTTAAAAGTGTTTTCATAGGACAGATACATGACTACCTCAACTATATTTAATTCAGAAGAGATCCAAGTCTCTTTAGCTTATTTACCAAGAGTTTCATCAGCTGAATTGAATTTTTGCAACCTAGTGTTTTTGCAAAAGGCCATTTATGAGGGCATGTGTTCTTGATGTGGTAGTATATATTCTTTCTCTTTCCCTCTATCTCTAATGCACAGACACACACACACAGAGACACACACAGATACACACACACACACACCCCTCTTACGTTTTACTCTGGAATAATTAAGTTACCTCACATGGGCTGGAAATATCTTTCGAAAGAATGGTTTATACTTTTTGATTCACCATTAATCTCACTGGGTCAATTTATAGCAGAACTGTTTTACAGAAGAAATTACAAAAGGTAAAATTTACCATTTTCATTGTAACAAATTAACTTAATTCTTTGATTTTTTTTTTTCTTTTGGCTTGATGTTAGAAAAAAACTATTATTTTATCTAACATGTGAGTTTCCAAACAATGTCCATGGACTGACTCTGAAAAGGAGATATGTTTTCTTTGTTTAGAGAAATATATAATAATATTTCAATTAGAAGATTTTTAGATATAGCATAAAATCCCCAATTTAACATAATTCTTAACATTTTATATTGCCTTTCACTTGTATCTCCATGCATGTATGTTTTTCACCTATCTTTAAAGAATTTGAGCTCAATCTAAAACCAAGTTTAAACATGAACCACAAACAAAATTTAATTATGATTTACACACAATAAAATACATTCATTTTACATGGAGAGTTCCCTGAATTTGACAAATAAATACATCCAGGCAATTACTGCCAAAATCAAGATAGAGAACATTTCTATCACCTAAAGTGTTTCCTTGTGCCCCTTTTTTCTGTTACTTAAGATAAACAAAATGTTAGAATATACCACATTATTCTATTTTTAACTTCTTTAGACCATCCTTATTTATTTTCTTTTGAGATGCATTCCTATTGTGCTTATCAATAGTTCCTTCTTCCGTATTGCTAAGGAAAACAACTGTATTGTATGGATGTGTTACAAGTTTATGGACATTTTGATTGTTTCTAATTTTTATTTATTATAAGTAAAACTGTTATGAACATTTGCATGAAGTCTTTATGTTGATATTTGTATTTATTGCTCTGGGTCCCATAGACAATTGACTGCTGCCCCCTTCATTTTGAAATGGTTCTATACACTTCACATTTGATCTGAGTTAATTTCAATAAATATTTACTGAGAAACTATTACATACCAGGAAATCTAGTAGACTATAGGTATAGAATATATACAAGTCAAACTTCTTGACATAAGAAAGCAAAATCTGGAGAATAATCTTGCTTTTAAAAATTACCAAATGGTATATTTTCTAAAGAATGCTTAAAATACATTATTTAAGAAAAGAAATAAACTTTTCAAAAAGGGAATGCCAATGTAGCTAACACAATAGTGTAAGAATACAAATTGGCATTGATACCATGAAGAATAAGAATAAGAAGTAATTAGTAAGTGAGGATGCAAACTCTAAGAGAGGAGGCGGTAAGTTTAGACATGCAGGCAGAACTACATCTCAGAGGGAGCGATCCCAGGAGTTTTTTCACAGGGAGTAAAAAACATCAGTTTTGCTTCAGAATGTTTGCACTGCTGACTGCATGGCAGTGTGATGTGGAGGAAACTGCAGGCAGGAGCCAAACAAAGTTCTGTAAGAACCAGGGCAGCGTCGGGAAGTTTGTTGACTGATTGATTACATGCACAAGAGAGTGAATCTTCTAATTTCTTATCTTGGAACTCATTAGATAGAGAAGTTTTCAATGAAGATTTTAAAATGCCAAAGATAACATTACATCTTCTTATCTTCTCACGGAGTTTGAGGCTTCTGTGGCACCCCTGGCGGCTCTGCCCAATGGAAATTGGGTTGTATAGGCTTAAACTTCAGCAGAAGGCTGTGAGCTACAGACCTGGATTTTAGATCCACAAGAGTGTAAGTGCCTGGTAAACCTGACTATGAATGATTTAATCCGCCTACTCTGTGTGTGTGTGTAAAGACAACAAAAATAATAATGAGAGAAGCACGGCTAATGTGAGCGGAAAAGAGGCAAAGGAGTTTCAATGGGCTGAATAGTTATGTCCCTCTAAAATACATATGTTGAAATATTAACCCCCAATATAATAGTATGAATAGGTGGGGCACTTTGGAGGTAAATGGGTCATTAAGATGAAGTCCTCATGAATGATATTTGTGCCCACGTAAAAGAGACCCTGAGAGCTTTCCCTTCCCCCACGTGAGGACAGAGAGAAGATGGCCATCTGTGAACTAGGAAGCATGCTTTCACCAAACAACAGATTTTCCGGTGCCTTGATCATGGACTCCCTGGTCTCCAGAACTGTGAGAAGAATTTTGTGATTCATAAGCCACCTTGTCTAAGGTACTCTTTATAGTCACCTGAACAGACTAAGATACTGGATTTCAGGAAAGAAATCAAAAGGGAAAGCAGAAAGAAATATGGTGATCCATGAGAGGTAGCTCAGAACACATGGTAAAGATTGAAACAAGGAGGTAGTCAGAACCACCAACGTTTAAGGAGTTAATGAACTTCAAAGGTACAGTAACTCAGAAATCATTATTGAATATATAAAGAAGAGATTTAGAAGAATAGCATGGACTGAAGGCAAGAATGCACTACACTGACACGTTAAGTCCTAGGTGATAAAATGAGCACATTAATCAGAGTGATCATATTAAAAATCTGTGGCCACTAGCTCAGTAAACACAGGGTCATCTTCAAAACTGCAGATAATTAAATATTATATTGTGAGAGACAAATTAAATAATAATTACAGAAAACAACTGGCTGACATAAGATAAAATGGGTTGTAATGTGGAACAGTTGGTGAAATTAAACTTGGATATGATAAAGATTACCTTTTTTTCATAGACACACAGTTCTCAAACTCTTCCCCAAACCGGTATCAGCAACATCTCCTTGGAAATGTTTAGAAGTAAAATTTTTCAAGCCAGCCCCACCCCAGACCTACTGAATAAGAAGGACTGGGTTGGAAGCCTGGCATTTGTGTTTTAAAAAAGCATTTCTAATGACTCTGTTGAATGAATGAAGTTTGAAAACAAACACTGGATTAAAGAGGAAGGACAAAATTTCTGAGTCTATAGAGATTACAATAGGACTAGAGGATGACAATTATAACAAACTCAAAGAGATTGTCCTTTCTAGCCTCAAAGACATCTGCGAATTTAAAGATGAGGCCAACAATAGATAACACGTAAACCCTCTCAGAGAAGTGGTGAAATTCTTTGGTGTCCACCCCTTGTTAATGTAAGATGAATCTGGCTGCTGATGGGACACAGAAAAAGGATTGCTAAGAATCATCTTCCTGGGCTTCAAAATGGCATCCTTCCTCACAGTTACATGATTTTTCCACGGTACTTTTTGATGACTCCTGGCAATGGAACAAAGGACCTTATCTTGGGAAACGTGCCAGACCCATGCAGGCACTTCTATACTGCACTGATGATTGTTCCTTCTCTTCACAGCCCTCGAAATTCTAGGATCTCAAAAATTATGAAAATTCCTGCTGTAACTTTCTGTTCCATATGTGGACTGATTGATATGAGCAGTGAGATCATATGGGATTTAGATTCTAGTTGCAAGACAGACTACGTGCGAATCGCATGGCTCCCTCTAGTTGCATTACGTGTAGCTGTAATAACTCGTGGCCATGCTTGTTAAGACCACCGTGTTCTCTCTCCACTCCAGAGCCGCTAAGGTGTCTCCACAGGAACTGCAGGCCGTAGACCTTATTTACCTCATTAAATATCACGTGGGGCTGGACTTCTTTGGGGATATGTTTATTTCCTGTGTGAAAGCCTACGAACACAAAACTTTTGGAAGCCTTATACAATATTTTGGGGATCTATGAAGAAGAAGACAATACCTTCTTACCTCTGAAATTATTTGCTTGCTTCTTTATGTAGTAAGCCACTACATTTATCTTGCCTCACAAAATCAAATGCTTTCTAGAGACTTAACAGAAGGGTTTCAATAATAAAAACCCTCCAATTACTATTGACATTTGGTTCACCTAACAGTTTTGGAGATTTTTTTTATCCTACACATTACTAGGCAAGAAAAAGTTATAAAGTTGAATGGTAGATAAGCAAAGTTCTAAAATATCTAGATCTTACCACTCTGCATAACCACATAGGAGGACCCATGAAAATGCACATTTCCTCTAGTATGTTACTTCACTTATTGTTGTCATTGCAGGCAGTACAGATGGTCTTATAAACTGAGAAGCAGCAGGAATGACTGAAGTGCTTTAGTTGATACAGTGTGCATATTCCATCCATTTTACTCAGCCAGGATACTATTTAGTGACAAGATGATGGCTGGTTAGTAGAATGTCACTCCATTTAAAATAGGTGAATTAAACAGGGTATAGTTAGAGCCCATATTGGATTTCTATATTTTCCAAACTGACATTTAAATGGCATTTTCAGCATGAAAGGTAATGATTTTTATAACAATCAAATTATGATGATGATTGCTTCCATATTTAATGTTTCAATTTACACATGAGCAATATGAGAGTGTCCACAGTATGTTATAGTCTCTCCAGACCACATGCAAGGAGGTTCTCGGGTCTAAATTATTCATAACAAGCTTATCAGTGGTGAGAAAATGCATTTACTTTCTAAACCCTATATTTAGATCTCTTAAAGATACTGGGCATTAAAAAGAGAAATAACACAGTTCCAATACATAAGTAAACATCCAACAGATGCTATAGAGTCTGGTTAAATAAATAACTGATCTTGAAAGGAGAAGAAAGGTAAGGGGAAGCCAAACAAATTATACTTAGCTAGTATTAGAAGCTAAATATAAAACAGTACTTACGGCTATTTTTCTTCCTCATGAATCTTTTCTTAAAAATATCTCCTTTATAAAGTATCTATTTAAGTTGATTTTCTACATCAGTTAGAATTAGAAGAGCAGTGAAGAAAAAGAAGTATAACACTAACAGTATGAGTAAATACATAAAAGAAATGCTATTTTAAAAATCTTACTATAGGACTTCCAGCCAAGATGGAGGCATAGGTGGACACACTGTGCCTACTCTCACAACCAAAATTAAGGACAACAAAAATTTAGAACCAAAAAAAAAAAAAAAAAACCCAAACAGAACAGATAGAAAATTGAATTGTACGGAAGTCCAACAAAGATTCACCCAGACCAGTAAGAGGGGCGGAGTTGGCGGCCAACAGAGAGGGATCACGGCAGGAAAAAGCAGTGGCTAATGGTCCTGGACATGCAGGCAGTGGTTGGCAGAACCCAGGTGCACAGGCAGTGGTTACTGGGCTCGGGGAGTAAACAAGCAGAACCAGGGAGGCACACAAGGTGGCTGACTTCGGTCACACATTTGCACGCAGATAAACCAAGCAAAAATAGGCAGTGAAACAGACTGGGCAACCCAGGGCCCCAGCACCAGAAAATAAAGCCTAACAGCACTGATTGAAAACACTTGTTGGGGCTGAGGTGCTGGGAGAGACTCCCGGCCTCACAAAGGGTACTGAAATCTGAGAGAGAGCTGAGCAAGTGCCATTGTTCCCTCTCTGAACCCACCCCAACATATAGTGTCACAACTTTGCAAATAGGTTACGCTGCCCTGGTAACACTTAAGGCTCCGCCCTTCATACATAACAGGTGCAACGAGAGAGAGAGAGAGAGAGAGAGAGAGAGAGAGAGAGAGAGAGAGAGAGAGAGAGAGAAGGAAAGAAAGAAAGAAGGAAAGAAAGAAAGAAAGAAGGAAAGAAAGAAAGAAAGAAAGAAAGAAAGAAAGAGCGGGCTCAAATGAAAGAACAAATCAATCAAACCACCAGAGCCAATACTTTTAAGTGACCAAGAGATAGCCAGCCTATCAGATGCACAGTTCAAAGCACTGGTGATCAGGATGCTCACAGAATTGGTTGATTTTGGTCACAAATTAGATGAACAAATGAAGTCTACAATAAGTGAAATGAAGGAAAATGCACAGGGAACCAATAGTGATGGGAAGAAAACTGTAACTCAAATCAATGGTGTGGACCAGAAGGAAGAAAGAAACAACCAAATAGAAAAGAATGAAGAAACCAGAATTCAAAAAAATGAGGAGAGACTTAGGAAACTCCAGGACATCTTTCAACATCCCAACATTCTAATTAAAGGGGTACCAGAAGGGGAAGAGGAAGAGCAACAAGTGTAAAACTTATTTGAACAAATAATAAAGGAGAACTTCCCCAATCTGGTAAAGGAAATAGACTTGCAGGAAGTCCAGGAAGCTATGAGAGTCCCAAAGAAGTTGGACCCAAGGAGGAAGACACCAAGGCACATCATAATTACATTAGCCAAGATAAAATGAAGGAGAGAATTCTAGGACCAGCTAGAGATAAGGGGACAGTCACCTACAAAGAGATCCCATCAGACTGTCAGCTGATTTCTCAAAAGAGACCTTGCAGGCAAGAAGGGGCTGGAAAGAAGTATTCCAAGTCATGAAAGTGAAGGACCTACATCCAAGATTTCTCTATCCAGCAAAGCTTTCATTTAGAATGGAAGGGAAGATAAAGTGCTTCTCAGATAAGGTCAAGTTCAAGGAGTTCATCATCACCAAGTCCTTATTATATGAAATGTTAAAGGAACTTATCTAAGAAAAAGAAAAGAACAGTAAAAAGACAGCAAACTCACAGTTATTAACAACCACACCCAAAACAAAAGTGAACTAAGCAAACTAAGCAAAGAATAGGAACAGAACCACAGAAATGGAGATCACCTGAGGGTTAGCAACAGGGGAGTGGGAGGAGGAGAGAGGGGGAAAAGGTACAGAGAATAAGTAGCATAGATGGTAGAGAGAAAATAGACAGGGGGAGGGCAAGGATAGTGTGGGAAATGTAGAAGCTGAAGAACTTATGACACATGGACATGAACTAAAGCGGGAAAATGTGGGTGGGGGGTGTTCATGGTGGAGGGGAATGAAGCAGAGAAATGGGACAACTGTAATAACATAATCAATAAAATATATTTAAAAAAGGAAAAATCTTACAATGGATTCTTATTGCCACAAGTTTTATAGGAAAAACATAATATTGAAGAGATACAGACAAGACAATGTTCCTTTGAATTTCCTTAATTGGCTTGTGTTGATGGTGCGACAAAAATAATCTGTTAAATTGATCTACCTTCTAAGATTATATGTGTTTAGTTTTCTAAGTTTCATTTTAGGCAATACCTTTGTATCTTACTCTAATAATCCAGCTTGCTTGGGAAAAAAGGTAAAGTCAATTAAAGTATACTCAATGAACTATTATAAAATGTTATTACATTACAGTCTCTTTGCTAGGCACTAGGGTTTGGAAGTTAATAAAAAAAGCATCATTTTCAAGGTGTTCACAGAAGGTTGGGGTGATAAGCACCTAAAGAATGGATGAGATCAAGTCTAATAGGTTTATCAACATGAGTGACGTGCGAGGTAGAGGGGATTCTGAGGGTGCAGTTAATTATAGCTGAAAAGTTCAAGAAAGAGTTCACAGGAAAGTTAATAAGAATTCCCCTTTTACCTCAGGATAAGTTATACAGTTTTAGAATGCTTTTATGAATCCTTATAGACTTGGAAATTACAAGCATTTTTATAATTCCCTTCATCCCTTTTCAAATATATATTAATACTCATATATGTATGAGTATTTGTTTATTTTGTGTCAGGTAATATACAAAGACCTGAAAATAGCAGAGAACGAGACATATTCCATTTCCTTCTTTATGGAATTTTCGTCTATTTAGTAGTATCAAATTGAAGATGAATGAATTCCGGGGATATGCAAAGCATTTAAATGTGGTGTAATAAGAAATCTTAGAACTTTTATTCTTGTATGCTTTAATGAAAAAGGACAAAGCCAAGGGCACATAATTACACTAATGTCTTGTGTAAGGCCTAATCCAGATTATACTTCATATGCATTCTCCCTTTATTGTTCTGAGAGGGGTGGGAATCAAAACCAAAAGCCAAGCATGGTGCTGTTACTCAGCGATGTGGACACCGGCCAGCAGTGTCCACGTCATTATGGATGGATTAAAACATACACACAGACTACCGAGTCTGGTGGAGGAATAAGGACGACATCGTGGCTTTTCTCTCAGGAGGAGCCAAAGCCATAGCCTCCACCATGACAGGCCTTTATCCTCATCAAATCTCCTTATATTCCAAGATGGTTCTCTTCCTCACTATCCTGGTTACAACAAAGGAGCCAATGCCCCTCGTTACATCACAGAAGAAGGACATTAGCAAATGAATAGGCAAAAGTGGTTGAGTCAGTCACACTGGCCCCTACAAGGCTCAGCATGGATTTTAGGAAGTTACAATAAGCAACTGCTGCCTCAATTCAGGCTGAGGGAGTTTTTAGCAAAAGCAAGTTTCAAAGCAGCTTAGGTACAATGCAGGCCTGATTCCCCACGGGAGAACCTATCTGTGGGAGTGGGTCCTGTGCATCTCCAAGTGGGAGCTGGGCCCATGCCACACAGAAGGGTCTGCCACAACTCAGTTGTATATTTTTAACATATGTGTCTCCAATTAAGTCAAATTTTGGACTATTTTTCTAATTGAAGCTAAAGTTTAGTGGCTAAACTGACACTAAATTGAAGCATTTTACATAGACTCTGGTCAAGAGACTTGCTGAAAGTATGTACAGTGCAAACACAAGAAAAGTAAAAGATGAAAGAAGAGACCTTACCATTGAACAAGTAACCTGTCTCTTTAAGGTAAGAGTGATGTCATCACAGTGAGTAAGAAACAGATTCTCCAAAGAACTTGTGCTGAGAAGAATAAAGTATAAAAACACATATTCCAAAATGGTGAGGGTTTTAACTGATTTTTATTGTCATAAGTTGGCTACTTAGCAGTTGCTGAGAGACTGAGTTTGGGATGTAAGATGTCTCTTAGGAAACTACACCTTTCAGAAATGGTGAGGGTTTTAACTGATTTTTATTGTCATAAGTTGGCTACTTAGCAGTTGCTAAGCGACTGAGTTTGGGATGTAAGATGTCTCTTAGGAAACTACACCTTTGTAAGGAACCTGGTGAAGCAGGAGCAGGCAAAGAGAGAAGTCAGACTTTGGCCCACTCCCCACAAAGCCTTCGCCAACGTTTCAGTCCGCTCGGACGGCTATAGCAGCTTAACATAGACTGGGTGGCTTATGAACAACAGAAATGTACTTCTCACAGTTCCAGAGTTCTAGAAGTCAAAGATCAGGGTGCCAGAACAGCAAGATTCTGCTGAGAACCCTCTTCTGGTTTGCGGAGACTGTTTTCTCATTGAATTCTCACATGGCAGAAAGAGCAAGAAAGCTTTTTTATAAGGGTACTATGAGAGCTCCACCCATAGGATCTAATTATCTCCAAAGGCCCCACTTCCTAATACAATCATGTTGGGGATTAGGATTTCCATAAATGATTTTTGGGGAGATACAGCATTCAGGTCCAAATAGCTAACCCCATAGAGAGCTCTGGAATGACCATCACTCCTCAGAACCGTCCTTTGCCTGGCCAAGGTGGTGGCACCTTAATACTCCAGTCTTGCTCAGTTATTGGATGCAGGCTGCTTCAGGAAGTGTTTGCCCTTTGGTGAGGCAGCTTTCAGTAACTGAGGCAGACTTCAAAGGGTCTCAGAGGTTTTGAATTCAGTTTTTAAAAATTCTATCCTCCTATTTAGTTTATGAAGTGCCTTGCCTGTTAGGAGTTGACATGTAGTGCCAGCTAGAAGACACATATAGCCCTTGTCAGTGCAAATGAGGTCGACTGTAGGACTGAAGTCTGTGGAGTCCACGAATCTATGAAATGAATGTTCGTGTAACTGAAAAGTCTATGGAACCTAACTAAGGCTTTATCCAGGGATAGGAAAAGCAGGAGCCCATCCAGAGTGTTTAAAATAAGAGTAAGAAAAAAATGAAGTTTCAAATATCAAGTCTGCTATATTTAATATAACATTTTTCTCTTCCATTTGTTCTCACAGGACTACAAACACTCTAAAGCCAGTAATTAAATTTTGTTGCAATTTATGTCCAAATCATGCATATACTATGTGCTTAATAAGTCTACTTTCAACAAATAAAAAATATGGAAAGGAGATTAAGTTCAAAAAATATAGAAGAGTAGAAACATGTTAGCTAATCTCTACTACTACAATGTCACTAAGTGATAACAAAGGAGAAAAAAAGCACAAATCCACAAGTATCAAAAGAAAGAAATATGAGATAACAAGGATATTGACAATGTTTGAAGATGCAAAGCAGGTGAATGAGTGAAAACAAACTAGCAAACCTTAACTCATCAATGAACTTTATTAAACTGATGTTTATGGATATAACACTGTTTCACTTGGTGAGACAAAATGCTAGAATGAATCAACAAAAATTAAATTCCCTGACATTATTAGTATTTCCTTCCTTAAAAGTAATGATTTACAGAGTTATTCATTCTCCAAATTGAAGTGTATTGTATTAGTTCAGTATTAAAGTAGGAAGGTATTTCAATTCTAGCAGTTAATCACAATTTTTGAAGTTTATTAAAATACTGTTTTATTTGGACAGAATATGAAAAATTCAAGAAAAATACAGCAATTTCATTGAAAAAAAAGTAATTAAAATTTGGAGACACCCCCCTGATCTTTTATTTCCCATGTATGGACTCTATTTGTCTAACACTCTGTCAGACATTTAACTATGAAAGGAAATTAGCAGGAAAGTAAAATTTAGCTACTTTAAAATTATATACATTAATTGCATGTATTGATAATAAATAAGTCTCTTCAAAACCATTTATTGAGTTCTTTTAGTATTTTTATTTTAATTTTAATTGTTGTTCTTGTACAGTTTTCTGTC